>JAWWTY010000078.1:4101731-4113256 GCA_035222235.1 Margarornis squamiger | reverse complement strand
TTCCACTAGCCCAGGTTGCTCCAAGCCCCATCCAACCTGGCCTTGGACATTTCCAGGGATGGGGCAGCCACAGCTTCTCTGCCCAGCCTCTACCAGGGCCTCACCACCCCCACAAACAAGGATTTCTTCCCAATATCCCATCTAACCCTGCCTTCTGGCTGTGGGAAGCCATTCCCCTTTGTCCTGTCCCTCCAGGCCCTTGTCCCAAGTCCCTCTCCAGCTCTCCTGGAGCCCCTTTAGTCACTGGAAGGGGCTCTCAGGTCTCCCTGGATCCTTTTCTCCTCCAGGCTGAACATCCCCAGCTCTCCCAGCCTGTCTCCATGGCAGAGGAAGTCCAGCCTCTAATCTAATACTCCAGCTATGAAGTGACATCATGCTGGAGGAACTGAGGGTGCTGACCAGGTCAGTGTGCTCCCTGCCCTGCACCACGGGGTCTGGGGATGGCCAGGAGGCACCACCTGCCGAAGTCCATAATCACAGCGTAGGCTGACATTTTTTAACACTAGTTTCTTACACTCAGGGTAAGACAAGATTAATCCTTTGCTGTCAAGAACTGTGTTCAGTGAGAGCTAAAGGAATGTGGATGAAGGCAATCCTACATCTTGAGTACAGGAGTGAAATGCAGGGTCTAAGGGATAAACCTGTGTGCTGGACCAAGAGATGGCTCTGCAAGTCTTGACATGGGATGACTCCGACAAGACCCTCATAATTCCATCTCCTTGCCTGCCTCGACTCTTCTGGGGCACCAGCTAATATTGCAGGACAACCTGTAACTCCATCACTAACAGTTCCACAGCCCAGCTCTGAAAAATGCCCTGGAACAGCTGCACTTGAACAGGAACAACCTGTCACGCTCTCCGGAGTGTAAAACTGCCAACGTTATGGATAATCTCTCCTGGGCTGCAGTCAGCTTTGGCACCATCCCAGGCACAATGGTAATTACTTATGTAGATCAGGAAGACTGAGGAAACAGGATAATAAAGCTTTAAATAAAACTTGAAGTGCTATCACCATTTGGAGCTGGCCAGGGCCATTAGCGAGATGTCAACTTTACTGCCACAGCCCTGAGCCATTAAAACCTGACATCCCACTGCCTGTCAGGCTCTGCTGGATTGCTCTGGGCTCCTTCCCCTGGCACTGGCTGCACTGCTAGGAGAAAATCAAGCCTCTAAGAGGCCAAGGCAGTCATCTCGAGCTGATAAAAGTGTGAATGATGTTTTTATGATGATGATGAAGTCTCTCCCAGGCTGGGATAAAGGGTGCCACGGAGAGGTAAAGCATTTTACAGGCATTTAAAACCTCCTGCTTCCAAGCCAGCTCCGTGAGCTGGCAGCCAGAGCTGCTGCAGCAGGGGGGCTGTGGGATGAAGGATGGCTGAAGGAAGTTCTGGCTCGTGAGCACAGAGCAAAGACTCTGCTCCTGCCTCCACACACTTTCCTAGTGGCCCTGGACAAGTCCCTGGGGTCCATGTGCAGAGGGCAAGGGTAGGGGGACAAACCTTCCTGGCAGGACAGCAGAGATGGCTGAGGGATGTGCAGACCAGATTGATGAGGGCCAGGCAGGAAACAAGGGAGGTAAAGGGTCAAAAAAGCTTGATCAAAGTAACACCAAAAATCCCAGCAAAGCAGGCAGAGAACAGAACAAATATGGCAGAGGTGAAAGGCAAATGATTTGAGATCAGTCACAGAATCATGGAATGGTTTGGGTTGGGAGGGACCTTAAAGCCCATCTCATTCCACTCCTGCCATGGGCAGGGACACCTTCCACTAGCCCAGGGTGTTCAGAGCCCCATCCAACCCTGTCACCTCTAGACAGGTCTGTCACCCTGGGCAGCACCAGTCACTACAAACTGGGGTGACACCATGAGTGACACATGACCTCGCTGTCCCACCACAGACAAGACCCCACCAGCTCAGAGATCAGATCTCCGGTGTCCTCCTGGTTCTTGGAAAGAAACAGTTCCTAAATGGGAAGGAGACACATAACCCACCCACGGGGGGGCCAGGCCCAGAGGGAGATGTGAAGGCCAAGGTACCTTTAGTGCAAATAAGTCGCTTTCCAAGCTGTGCCCTATCAATATGGTGTCTGCACTGAACATGTTCAGGAGGACGGCTTGGACATCCCGCAGGGTGATGCTTGTGTTCTCCAGGTCCTCCTCTGTCACACCTGAGAATCTGCAGGGCAAGAGGAGAGAGGTGGGTGCCCTTCACTGAGGAAACACCTCGAGGCCCCAGTGCAAAGCAGCTGTTATGAGGTGGTGGTCAGTGGAGTTTCAGCAAGCGCTCCCAGCCATCCCTCCAAGTCCCTGGCAAAGCACAGGGCTCTGGCCCAAGGAAGACCACCCTCACCTGGTGTCCTAGCCCTTACCTGGTGTTATAATCCACCACCCTGGAGTCTGGTTTGACAAAGGTGTCATACACCACTTTCAGGTCCGAGTTGATCACAGTTACTCTTGTCAGCTCCAGCCCCTGCTTGGTGTAGCACTGCAAGGAAGGGGCAGGTCTGAGGAGGGGCACACACCAGCCCCAGTGTGGCCACCCCCCTGGCTGCCCTGAAAGCCTTTGTGGCAGCAGGAGTTCTAGACTGGATGAAGTTTAAAGGGGAAGCAGGAACAAGTAACTGAGGGCAAGGCAGAGGCTGGGACTGCCCCTTTGCCCACTGACATGGTTTGGGTCCCATGGAGCCCTTCACCCAAGAGCTGCAGCTCCCAAAATGCAGCACAGCTGGTGCAGAGAGGCCAGGCAGCAAACACTGCTCAGTCTGTCCCCAAATCAACATGCTAATCAGTAAGAGCTAACTTGCATGAACAGGACCCATCTGATTTAGAATCCAGAGGAGAACAGAAAGAAGAGGGTCAGGAAGCAGAGCTTTCCTTCAGTCACTTGTATCCACAGCCATGGCCTTCCCCAAAAAGCTTTATTTTGACCCACCATTTCACAGTCTAAGGCATAGATCCCAGGGTACCCATCAGTTGTAGGCAGCTTCTCAAAAGTCTTCACAAAGCCATCCAGGCTCTCCTTCCTCCCATCATGGACATGTTGCTTAGAGAAAAAAAGAAGTGGATGATTGTCAATGATAAGAACAAGAATCCAAAAAGTCCACTTCAATGAACCCCCCCAATTGAATAAAAAATAATTCTTTTTATCATTTCTAAAGGTTATAAGGAGGAATAAGCTTTGCCTACAGTGGGTCTGAAAAGTTCACCCCACCAGCAAACACAGCCATGTGCAACCCTAATTCCAAAGCCAGGTGAGGCTCTGGTGGTATCACACTGCCAGTGCACGGAGGAGCAGGACACCACCTGGGGACAAGGAGCTTTCAGTCTGGAGCAGAATTAGTCAGGAAGGGTCACAGTGAGGTCTTACACTGATCTAACTCCAGTTCCTGGTTCCTGTGGCTGAGACATGCCCAGGTGCAGGATTCTAATCCCAGGCATCCCTGTGTGAGCATCAGCACCAGCTGTAGGTGCCACAAGAAAGTGGTGTAACCAAGTACCAGAGCATGTCAAAATGTGCATAAAATAAAAGCCACTGTATTCCAAATCCAGCCAGTTCACAAACAGGAGCTACAGCCTCCAGCACTCGAGGCAATAGAGGGTATTTCCAACCACTTATTATTCCCAGCTAGAGCTCTAAAGGTCAACAAGATCCAGCAGGAAAAGCTCAGGGAGTGGTTTCACAAGTGGCTTAAGCCAATGCAAGACTGAGCTGCTGTTGCAACAGGCACTCCCACCTGCTCCACAGCCACAGATCCCACCCCCTGCTTATCCTGAAAGCCTTCCTTACAGCAGGAGTTCTAAACTGGATGAAGTTTAAAGAGGAAGCAGGGAGAGGTAATCAAGGGCAAGGCTAAGGCTGGGACTGCCCTTTTGCCCACTGACATGATTTTAGGTCAGATTAACCTGCAGCACCACACCCAGAGGTGACAACCTCATTCCCTTATCCCCCAGTGGCTTTCTGTTGTGTTTAAGTTGTCTGTCCCTGAATCAAAATGTCCTTGTGCACAGCCATAGCAGCCTGGGCACAGCCTCCTGCATCATGCTCAGAATAAAGGAATCACAGAATCTTTAAGGTTGGAAAAGACCTTCATGACCCCAAAGATTATCAGGTCAACCCAGCACCACCACCATGTTCACCACTAAAACACCAAGTGCCACATGTTTTTTAAACACTTTCAGGAATGGTCACTCCACCACTGCCTGGGCAGCCTGTTCCAATGTTTTACAGCCCTTTCTGTAAAGAAAGTTTTCCTAATATCCAACTTGAACCTTTCCTGGCACAACTTGAGGCCATTTCCTCTTGTCCCATCCCTTGTTCCCTGGGAGCAGAGCCCTGACCCCCCCTCTCCAGGGAGTTGGAGAGAGTGAGAAGGTCCCCCTGAGACTCCTTTTCTCCAGGCTGAGCCCCCCCAGCTCCCTCAGCCTCTCCTGCTGCTCCAGCCCCTTCTCCAGCTCTGTTCCCTTCCCTGGACATGCTCCAGCCCCTCAATGTCCTTCTGGTCATGAGGGGCCCAGAAATGCCCCCAGGATTCAAGGGGTGGTGTCAGCAGTTCTTCCCACAGATCTCCCCAGGAATCAAACTGTACTGGTTTGTGTCAGGATTAAAGGCTGGAGAGGTGAGGAACTGAGGCCCTTGTAAGGCTGAAATGTGTAGGCAGAGGGGTAAGCAGAGCAGGATTTGCATATTTTCCTGCACAGGTCACTGCTGCAGGTGCAGCCAGAGCACAGGAACTGCATCATTTGGAGTTAATGAGGCAGCTGGGCCGACACTGAGGCCAATCTCTCCCTGGATCCAAAGGCAGCACTGCTCAAAGGCCTCATGGTTTGCTGCTCCTTGGGAGCAAGAGGCCACACTTCTTCATTCTGCATCCATGGCATGGATCCCACTGCTCTGCTGAAGGAATGGGCAGAGCACATCAGCAGCCAGGAGACAGTAAACAATTCTCTCCCTTGCAGCCTGAGACCTTCCCTCTCTCTGCAACACAAAAACACTGGGCAGAGAAGTAAAGATCCCATTAGGTGGTTTTCTACACTAGTTTTTGTTCTGCAACATTCCAAATCTCCCTGGCTGGGAGGAGAGCAGAGAAGTTGCTCCTGTTTTTCAGAGCAGAGGAAGCAGCTGCCTCGGGTATCACAAAGAACAGGCAGTCCAGGCTGGCAGGGAGCAGCAGCAGGAGCACAGCTCCATCCTGCCATCTCCTGCCTCCCTGCCTAACTGCAGGAGAGCCACCCAGGCACAGCCACTTTCCAGGCTTTGGAAACACACACACATGCCTTTCTCACCTGCTCCGGGGCTAGTTCCTGACAACAGTGTCTTATTGCAAACATGTGCTGTTCCAATGCCCTCCTTCAAAGCTCAGGGATGCTGTGCTCCACAGTATCCCAAAATCCCAGGATCTCACTGTGTACTGATCCTGAGCAGGCTGTGCAGCAACCTTAAATCTGCCACAGGATGCTGTGAAAACTGAGGGCTTATAAAAGGGGGGAAGAGGGACTTTTTATACTGGCATGGAGGGACAGGCAAAGGGGGAATGACTTCCCACTGCCAGAGGGCAGGGATAGATGGGATATTGGGAAGGAATTCCTCCCTGTGAAGGTGGTGAGTAGCTGGGATGGAATTCCCAGAGAAGCTGTGGCTGCCCCATCTCTGGAAAAGTCCAAGGCCAGGTTGGACGGGGCTTGGAGCAACCTGGGCTGGTGGAAGGTGTCCCTGCCCATGGCAGGGGTGGGACTGGATGGACTTTAAGGTCTCTTCCAAGCCAAACCATCCTGGGATGCTGTGATTCTATGAAAACCAGGAAAGCCACAACACTGATCTGTAGCAGCACAACAACCAGGAGGCAGAGCTGGAAGATGCCAAGCCCCAGAGCACAGTGACAGGCCCCTCTGAGTAAGGGGCTGTTACACAGACTGTGTGTCTCTTAAAGGCCACGAGGTTTTATGTTCTACAACAGCCACTCAAAAACACAGGGAGAAGTCATGCTTTTACACCCCATCAAATTCTCCTGACTTTCATCCCTGCTGGATGTTGTTTTTTGAACAGTGATTAAAAAAAGAAGCTAATTTTACATTAAAGAGAAGTAGCAGCCTGAGCCCATCCACACTTCCAGCTGTGCAGGGCAGGCTTTTATGGTGCCCAGACAGAAACCTCTTCCTATTTTAACAAACCTTGAATTCCCTACCTCTGGCTTTTGGTTCTCCCCTGCATGGCAGCTCTAAATATAAAAATGCCACTAAAACAAGTGACAAGGAGCATCTGAGGGAGAGGCAATAGACAGACTGCTCCCTTCAGCCCATGGTTTGAAAGGATTGGTGATGCCAGGCTGGGACACCAACTCTCCTGCTGCCTAAGGAAAGAAAACAGCACCTGTGCAAAGGTACCCAAAGCAATGCTCAGTTCTACCAAAAACCCAAACTTCACTCCTGAGCAGGAGTTTCATTCTGTTTCCTAGTGCTGGGCTCCTTCCTCATGAGAAGTAATATTCAAGAGTTACAACAGGCTGCCTGGGAAGGTTCTTCCCCTTGACACAACAAAGGGCAGGCAGCAAGTGAAGCTTAAAAAAGATACATGACCCAGAGCAGAAAGTTACCTCAGGGTGGGAATCTGGGAGAGGAAAAGATGGGGAAAAGGTTTTGGCACACAGTTGCCACAGCTCTGAGACTGCTCCTTAAAAGGAAATCTCTTCTTTCTCACTGCTATGATTCACTGAAGAACATGAGCTTTGGTATATCCCTGAAGCAGATGAGCTTTTTGGGCAGCTGAGGATGAATGAAACCACCCCATGCCACACAGCTGAGTTCCAAACATGGGATTTTCCTACCTTTGCATAGCAAAAAATATTTAAGTAGCACTTGTTTTGTCCCATTAATGGAAGCCACTGCTCTTCTAAAGGCTTAAACGAGTGTTTCCCAGTCACTGCCACTGCAAGCAGAGCACAAATGTCACTGAGAATGAAAAGGTGCTGCTCAATAACTTACTTTAGCAACCTGGCAGCCTGGTGACCCCACAGCTCCAGAGCAGCAGCTGTAGTGAGTTTCCCATCCACCTGGCACTGAAAGAGGAAGAGATTCAGAGTCAAAGGGTCTTGTTAACAAGAGACCTAAACTTCAGCTCTCACATGCAGAGATACCCTGGCTGAGCACAGCAGCAATAATGTGTCAAGCACAGGGGGAAAATAACTCTGGATTCACAGGCAGCAGCAGTCTGAAGAGTTTCAGTCTCTCATGCTCAGCCAGACAAACTCCAGAAGCCACCTGGATAATCTGATGGAAAACCAGAGCAAAGCTCAAACTAGGTTAGTGTCTCGCTGCAAATGAATTCAACCAAGGCCAGCAAACTCTCCTGGGAGGGACAGACCTCTAGTGCTCCCAGCCAGCCTCCTAAAGGGCTGAATTTTTCAAAAGGCACAGAAAGGTTTGATTTCGCTTTTACTTCTTTTAAACACAAATGAACCATCTCTGCTCCAGCCCCGGTGTCACATTTTGGGGACCATCCCACTGCCCAGCAATCCTTGCAAGGCCATTTCAGCACGGCTAGCAGTGACAGGACCAGGAAGTCACCACCTGGCAGTGTGACAAGCCCCAGAAGGAGGACCCCTGTGTGTCTGGAGGTGGAGCAGAGCCCTCCTGCAAGGCACAGACCTCTCTGCTTGCGCAGCCTCCCCCAGTGATGGACACACTCCTCCTTGCGGATGCAGTTCCCCGAGGCTGAGACCATGTACTCGGTGCCACAGCGACAGCAAATCCTGCACGAGGCTTGGGGAGGAGAGAGAAACAAGAGTCAGGTCACTAGAAAACCTCTCCACCTGCTCAACTTGGCCAAAGCACAGGTAATTCAGACTCCCTCAAGCCCAAAAAACAGCAGCGAAACCCATTAAAAAGGATTCCAAATGGTGTTCCCAACTCCTAAAAAGACACTGCAATCCCTCTGAAAATGCACTCTGCCCCCCTCAAACACTTCCCAGAGGTAAATAATAATCCTCTCTAATGCTTTTGGTACAGCTGCACCACAGCTCCATCAGCATTTGCTGCACTGCTTCCCCATCCACAGCAAATTACGTTGGACTCTAACACAGTTATTTTAAGAAACAGGATAAATAAGTCATTCTTTGGACATCAGGGCTAATGAAGCCTGGTTTCCAGGGGATCTGTGCCTTGTCACTTCCAAATGACATTTTAGTCCTTCCAGGGCACAGCTTTTCTCTAAGGATTCTCCAGCACCTAAAAATGGGAACACTCACAGCAGAGCCCAGCCCACCAAGAGGACAGTCCCTCCCCGGCCCCTCCTGCCAGCTGTGCTTGGGCTGCCCAAAATTTGGAGAAGGGAGATGCAAAAAGCCACTGTAAAGTAGTTGACTATCCTCCTCCTGATTCCCACACAATTCCCTGAGTCCCAATGTGAGCATTCAAGCTGTTATCACATTCCCAGCTCTGTGTAACACCAGCCCACTGGTGTGCACTGCCCACGGTCACACCGCTAACAGACCTGCAACTGCTTTAGGTAAACAAGAAGGAATTCAAAGATCCTGCAACATCTGCAGGAAACTACAGGAACATGAGCTCAGGATCATAAAAAGGAGCTGTCTGGTTACCTGGAGAAAAGGGCTCTAACAAATACAGCACTTGACAGTGTTAATGCAGGAGAGCTTTAGGCCAGGTTGCTTCAGCAACCACAGGACAAATGTAGACACAAGGTGTTAACATGGATGAGCACTTAACACACTCCAGCGAGGTCTCTCCAAAGAGATGCTCAGAGGAGCATGGAAAGGCACCTCCATAGAGATCCTCAGTCTGGGTTTTATCCCTGCTCAGCACAGCCTGCTTTAAGCAGTGTGTGGGGAGCAGAAATCCTGCTATGAGATCAGAAAATTCAAGATAGAGCAGGACCCCATCCCATCCTGAGGAAGCCTGTGGGATCAAGGCCAGGTTGGACGGGGCTTGGAGCAACCTGGGACAGTGGAAGGTGTCCCTGTCCATGGCAGGGGTGGGACTGGATGAGCTTTAAGGTCCCTTCCAACTCAAACCATTCTGGGATTTTATGACCATTTTGTCCAGTTGCAAAAAGGGCTTTTGGGAACGACTTGGCCCAGAAATGCCAAGGGATCAAGCAGAAAACTCTGCAACCCAAACCAGCAGGGCAGGACACGCTGCCAAACCAGCCTGGCCCAGTGGTGGTCCATATCCCAACATAAGAGCAGCTCATACACAGAGAGACAGAAAAAAATCCTTCTCCTGGAAGAGGTGAATGTCATCAGGTGTGGAACAGGAGCCTCTTTCCAACTATTTCCTTTGCATGTATTGCCTTGGAGTCAAAACCTGAGTGAGCAAGTGCAGAATGTGTCCTCACAGGGGGAGACAAAGGCAGCTTGTCCAGGGAGACAACCTGCCCAGTTCCTGTCCTTTGGCAGCACAGAATCATACAATCATGGAATTGGTTAAGCTGGAAAAGACCTTTGAGGTCCTCAAGTCCAACCATCAACACAGCACCAGCACCACTAAAACATGTCCCCAAGTGCCACATCCAGATGTTGATTGAACACTTCCAGGGATGGTGACTCCACCACTGCCCTGGGCAGCCTGTGCCCAATGCTTCACAACCCTTTCAGTGAAGAAATTTTCCCTTATGTCCAACTGAAACCTCCCCTGGCACAACTTAAGGCTGTTTCCTCTTGTCCCGTTCCCTGGGAATTAGAAACTAAAAACCTCACTCAGCCTCTCAGCCCCACATGCCACAAAGTATAAACCTTGGATGAAAAATAACATCCCCATGACATGCAAACTGGAGAAACCCATCCTCTGGGAACACGGCAGAACTGTGCAGCCACACTCCTCCTCCATGACCAGCTGGCCTGTGGGGAGGGGTCACAGCCAAGGAGGGGCATGTGGCTGCACAAAGAGACCTTCACACAAGCAGGAGAGGTGTCTCCAGCTGTATGGAGCAAACTCTGCACGATGAAAGAGCCAGCAGAACTTACAGTCAAGCACTTTCTTCTCCTCTGCAGTGAAGAGCACAGCACGTCCAGCCTTCTCCGGGTGGGGCATCGGGTAACCATTCTCCTTGAGCTGCTCCTCAGTCATCAGGTAGTCCTTGAGGCGCCGGTACAAGGCAGCTCCTGCACACACAGACACTGCCAAGTCAGATCTCTGGAGCTTCTCCTGCTGGTTTTGGCTTTATCAAGCCTCTTGGCAGGGATTCCTACCATGGTGAACACACTTCCACTGGTTCAGGATTGACAGGGAAAGGGGGGCAAGTGGTGCTTTTTAAGGTCTGGTCATTGGTGCACAAGCTGATTTTCAGCCACTCTGGACATGCAGAATTAAGTCTGGAAAGCACAGCTGAGACAGAATTTCTCCAAAGGGCCCACCTTCAGGCCTTTCTGATACCGATAAAATGGAATGGGTTGGGTTGGGAGGGACCTTAGAGATGATCCCATGCCACCGCCTGCCATGGGCAGGGACACCTTCCACTAGCCCAGGTTGCTCCAAGCCCCGTCCAACCTGGCCTTGGACACTTCCAGGGACGGGGCAGCCACAGCTGCTCTGCCCAACCTGTGCCAGGGCCTCCCCACCCTCACAGGGAGGAATTTCTTCCCAATATCCCATCTGTCCCTGTCCTCTGCTAGTTTAAAGACATTCCCCCTTGTTCTACCATGAAATGTGAGACTTCTGCCATTTTAATGCTTTAACTGCTTGAACTGATAATTGGTAACAGCACACAGAACATCCCTCAAAGGCCACCCACAGCTCCCTAAAAACTTCATTATCTGGAGCTTTCTTCCTGCTGCTGATTTCAGGCAGCCTGTTTCATTTCACAGAATAATTATAACTTTTTTCACTCTGCTCAATATCTTCTCTCGCTGCTGCGTTAAACCCTTCCAATACCGCTGTGTGCCCTTTGATGTTGCTTAGCTGAGCTATACTGGCCCTTTTAAGCTTTCTCCATGTCAATTCCTTCTGCTCTGTGGCCTCCCTGTCTCTCCTCTGATCTCCTCAACAATTTGCCTGCATCTCTTGGCAACCAAAATACCCATAACTGATTTGAGCCAACGTGAATAACGCTCGTGGCACAACCCTTGGCTACGATACGACCTTACTGTGACATTGGCAGCAGGGAAAGTTGAGCCCTGCAGAGCAGCTGCAGATTTGTAAGTTTGCCTTTTAATCTGACAGGCACATTGTAAAGTACTGCTTCAGGGCAAGAAAGTTAAAGTAAAATAACACCCAAAACACCAGAGGCAGCGCTGAGTGGTTATTGATGCTCCATCAAAGCCGGGCTGAGGGCAGCAGTGACCTCGCAGCCGGAATGAGGAGGCGAGAAGGGCACTGGTCAGTGGTGTCACCACCCGCCCAGGGACTCTGTGCTGCAGTCATGTAATAAAACCTAACACTGCCCACAGATGAACCCCAGCACTTCAAATCACAGAGCCCTAGAATGTTCTGAGCTGGAAGGAACCCACAAGGATCATCCAGTCCAACTCCTGGCCCTGCACAGACACCCCAACAATCCCACCCTGTCCCCCAGAGCATT
>JAWWTY010000078.1:4073130-4101580 GCA_035222235.1 Margarornis squamiger | reverse complement strand
CTGCAGCCCCCGAGGAGTCTCCCCTCAGTGTCCTCTGCTCCAGCTGAACAAGCCAAGTGCCCTCGGCTGCTCCTCAGACTCTTGCCCACCTCTGTGTCTTTCCTTTGGACACTCTCCAACAGCTTTAGATCTTTCTGATGCCGTGGCCCCCAAACTGCCCCACAACTCGAGGTGAACACACCAGCCTGATCCTGCTGCCCCACACACAGTGCTACACCTGCAGCTCCACCCTACAGGTTAAAGCCCTGCAGGAGCAGGGTCCTACCTGTCAAATCCTCGGCTCTCAGGCTCCCTGAGCGGTTCAGGGTAAAGCTTGTCTTGGCAGCAAGCTTTCCCCCCAGCACAGCTTCATGGGACACCACCTTCTTGTTGCTCGTCTCTGCAGCGAGAAGGAAGCAGCAGAGGGACAGAGATCAGGTGCCAGTCAGGGACTTCACTCCTACTCTGGGGCACTACACACGGGCAAAAGGGGGACTGTGTTTATCCTCTTGAATCCTTGCTTTGCTCCAGGAATGGATTCTCTGTGTAAGGTGCTGGCCCAGCATTCCCAGTCCAGCACTATGCAGAGTTTTCACTTTGCACTGTCAGGCCATAGCAACTTATTTTAAGGGCAACAGGGACATTTCACAGTTTTTCCAGGAACTCGTAGCTTTACCTTTTCTCTCTGCACTGACCAAGAACAAGACAGGACCAAGCACAGAGGCAACTTGACCCCATCATGGTGGCATCACCCACCCCCGGGGAGCAGCTTTGCTGTCGGGGCCCTGCAGACCAGCCTCCCACGCTGAATCCTTCCACTTCTTTTAGAAAGGAGCTTCAGAGCTCTGGAATATGCTCGGCACATCAGATAATGGCAGAGAGGGGCTTTTTACTAATCATTAACTGGCAGCCCTCTCCTAAAGGCCAGCCTCCCAAGTTCAGCTGCTCTGACTAATGGCCAGGAACATAATGAAGACAGAGGGGAGAAAAGGGAAGAGACCAGGGGAAAAAAATTCACAAGAACAGCACAAATTGATTGTTTAATGTACCCTCTCGAGAGCCAATAATGAAATGTCTTAACCCTCTTCGTTTCTCTCTTGAAGCTTAATGTGTGTAACAGATTTCTGGGGTGATGGACGAGTCTATCACTTTGAAGGCATCATGTGAAAGTTACTCCATTAGTGGGGCTTTTCATTTTAAAGAACTTGTGCTAAAAAAAAAAAAAATCCATGTGGCATTATCTCCATTTAGGTTCAGAGAGCCAACAAAGCGTTGCAGGACTCGCCTCTTGAAGACCCATTAAAGCCTGCCAGGCTATAAAAAGCTAAACTGGAGCTGTTTGCCTTTCAGCATAATGCTGCTGAGAAATGGGGCTGCCTTTTCAACAGGTTTCTCTGATCCAAACAGGGCTCCAATGATCAAACCACAGGAGTGGTACCTACTGTGGGTGCTGGATGGGGAGTTGGGCACGAGGCTTCGCAGCTTCTTCAGGGTGTTCACGGCCACATTCAGGTAGATGTTGCGGCTGGTGCTGCGCTCATAGGCCACCTTCTCTTCTGACAGAGCCTGTGAAAGGCACAGTTCATCACCACACACCCTCCTGCCACTATTCCTACAATCCCAGGATGGTCTGGGTTGGAAGGGACCTTAAAGAGCATTTTGTTCCACCCTCCTGCCACGGGCAGGGACAGCTTCCACTAGAACAGGGTGCTCAGAGCTGCATCCAGCCTGGCACTGAACCTTTCCAGGGATGGGGCAACCACAGCTTCTTTTGCTTTTTGGAAAAAGAAATGTTTGGCTCTTAAAATACAGGCTCCAAGTATGACAGCAAAAACAACTGCCTGACAAGGAACTGAGTAATGAATACATGGCATAAATATGTACTGGCTTGGGGTCTGCTCAGGTGAGTAAGAGAAAAAAATAATTGTGTTTTAAACAAGGTGCTGGAAAAGGCATTTTCATGGGAAACTTGCCCTGAGAGATTAACAAAGCAGATCTGGTTTTCCAGATCTTTGGTGCAGTACAAGATCTTTACTGGTAAGAAAAGGAAGTTTGGCAAATGCTCACTGCTTGGATGCAACAGGAACATTTCCTCCAGGGAGCTGTGAGGGTGAAATCCCCCAAGAGAAACCCTTGTGGCATCTGTTTTGGTTCCAGAGCACACCACACAATGGCCCTGTTTACCCAACTAACATTAATGGCCAAAGTTTTCCAATCAAATGTGTCACTGCCTCAATTCTGCATTTGGAAATCCCACTACACTGTTCCCATGGCCTGAAGGCTCCTTAAAAGTCTCCTTAAAAGCCTTCATAAGCAGCAAGGAATAATTCACACCCCATTACATCTATCTCAGACACTTTCCTGTGCTCAGCACTTCGAGGCCAGGAGGTGTTTCCTGCTGTACCAGAGCAAAAGGGCTTTTTGTCCAGCTGGACCAGAATGCACATTCCCCTGCACTCATCTTCTGGGGTTATTGAAAAAAGATCAGGCAGGCTTTCCAAATGATGGGCAAAGGTGGGATTTCCTACTGGAAGCCCCCACAGGAGTTCCATTTTCTGCTGTCCAGTCTGGAATTACTGATTGCCAATTTCCTCTACAGAACTGTAAGTGGACAGGAGAGTTTTCACAGAATCATGGAATGGTTTGGGCTGGAAGGGACCTTAGAGATCACCTAGTTCCCACCCCCAAAGTTTTGCAAGCATAAACCCAAGCCAGTTCTCTGGCTTTGCTACCATTTAGGTCTTGCCCAAGGCAGAGGACGTTGTTTCCTGCTGCAAACTTGATTCCCAAGAAGCAGGACCTGCACAGACCTTGTCAAAAGCTTCCTGGGAGGAGGAGCAGAACTTCAGGCACTCATCAATGAAGAGATTGAGATATCTTTGACGGATGTTGGTTGGAACTTTAGCACCAAACTCTGTGGGAATAACAGGCCTCTGTAAGCTGGCGCTCTGGGGATGAGACAGAGAGAGAGAGAGGCTGGTCAGGCTTTAGGAAGTTGCTCTGAGTCTCTCCCATTTCCTGCTGTTATTAATAGTGGTGTGACTTCCTTTCTGAAAATCTGCCCAAAGCTAAACATAACTTGCATCATTTTTGGTACTAAAAATACCACTTGGAGCTTCTGTGCCACCTTCAGTATTTTAACCACTAAAAACAACCGGGTTTCATTCTGCAACTCACCAGGGGCCAAGGACTCCAGTGGCCTTAGTCACAGCTCTGCATGCACACACAGCATTCCAGAGCAGGAAAATGCTGACATTCCCATGAGGAGATTCAAGAGCAGGATGGTACCAAGTCCCATGCTTTGAACTGGAGCTGTGACCACATGACAGCACTTATGGGTGTCATGACAGACACAGTTTTTGGGTTTTGGCTGTGAGGAGAGAAGGAGAGGCCCCTCCTGCCAGGCTGGCAGCCAGCAAAACCATCCCACTTCCTCTGGGATTCCTGTGACTTTACTGCACTGGGGCTTTTCTTGCTTGTTTAATGCCAATCATGATGTTCCTGAAAGGATTTCCCCCTTCAATAGAACACGTTCTTCAGGCACAGGACCTTCATGCTGGACTGAGTTAAGGCCTGCCTCTGCAGCTTTCCATTTCACACCAGTTTATTCCCCAAATCACACAATTTGCCTCTTTATTCAGAGAGGAAGCTGTACATTCACCTCTGAAACACGCCATTGTTTCCTCAGTTGTTCTCCATCCCACTCAAGAGACATCCATAAACCAAACCATCTGCTGCAATCAGAATAAAAACAGCCCTCTGGAAGATGTGAGCACGTTCCAAGGGGAGCAACTGGCCCTACCTCAGTGGGAAAAGTGATCATTTCTCCCAGAAAGTTTTCACTTTGATGTCCTGTTCAAGGGGATTTGGTGCTTTCAAGTAAATATATATATTTTCTCAGGCTCTAATAAGATACCCTTAAGCATCTGTGTAACTGCTAAATATTTTATCCTTTCAGTTGTTTCTTCTATTTTTAATCAGCTGTGAGTTCTACATTACTGTGGTGTCTGTTTGGGTGGGGAAAGAAGAAAATCGCTTTTCACTCTCAAAGGAATAATCAGAGCATGTTATCACATATCCTGGCACAAGAGATCATCAATAATACTATCTTCAGTCAAGTCCTGGCACCCGCCCCATTCCTGCCATCCCCACACTGCTCCATGAGGAACTCTGAGCTGTCTGTGTGTAACAGGTTTCCCTGTGCTCATGGGGAAAGGAGGAATGTGTAGAATCACAGAATCATGGAATGATCTGGGTGGGAAGGGACCTTAAAGCCCATCCAGTCCCACTCCCTGCCATGGGCAGGGACACCTTCCACTAGACCAGGTTGCTCCTTTGATCCAACCTGGCCTTGGACACTTCCAGGGATGGGGCAGCCACAGCTTCTCTGCCCAACCTGTGCCAGGGCCTCCCCACCCTCACAGGGAAGAATTTCTTCCCAGTATCCCATTTAATCCTGCCCTCCTTCACCTCCTTCATCTTGAGCCTGTTTCCCCTTGCTAAGGAACTCACAGAAAAAGCACCTAAAGGTTGGGCAGGCAACCCATAAAAAAAAAAAGGGCAAAAAATGAAAAACAAACAAACAAGTTTTTTTCCTAAATATTAACACCAGCATGAAGTTCAATGAGCACATTTTACTGTCTAGGTCACAGCGGGACATTATTCATAACCACTTGCCTCAGCCTGGCCCACAAAGCCCAGGAAGACCATTAATCCATCCATGTCTTTTGAACACCAGAGGCTCTGAGTCCCTGACCCAACCCCTACTCACCTGGGCAGTGAGCAGGGAAGGCTCAGGCTGCAGGAGTGATCAATATTCAAAGAGATCAGAGCAGCACTGAAGTATCTCTGTCTTTTTAAACTCCTATGCCACGAGTGTTTAATTTTTTATACAATGCCATTGAGGAAAACCACAGGAAGAAACCAACCCATTTAATCAACCCAACCAAAACACCACTTCCAGGGAGTGCTAAGTTTGGAACAGCATGATCAGACACACCACCCTCAACAGGGAATGACAGGAAAGAAATCCAATTCCCCTTACCTGTAAGGAGGGAACGTGGGCTACCCTTTTCGGCACGATGGTGCTGGTGGTCTTGGAAGCCATCCCAGCTAAGGTGCAAGCCTTGAGAGGGAGGGTGGGGGCTTCAGAGTCATTGGAAGGTGTGGCACTCCTGCCAGCAACAGCTGTCTTGCTGCTCCCAAGGCCTGCAGGGAACAGAAAACACCCAGGTACAGATCCTGCCACGGGCTCCAGGCTGCCAGAAGGAACTCACTATCACGGCCCAACGCTGCAAGCTGTGATTTTTTTTTCAAATCCAGGTCTCCAAAGGGATACAAATTGGGTAATTTTACCACCTTCCAGGCAGGGATGAAGGAACCTTCTGCCAGGAAAGGTGCCTCATTTCTGTTTGTTTTGGGGTAACTGAGTCAGCAGAGTTTAAAGAGGTGACTCTGCCACTGCAAGACACTGACTGAGTCAGGTCAGCTCCGAATCCTTCTGACTACAAAGAGACAGCAACCAGCATTAATTAGCACTTCCCTCCTGCTCCTGCCACCTCTAAAGGCTTGAATGGAAGAGGGAATGAGGAGCAAACCCAATCCAAGGCAGAAACAGGAAAAGGAACGGCTGAAGTGAGGGAGGGGGACGGGGCTGGATGTCTGGCTTACCACTGACCTTCCACGGGTCACCATCAGCACAGACACAAGTCATGGCCAATGCTCCCCATCTCCTGAGAGTCTCACACCTGCCCAGGAGAAACTTAAACACCAGGCAGTGTGTTTTCCCGGGGGGAGCACAGCACAGTGACCCCAAACACCACCACCGGCTTACTTTGCTTGGCTGCTGCGGTGAGGGCGGCGTTTGGCACGTGGGCAATCCTCCTCTTTTCTCCTGGCAAAGAGAGAGAGGCCTTCTGAACGGCCACAGCCAGCTGTGCTGCCTGCTGCTGGGCCAGCTGGATCCTCTGGTAACACACCTCCTGGGCCGTGGGGGGCCGCGCCGGCCGCACTGCGGGCTTGCTCGGGGGCTCTGCCTGCACACACACACAGCTGTGAGGGCCAGCACCCCCTGCCCACCCTCTGCCTGCCACCCACCCACACGGGCCTCTTCTCCTCACCCCCTCTGTTGGCAGCTACGGGGTGCTGAGAGGAGAAGATGCCAAGTGCCTTCCAGAGGCAAAGAGTCACAGTCACCCATGAAAACCCATGGCATTAATGAGTCACGCTCTGGGAAGGCCTCCCAGCACGTTCCTCGGTTGGCAGGTGGTATTTGAGCTGCTCTGAATGGTGGGATGTTCCCCCATGTCTGTGCCTAACCCACTTCTGGGCTCTGCCAACACCCATTGTGCTGCCTGCTTTGGTTTACACTGCAGTGAAGAAGTGCCAGTTGGTCTCCAGTCCCCTCTGTGCTGAGCCCCAGAGCTCTCTCCCTGCACATCCCCTGCACCCAGCCCTGACCTACAGCAGCTCCCACCTCTCTGCACCCTCCTGTCAGGTCTCCATTCTGGAACTACTTAAAAGCCTCCCAATATGTATTTATGGGGTTAGAGCATTACACAAACTGAGCTCGGAATTTCAAACAGGCTCTGTCCCTGCCCACTTCTGGAGGCACCTCACTGGCACAAACAGGTTCCACGTGCATTTCCTTTGATGCCCAAATTTAGGCTGCAGGAAAAGTGCCAGAAATGATGTCAGCAAACAGAGAAATTCTCTAGCAGCAGAAATGCAAGAGAAGCAGCAGCAGCACAAACTTCTCCGCACCACTTAATGACCTCTGAAATCTGAGGAACAGAGAAGGGGCAACATAACAAAGCATTTCTGAGGCTGCAAATTGGGGGCAAGCTGGCAGCTCCTGCATTCCTGGTGTCTGATGCTGACACCAGCTTCTGGATACCAAACTGAGTGCTGTCACCCATTAAATTATAATGACAGACTTCTGAGCAGGACAGGCCACTCATTTTGTGCCTCACCTCCAATTCCTTCGGCCCATCATTTCCCCGGCAGCTAAACCCGACCTCGGCTCCCTCCCCTCCTGCTTGCCCAGTCCCTGAGCTGTAAACCACGAGCAAGACTGAGCAAATATTCCACTTGGAGGGACATGGCAAAGCATAAGCCTCAGTTCTGTGTGGTCTCACAGCCCCTCCTGGACAGAGGAGCTGAGACACTCCAGGGAATGCCAGTCCTGGAGCTGCCCACGGCAGCTGCTCCTCAGCTCACCAGCTCGGCTCTGTTTGCCCAAGCAGAGCCTGTGCTGGGGCTCACATCTTTGGAAAGCATTTTGGGATCAGCTGTCACATTAAGAAAATATATTTAAAGGTTTGTACATGCCTAAAAGGCGCCTCTTTACGATAAATATTTGAGTTAATGAATTTCCAAGCCATTTGCTTCAGTCTCTTATCTCTTCACTTGGGAAGAAAGGGCCCTTATCAAACCACATGAACTGGCTAAAGATATGTAGTTAAATAAAACACATTGTATTGACCTCAGGGCTTCAAATTATTAAAAGCAAAAAACCCCTTTCCTAGGCAGAGAGGAAAGGAAGAACAATTAATTTGGACTACCCAGCTCAAATCAGTGTGTAAGTCTCCACTCTTATCCTGCTGGAACATAAAACTAATCTGTGCTCAGCACCTGGAGGGAAACACATTAAACCCTCAGAGAAAACATGAATTAAAATCCCAGGGAGAAAGGAATGAAAAAATCAGAATGTCTTCCTTGTCTTTTTTTCTTTTGTTTTAATTCTTCTCCTCTGTATTTTCATAACTGGGAAAGAAGAGTATCCAAACAGATACCACTGAGCTCTTGGCTGATTCAGAACAGATGTAAGGGGATGCTTTTAAACATCTGACAGAATTTCTGCAGCTTTTAAGTCCACAAGACACAGAAAAGCACTATCAGACACAGAGTGACCTTGTGTCCAGCTAATTTTTATCTGAATCACTGAATGAAGCTATACTGGAGAAAAATGAACATCTCAGCCTATCCCCAAGGGGTACAAACTGCAGAATCCATTCACTCTTCCACCCTTGGTTTTATCAAATTTTATTAGTTTTGCTGCCATTTTAACAGATGCCTAAATATGGGGTTTATTAAGAACTCAGAAAGATAAAATAAAACTAACAGACTGATTCCAGCACAAACAACTCACATGCCCTGGGAGTGCAGCTTTTTCCAGGGTCAGGAGAGAAAAACCTCACTTGAAAGAATCTAAACTTCTGCTTCTAAATCTGCACTTACATTTCCTTGTTTGACAAGATGAGAGATCCTTCTTTTTTGGCCAGGAAACAAGGTAGTTAAATTATCTTCTGTCTTTTCTTCATTTCCTTCCTCTTTGGATGTCTGGAAAACAAAAGAACAAGCTTCCAAAACTGAACACACCTGAAGATGCCTCTCAGCAGGGAGATGTGAAAGTCTCCCTTGGGGTTAACCTTGCAGGTGGCAGGTGAGAACACATGGCCAGCTGCTGAGCTACTGACACAAACCTTGGGCTGACCCCAGGAGCCACCAAAAAAGCCAAGGAACAGCAGTGACAGTTCCCACTCTGCACCAAGGCAGGATTGACACAATTCCAGACAGCCCTTACCTGCCACAGGAGACTTGAACACCCCTCTCCTGCCAGCCACTCACACACCTCACCTCTCCCTGGCATTCCTGAAATCCAGGGGTGTTTGGGGTGGCTTTTTTTTAAGAACTTGAGGGTTGACTCATTTCTGCCCCAGGCAAGTCCTCGCTCCCTACTCAACACCAAACAACCCCGCTCCACCTTTAGGGAAAGGTTTGCCTGCAGGTTTATCCACAGCTGACATGCAGGAAGTGAGGTGACAAAGCCCAGGTCACACCTGCACAGCCAGACCCGCAGGAGGAGGGAACAGCAGCTCTCCAGCCAAAGCCACTCTGAGTTCACACCTCAGACCTGCTCCCAGGACAGGGGGAACCACTTTAAAATCTGCTTTGAATTCCACTCGGCGGGTAATTTACACAAAACACACTTCACAGGTTTATTTTTCCAAACTCCAGCTGCTCTCCTGGCAATCTTGCTTGTGATTTTCCAACACAAGCCCTGGCAAAGCTCTGAGATGAGCCTGGCAGGCTCTGAAAGTCACACACAGAGCCCAAAGCTGGGCTTGGGGATGAGCTCAGACTCCACTCGGGATGAGCTTGTGTCCATCACCACAAGGGCTCTCTGGATGAGACCTTCCCACTTGGCCCTCTGGGAACTCCAGGCTGGCAATTCAGTTACATCCCTAATAAACTCTCTCACAAAGCCATTCTCCCCGGTGGAAAAGCACCACACTGCCCTGTTCCTTCACAGGATCCTGGAATGTCCTGAGTGGGGAGAGACCCACGAGGATCATCAGGCTCTGCACAGACACCCTGATAATCCCACCCTGGGGGAAGAACCTTTTCTTGACGCCCATTCCAAACCTTCCTGACACACTGAGATCAAACAATATGGGCTCCATCCAAAAATTATTCCATAACCAAAAAAAGATTCCCCGTGAGCAATCCCACCCACCAGGTATCTCCTCACAGACACCCATCTCCCAAATGAGGGTCCCTCCACTGCAGTGTTTGCTCCTCCCTTCCCAGAACAGCAGGAAATTCAATCCCAGAGCAGGCATGGAAAGGAGCAGGATGTGCAAAGCAGCCACATGCCCCTGGTTCAGCACTTTCTGAATTCAGGGATTAGTAATTCCCACCGTAGATTATGTGCCCTTCAACTATTTTCACTCAAACTGAGAAAAAAAAGAGAAAAACTCTATTTTCCCCCCCAAAATAGAGTTCTTCCCCAGCTGGGAATTCTACTAAACACTGAAGGAAGAATATCTGAATTTTACACAAGCAATGCTTAACAGTTGAGAAGAAAACCATCACACTGAACTGATTTATAACTTCTTCTGCCCAGGAATTTTGTGTGAATGTAAAAAAGATCTTTAATTGCCATCCACACAGAGTTCCCTGAGCCCAGATGGGGCACAATAGTGCAAGAGTTCAGAAAGAGCTTTAATATTCCAAACCCCCTTCCCAAAAACTGACCTCTCCAATACACTGTGGCCTCCACACACAGATGGTCCTGAATCAAAGTGCTGTTCACAGCCACTTCCCTCACCCAGTTACCCACCAGCACTGATTTCTGATGTGGTTTTTGGAGCGAAAGTCAATCGCAGGAGGAATCAAAAGTCAATCAAGCCCAGGAGGAGGAACTGCCTTTTCCACATGTGGTCATGGTTCCTGCCACGTTCACCTGCCCCTCCTTCACAACAACCATCCCAAAGGGAGGCTGCCTGTGGGTGAAGGGGTCTAAACTGGGACACACTGGAACCCTGATGGGGTCCCAGTCCCTCCATTCCCTTTGGGATGCAGGACAGCTGCAGCTGAAGCCACATGGCAATTCCCTGGATAGAACGTTTGTCCCTTGGTGTGTCCTCTGCCCCAGCACGTGGAAGGCACCTGGTTGTGTCGCACTAAGCCCCTTCCAGTGCCTAAAGGGGCTCCGGGAAAGCTGAAGAGGGACTTGGGACAAGGGATCGAGGGACAGGACAAGGGAGATGACTTCCCACTGCCAGAGGGCAGGGTTAGATGGGATATGGGGAAGGAATTCTTGGTTGTGAGGGTGGGCAGGCCCTGGCATAGCTTTTCCAGAGCAGCTGTGGTTGCCTCATCACTGGAAGCGTCCAAGGCCAGGCTGGACAGGGCTTGGAGCAACCTGGGCTAGTGGAAGGTGTCCCTGCCCATGGCAGGGGGTGGGACTGGATGGGCTTTGAGGTCTCTTCCAGCCCAAGCCATTCCATGATGCTGTGAAGCCTCCCAGGTAACAGAGCTGACCCAGCAGCCCCAACACCCTGCACAGCAGTCACAGGGAGAAAAACCACACACAAGTTTGGGATGTTTCCTCAATGTTGTCAAATTTCTCACCTTTTACTTCCATAAAGCTCTTTTCAATCCAAAGCCCTGAACTCCAAAACCATCCCAGCCACACAATCTGAGTGTGCTGGGTCTGCCAGCAGGTCACACCCCCTGTCCGTGCCCAGGAGCTGCTCCCAGACTGAGGGTTTGTCTCGCTGCCCTGTCAAACTGGGATGTCAGAAGAGGAAGAATGAGTTTTACCTGCTCCTACTTCCCTGCCTCAGGTGCTGTGGGAGGATCACTGCCAGAAGCTGCTTTCTACCCTTTTACACTGAGAATCATGGAATTGTTAAGGTTGGAAAAGATCTCTCAGATCACCAACACTCAGCCCAGTACCACCACCATGGTCACCACTAACCCAGGCACATCCACAGGTGTTTTTGAACACTCCCAGGGATGGTGACTCTACCACTGCCCTGGCAGCCACTTCCAATGTTTGGCAACCCCTTCCATGAAAAAAATGTCCCTAATATCCAATTTAAACCTCCCTTGGCACAGCCTGAGGCTGTTCCCTCTCCTCCTGTCCCTGTTCCATGGGAGCAGAGCCTGACATCCCCCTGGCTCCCCCCTCCTGGCAGGGAGTTGCAGAGCCAGAAGGTCCCCCCTGAGCCTCCTTTCCTCCAGGCTGAGCCACCCCAGCTCCCTCAACTTCTTCTGCTGCTCCAGCCCCTTCCCCAGTTCCATTCTCTTCCCTGGACATGCTCTAGCCCCTCCATGTCTCTCTTGTTGTGAGGGCTCCATTCTGTTTTAATCTTCAAAAACGAGGGTCTTGCATCCTCCAGGGACCACCCCAGTCAAAGCCTTTTTATTTAAATACTGTCTTTTTACCTCCTTAGTCTGAAACCACTTGGAGCACCAGCAGAAATTTTACCCTCCATTACTTGTTTGTATCACCCACAAGATACCCTGAGATCCTCACAAACTGCCTGCAGTAGGAATTTAAAACAGGAAACAGGAATTTGGGGAGTCTTCAAAGTTTCCAGTGACAAGTACATGGACTTGCACCAACACACTGTCTGGGTTCTACCAGTATAGTCCTTAAACTCTGCTGCAACAAGAAGGCGTTGCCACACTGGCAAATTTAGCTTTGAAATCCATAAAACTTTCCCTCTGAAGCCTTTTCTCCAGCCATCCAGGCCACCACGGTCCTCAGGCCATGGAGACAGAAGGACCTGACAACCCTCACAGCTAAAGGCTAAAAGGGAATCGGATCCTTACGTTTCCCAGCAGCTTTCAATCCAGCAGGAAAATTCAGGTGCAAGCTCTTCCAACTCAGTCATGCCAAGGATGAGATTCTTCCAACACATGGAGTCTCCCTCCAAGCCCTTTGCAGCTACTTGAAATAAGCAACACCACTAAACCAAAGCAGAATCCTTCCACCTTGGGAGGGCAGAGAACCAATCTCCCCAACCCAGCCTTACCTGTTTCCCCAGCCTTCCCTTGTCTTCAGTCTTCACATCTGTAGACTCATTAAAAATCCTGAGACACTCCTCCATGGGGTCTGACTCGAAGTCCACGTCCTTCTCCAGGATGGAATAGTCGATGTCATCAGACGTCGAGGAAGACGACGATGACTTGGCCAACTTGGAGCGCTTCATTTTCTTGGTCCTTTCCCTCTCGCTGTCAGAGGCCGAGCCAGAGTCCCCCCTGTCCGAGTCTGAGCTCACGTCGAGCAAGGAGGACGGCAAAGGTCGGCCCTTGTCATCGTCGTCCCCGCTCTCGTCACCAAACAGGTCCACGTGGCTCAAACTGCGCTGCTTCCGGCCCTTCTTCGGGTCTCCTTTTCCCACAGGACTGACCTTTCCTTTCTGTCGCTCCAGCCCTGGAGTTTTGGCCCCTTTCTCTTTGTTTTTACGGCCAGAGATTTCCTTCCCATTTTTCACCTCCCCTGTTTTGCTCTGCGAGTCCTTCTTGCTGCTCCCCAGTTTCTCCGTGCCGGAGCCTTTGGTGACACCCTCGCTCTTGCTTTTTCCTGAACTGCTGTTGGTGGACTTGGATTTCTCTTTTTTAAGCCCATCCACTTTTTCTGACTTCTGCTTTTCAGGTTTCTTTAAGTTCCCATCTGTTTTCACTTTGCCACTTTTATCTTTGCAGTTTTTCTCTTCATTCTTGCTTTTCAATTTTTCTTCTTTCTTGGGCACTTTCTCTTTTTCTGCATTTTTACTCTTCTCCTTCTTCCCGGCCTCACTGAGGCCTGGTGTTTTACTAACATCTGATTTCTTCCTTTTAGTTTTATCTTTTGAGTCTTTGTTTTTATTTTCAACTTCCTGGCTGTTCTTACCAGAACACAATTTCACTGCTTTTGTGTTCTTGTCTGGTAAGCTTTTGGCAAGATTTTTCTGTGAACTTGGAAGGTCTCCCCTGCCATGCTGTGCTGCTTCTTTGCTATCCCGGGAAGCAAAGTCATCCAGTTTGGTGCTCAACTCTTTGCTGGAGAACTCGTTGTTTGATTCACTTTCAGAACCAGCTTTTGATGGTGAACTTCCAGAAGCTGTTTTATATTCCACATCAGCCTCATCTTCAGAGGAGGAGAACCTGGCCAACACCTCGTCGTCGTCGGGGTCTTCACAGAGCTTCTTCCGTAAGGGCGAGTAAGACTCTTCATAATCACACACCCTTTCCCTTTTGGACCCCTTTGGCTCCTTGGTTGTGGCTTTGCTCAAAAGCCTGGCTGAGTAATTGGAAAGGGGGTCGTATTCCAAGTCTGTAGAAGGCTTAGAGTCATCAATCACATACTTATTGTTAGTGACAGTGCTACTGTATTTTTTATTCTGTGCTACAGCCTTGGGAATGTATTCCAGAGAGCTCCCTTTGGATCGGGAGGAATCCAAAGTGTACTTACTGGAGCGGGCAGCAGCAGTGAGAGGGGTGGGGTTGTAGTCTGAGTTATTGTTGAAGTTGTAGCTCCCTGGATTATACTCCAAGGAGCCAAATGAATCATTTTGAGTCCCAGCAGCCGACACGGGTGAGTTTGAAATGAGTGAGGAGCCCTCTGAAGCACCAAACTCCTTTGTGGTTTCCAGCAGCTCCTCATATTTCTTCTGCTCTCTCTCCACCTCGTTCTTCACCGCCTCAATGGCCTTGTTGACCAGCTCCAGCTCCAGAATTCCAGGTGTCATGTCTGTAATGTCAGCCAGAGCGCCATCCTCCGTGTCCAGCGAGGCCCTGGGAAGCTCTGGATTGTAGGGATCATATCCTCGCTCTGTAAAAAAGGAATTGGAAATCATTTACTGCCAGCAATTCCAGTAAAATTTGCTTCGGAGGAAAATTAAAAGAGGGGTTTTTTAAGGTCTGCTCTGATCAAAACCCAATATTGAATGACAACCAAAAGCCACACTCTGGCACCACAGAGTAAATAAATATTGGATACCAAAAGCCACCAGTGCCTACACTAGACTAGATAGTACAAAATAGTCCCAAGACTAAAGATCTATTAACAAAGTGCTCTTACTACTCATGGAAAAGCTCTATAAATTCAGTATCCTTTGGGGCATCAAAGAACAATCACAGTATTAGGCCCAAGAGGAGCTGAGTGTGCACAGAACAGAACACAGAATTATCTGTTTAATTCAACAGAGTGACCAAGGTGGAAAGAGGATTCCAGAAGAAGCTGAGGATCAGGTTCTCACTTCTCAATGCCAATGCCCAAAGCCCACCAAAAGCCTCCAATATTCTTCAAAGTTCAGTGTTTCTCACAGCAGCTGCAGGAAAACCAGCCTTATTTGGGACAAAGCGAGTGCTACTGGTAAGGAAAAACCACAACAGGCCCCACAACTCACCCACACAAACACCCTCCAAAGAGGAACACTGAACACCCAGAACGTTCCCCTTTTCTGACACTCCCCTTGCCACACAAGTCCTGAGGATGTGCTTTGGCCAGCTCTTCCAACCACAGCTCTACAGGAGAGGCTTTGGTGATGATCCACCCTGTGGAACTACATGGAAATGCCAAAGGAACCTGCCCAAGGGACAACCTAACTGGAAAGTCCTTTAAAGTTCACCTGGTAACATTCATCTCCAAGAGGACCCAGGAGCAGTTGTCCCAAGCATAAATGCTCTGCCATCATCCCAGACTCTCCTTTGCAACCCATGGTGAAAAGGAGTGGGACTGGAGGAGCTTTAAGGTCCCCTCCAACCCAAACCATGATTCTAATAAAAACAGCTCATGTGACAGAAGCTGCAGGTGTGTTAACAGCTGCTTTCTGGCTCTGAACTGGTTTCAGTCCTTGTTTTATCACAGTGACTCTGGATGCCAATACCCCAGAGGAACTACAGGGACAGCAGCAAAACTGCCTTTCCAACATGGATATGCAGATATCAAATAAACAGAGAGATAAAAGACAAGATAAAACCTTCTCAGGTCTAACAGGGATGAGAGAAACACACAGTGGTAAAAGAGCTGTTCCCACCATTCCCATAAGACTGACGGTTGGGGAGGGGGATTGTTTTGGCTTTTTTGGGGGTAGGTTTGGGTTTTTTTGAGAGAGGATCCACACCTGCACACCTTCCTTTGGTAACAGGAACAGAACCTGTCTAGCACTTGGTAGAACTGGCCCCTGAGAAAGCAGAATAAGAGAGGTTAAAACAAAGGCAGTGGTTTCAGAAAATACTTGGGTTTGCCAAGTTTTTTTCCAAACCAATTAGCTCCTGATTGAGCAGGGACTCTGGGCAATCACAGCGTGGTGTCACCACCTTCCAAAGGACCGCCAGAGCCATGCTCAGGACGAGAAAGGTGGGGAAAGAGGAACAAGGGGATATTTCTACAACCACTTCCCTTCCAGCTGTTGCAAAGAGCTTTGGTGATGACACAAAGAGCATTTCCAAAACCAGTGTGTGCTCTTCCTCTTTCTGACACCCACCACAGCTCTCACCTGAGAAGAGAGGGAGGGAGGAGGGGGCAAACCAGAGCAGTGGACACTGGACAGATTCCAGAGCCTACTTAGAAACCAGGAAGAAACACAGTTAACATGGAAAAAACCAGGAACAAACCCAGATGCAAAGGGAAGCAGCATCAGGGCAAGTGTATGTCCAGATGACCAAGATTATTAGATATAAATATTAACCTAAGAGCAGAGAGTCCTCCATGCCCACCATCTCTCACCACTTTGTGAAACATCAGCTCTGTGGTGGCAGAGAAGACCAGCTGAGGAGACAGCTATTACCCTCTGAATCAAGACTGAGACCTAAAATTTAGCACAGACATTTTAAGGGAAGAGCTGAAAGCCTGGTAATCTGTGCAGAGCTGAGTGTCAGGTGGCCTGTAGAGAGAGAACACAGAGCATGGATCTAAAGACTTGCCAAAATGAAAAAAAACCCAAACTCAAACCACACAAAAGAAAAACCAAACTGTTTTAAATGTATCAGGATCAGGTAAAGCAGAAGACAACCCAAGCACAGACCTGGGCTCTGAGTCTCTGCTGTTCATCTCCAGGATAAAACTAATGGCACATTTTGTGTCGATGGAATGAGCAGATGAAAACACACATTCCAAACTCCAGACATGCCAGCAGGCTTTGAGACAGGCCAGGAGAGAGCTCCTGGGGAGGAGTGGAGGAGGCCTGATGGATCCCCCAGCACTGCTGATCAAAGGCTGCCTGGCCATGAAAGACTCTGTAAGTGCCTCCACGATGCTCATGAGCACCAGCACCCCTGGTGCATTTGCAGAGAATGCAGAGGAAACACAGCAAGGAGGGGTTTTATTTACATAGAAAGCCATCAAGCCTCCAAAGTCAGAGAAATCCACCTGCTATCTCAAATCAGACCAGCTTTTCCACTGCCTAATTACACTCCCAGGAACCGAGGGAAGGATCTCTTGGTGTCCAAGCCCAGCTCCACCCACACCCCCTTCTTGCCACTGGGATCCCAGACTCAAAGGAGTCTCTTCACCTTCTGCTTTTATTCCTCTTCATTTCACTAATGAGGACACTCAGGATGTAAAGGAAAGTTAGTACAGGATGAACTATTTGATGTGCAAGATGTCTGCAGTTCCCACTGAAGCAAAAGGAGGGAGAGGCACCACATATTGAAATAACTCTTTTTGGAGGGATGTTTTACATCCCTGAAGTTGTGCCAGGGGGGTTGGGATGGATATTGGGAAAAGGTTCTTCCCCCAGAGGGTGGTGGGCACTGACCAGGCTCCCCAGGGCAGTGGGTACAGCCCCAGGGCTGCCAGAGCTCCAGGAGGGTTTGGACAACGCTCTGGGGGACAGGGTGGGATTGTTAGGGTGTCTGTGCAGGGCCAGGCATTGAACTGATGGTCCTTGGGGTCCCTTCCAGCTCAGGAGATTCTGTGGGACTCTGTAACACAGAGTCTACACTGTCCTTTGGGAATCACAAGATAATGAGATTTCAGATGCCAACTCCTTTTATAGGATTATGAACTAAATTGCTGTCAGGGCATTCTTTAAAGTACAAACTATCTTAATAAATTAACGTACCTCAGACATATGAAATAAGCCTCCTAAGACACACACAGGTGAAGTTACCCTCAACACTCTACAAAACAAGTTATTACTAATTTACACAGGACCTCAGTGAAGATTTCATTTAACCCAGAACTGCTTTAGAACACACCAAACTGAGCTGCGCTTGTATCAGCCACTTCAGCACAGAGAATACAGGGCATAAAACAGCATCCTGCCAAAAAAGCAAGGCTGATTCTGTCTTTTCCTGGTTACTGTCATGCTGGTTGTGGCACACAAGGCCTCAGCTGGGAGGTGGAGCTGGTTTATTACAGTCTCCCTAATGCAGCAACTCCTCACTGCACACTGGTCCTTCTAGTTTGGGCAACAGGTGAGGGCAGTAAACAAAGCTGACATTAAAGAATGGGAGGACAAGGTCACCCTTGTGATGGTAAAACTTATTTTACAGTGAATCACTCTGGAGAAAAAGATGTCCTTTTTTTTATTCCAGCACCCTCCCACAACACATACCTGAGAGGCTTTAAATGCAGAAAAGCCCAAATGTGTGACGGGGGCTGGTGGATGTAAACCTGCAGGTTTTGGGAGTCCAGCTCTTGAATGTGGGACATTCAAGAACCCCAGAATGGTTTGGGTGGGAAGGGACCTTAAAGCCCATCCAGTCCCACCCCCTGCCATAGGCAGGGACACCTTCCACTACCCCAGGTTGCTCCAACCTGGCCTTGGACACGTCCAGGGATGGGGCAGCCACAGCTGCTCTGGGCAACAGGATGAAAACCAACTACCTTCTTTCCAGACCTAACAGAGCCACTGAGCTGCTGCTGCCAGACAAAAAGGTGGCAAAAATTAGAAAGTTCCAAATTTACAGCTATTAGGAATTCCAAACAAAAGTCTTTGCTGGCCAAGCTGCAGAGGGACCAGCACAGGCCAAAAGACAGTGAACACTATGACAGTTCATGACAAGAGAGACATTGAGGGGCTGGAGCGTGTCCAGGGAAGGGAAGAGAGCTGGGGAAGGGGCTGGAGCAGCAGGAGAGGTTGAGGGAGCTGGGGGGGCTCAGCCTGGAGGAAAGGAGGCTCAGGGGGGACCTTCTGGCTCTGCAACTCCCTGACAGGAGGGGGAGCCAGGGGGTGTCGGGCTCTGCTCCCAGGGAACAGGGACCAGAGGAGAGGGAATGGCCTCAGGCTGGGACGGGGGAGGTTCAGCTTGGATATTAGGGATGTTTTATCATGGAAGGGGTTGCCAAACATTGGAAGTGGCTGCCAGGGCAGTGGTGGAGTCACCATCCCTGGGAGTGTTCAAAAACACCTGTGGATGTGCCCCTGGGGACATGGGTTAGTGGTGACCATGGTGGTGGTGCTGGTTAGTGGTTGGACTTGGTGACCTGAAGGGTCTTTTCCAACCTCAAAGATTCTGTGAATTTCAAGATCTGCCACTGCCAAAGCCACCCCTTTCCCTGGGTCACCTGCAGCTGGCAACAAAAGGTGCATTCACTGGGAGGTGGGGAAGGTGAAAGCTGGTTGGGGACTCTGTGGAGAGGTGGAAAAAACAGAGGCATTTTTGATTAATGTCATCGGAACAGCTCTGTTGGTTTAACAGCTCTCTGTGTTTACTGTGCCAGCACTCAGCAAACGTCCAACCTCTGCAATCACACAAAAATTAGCACCATTGGAAAAGTATTTTATGCTTTTCATTTAATGCTTCACAGAAGAGACAGTGGCTCCTCTAGAACAAACTGTTTTTCAGAAAGGCTTTACCAGCAGGCTGAGTTCTGTGACTCTTCAGAATTAAAGAGAGCAAAACAAATGGCAGTTCTTGGCACAGAGCTCATTTGCCAGTACCCAAAACAAATTTCCAACAATTAATTTAACAAAAATATGCAACCACTTGGAAATAATTAACGCTGAGATTTAAAATAGTACATTTCAAGTAATTATCCAGAGGAAATGGGTTAGGAGGGCAGAGAAGGGGAGCTTAGAGAAATGTTTCTTCAACTTTAAATATAACCTTAGTCCTAAGAATTTGTTTTGTTCCTTCTCAGTCTTCTTAAATAGTAAATTTAATTATTAAAATTAAGCATAAAAAGCAGAGATAACCTTGTGCTGATCAGGAAACAAGATTTGAGAGGTTTTAGAGCCAGAAGAGTCCCTGTGCACCCCACTCCTTGGATTTGCAACTCCATGGGAGGTGTTTAATGCCACAGCATCAAAGTACATCATGAACCTCTCCAGTCATTTCTTTAGTGGAAAAAGGGATGCAAATATGAGAAAAGAAAGTCTGATATTAGCAAGGCTGAAAAAAGCCCCAACAGTCATCTCTCACAGAGAGGTATTTTTAACCCTGCTGGCTCCTGCTCTCGGGCAGGGCTGGTTTCTCCAGGTGTTGTTGTAGCCAACGGTGCCACCTGTGCCCGTGGGCTGAGCGGGGGGTTCCCAGAGGAGCCACAACCAGCACAGGGAGGGGGGGTCACACCAAGGGACAAGGGCAGCCACACATCATCCCTGGACAATCCACAGGCTGTTTTCTCAGTGCAGACATCCCAGCCTGCTGTCAGGAATCCTGGAATCCCACAATGGTTTGGGTGGGAGGGGACCTTAAAGCCCATCTCATTCCACCCCCTGCCATGGGCAGGAACATCTCCCACTAGACCAGGTTGCTCCAAGCCACCTCCAACCTGGCCTTGGACACTTCCAGGGATGGGGCAGCCACAGCTGCTCTGCCCAACCTGTGCCAGGGCCTGTCCACCCTCACAGGGAAGAATTTCTCCCCAGTACCCCACCTAACCTGCCCCTCTGGCAGTGGGAAGCCATTCCCCCTTGGCCTGTCCCTCCATGCCTTGTCTAAGTCCCTCTCCAGCTCTCCTGACACACAGACCTGCCTGGGTGGGTTCAATCCAGCAGGGAGCAGCTCCAGCTGGACCATGTCCTTCCCAAGCATTATCAAAGGTAGGAAACTGTCAGGGCTCATCCCACAAGGCAGCTCAGACAGCAACATCCCAGGACACAGCACAACCCTCCTTGTTTTATTCAAGAAAACACAACTTTGGGCAAGTCTGCCTCTGGCACAGCAAAACAAATCTCTACACAGAAACACTCCCACATCCCTTGTATAAGTTCTGGATAAAACCAAGGATCTACTCCAAAACTGAATTAGCAGAGCAAGTCTTCTCCACAAAGAAAAAAAAAAGGAGTATTTAAATATTTCAAGTATTCTGGTGTCTTTTCTGTCTATACAACTGCACCTTGAAAACTTACTCTGACCAGCATGGACAAAAGCAGCTACACCCACTAGTCCTTTAATTTCCAGCCTTTCTCTGGTGTGCTCAAGATAAGTTATCTTCTTAACACCTGTCTTGTTTCTTTAACTATTTTGGGTGAAAACAAAAAAAAACAAACCAAAAAACCAACAACTGGACACTCTGAAAAACAAAGTTGAAAGCTAAAGAAAAGCACCTTTCAAGCTGTATCACATTTTAAAACTTCAGCTGTGACTTATGAAGGGTTAAAATGAATACTTTAGCTGGTTTTAATACCTGTCTGGTTTTAGACAACTCAAAAGCCAGAATTAAAACTCTGCAGCTCCTTCAGGACTCGGACACCTGCAGCTCCTCAGCCACTCTCACCCAGCGAACCCAACACCCTCAGCACAATCCCCTCCTCAACAAAAACCCAAATTCCACGGGGAAATGAAAATCCTCCTGCAGCCAAATCCCCCAAAGCCGAGCTGAGCTGTTGGCACAGTCCATGTATTCCAGAGGCAGGAGCCTGAGGACCCAGGTCTCCTGTGAGATGAATGGTGACCACGTGAAAGCCTACCTGGAGGAGTCACTCCTCTCCAGCTGCCCACCCGAAACATGAGTTCACTCCGCCAAAAACTTCAAAAAGAGTTACCTGAGCTCCCCGTGGTCAATAAACACTGCAGGTACTTGTTCATGCTGGACCTGCCTGGTGCTGCTGAGACACCCTGGCCAGGGCTGAAGGCACCACACGCTGCCCGTGTGCTGACACAGCACTTTCTGGGGGAGAGAACTGGGGCAGGACTTGCCGACCGAGTCCCGCCTTCACCCTCACTCGCTCCCAGGTCGGTTGGGCTTTGAGTGTCTGTGGGGGCTTCCTGACCACGTTCCTCTTTCCTAGAGCTGCTCCCATCACCCTGGGGGAGTTTCTGCCCTCCAGCTGTCCCCCTTCCCCAGCTGCACACGTTGCTCTTGGCTTGGTCTGAGCCCCACAAGCCAGTGCGTGCGGTCGTTTCCCAAACATCCATCCCCCCATCCTGCTGTGCCCCCCAGCCTGACCCCAACACCCCCTTCACCTCTCCAGCCCCTGCTCCAGCAGGGAAGGAGGCTGCAGGGCAGGGACACGGCCTGGCCCTGCCTGTCACTGCCTGCCCAAGCCCACGTGAGCCCACGCGCCGCCCTGGCGCCTCCAGCCTCGCCCAGCACGGGAACGTGGTCTGGGAAAACCCTGGATTAGGGAATTGTGCTTCCCATTAACACAGCGTGGCAGGGCTTGGCTGGAGTTTAAAATAATAATGAGAGGAAGTGTTCAGGAGGTATTCCACAGCAGAGAGAGATCCTGTGAGAGCAGACAAAGGGCTGCTGTGGGTGGAGAGGAGCTGGGAGCTCACCAGCCTGGCACGGCTCCAGTGCCCTCATCACTGAGCAGGTCGCTGCACCTTCAGCCTTCCAAATCCTTCTGGCTTGATGGGGATTTGCTTCCACCTCCTGCTTGTCAGCTGGAGCAAGGAAGAGCTGCAGGGGCAGACACCTGGGGCTGAATCTCCCCACAGCCGCAGAGAGACCAAGAATTGAAGTGTCCTCTCAGCCCACCCCGAAATCCCAGCACATCACCCTGCTGCACCTGCCCACCCACAGGAAACCGCTGGCAGAGTCCAGTTAGCTGACCACAAATCCCAAAGTGCTGGGAAGCCACGGCGTGAAAAGACATGTCCTGACTTCACCATCAACTGGTTTTTCAGTATTCATTTCAAAACTGAAGTTAAAAATAAAACCCACCGGGGACAGTTTGGTAATTACTGTCCTAAACACAAATGGGGAGGGGGAAAAAGCAGAATTAATGCCCCCACACATAGACCATGGGCTGCAGCAACCAACACTAAACGCCCCCTTTCCCCTCTCAGGGAAGTGATACCCAAGGCAGCTCATGGGTTTCCATTTCTGCTCAGTTTCCCTGTATCCAATACAGTAATAGAAGCTCTTTCCAGGGCTGATCTTGCACAACATCAACTACAGGGAGGAAAATGCATCTGGAAAGACTTTTTTTCATCCTTTCTATGCATGGAATGAACCTGCACTGCAATGGCAGTCAGATAAGGGCAATCCCAGCCTGAGCCTGACTCTCCCACCAACCCTAGCACAGCCCCTCAGCAAAGTGCTGTGTGAGGAACCTGACAATGGCCCTGATCCTACAGTGACACGTGGCCTGAGGGTGATTACAGTTGGGGTTTAACATTTAAAGAGCCTCTTTAGGTTTCACCAAGTATCATAGAATGTCCTGAGCTGGAAGGAACCCAGAGGGATCATCCAGTCCAACCCCTGGCCCTGCACAGACACCCCAACACTCCCACCCTGTCCCCCAGAGCATTGTCCAAACATCCCTTGAACTCTGGCAGCCTTGGGGCTGTGCCCACTGCCCTGGGGAGCCTGGTCAGTGCCCACCACCCTCTGGGGGATCATCATGGTCACAGCCATCCCATGTGCCTGCCCTGAACCAGTGACAGGTTCCAGAGTTCAAGCTGGAGAAATAAGCCCATGGATTTCTCCACACTTGAGCTGAGCCCAGCAATGTTGCAGCAGCTCACTGTGTGTACATCTCCGTTCCCTGGATGGCACCACACAACCCCATGCACACACCTTCCAAAGATGTGACCCAGGTCTAACCTGCAAAGCCTTGTCCATTCAAATAAAAAAATCCACACAGCAACAAAACCACTCCACATGCTTTGGACCACATCAAAAAGCTGCTGGGCAACTCAGTACCCCCCACTGCAGAGTAAAGCACCTCAGGAGGGTGCTGAAAGCCTGGCCCTTCCCACCTCAGATGAACACAAGGATCAGGACCTGAGGGAAGGGCTGGGGCTGTGCCAGGGGGGTTGGGATGGATATTGGGAAAAGGTTCTTCCCCCAGAGGGTGGTGGGCACTGACCAGGCTCCCCAGGGCAGTGGGCACAGCCCCAAGGCTGCCAGAGCTCAAGGGATGTTTGGACAGTGCTCTGGGGGACAGGGTGGGATTGTTGGGGTGTCTGCGCAGGGCCAGGGGTTGGACTGATGATCCTTGTGGGTCCTTTCCAGCTCAGGACATTCTAGGATTCTATGATCAAAGCACACAAAAGAACTCAGAGCTCCAGACCAGGACACAACTTTCTTCTCTGGGTTCAAAAACATCCACCCTAAACACGTCCTGACAGCTCTGAAACCCAGCAAACCAAAGAGCTGCTTCCCTTAAGATATTCATGAAGAGCTGTATTATGCCTCTTTTATGTCTTTCAGCATACTCAAGACCTGGACTTTAAAGAGAGACCTATTTTTCCCCTCTACAGCTCTTGAAAAGACGCTTTTAGGACTGAAGGCAGTTCTTCCCTCCTCCTTACACCGCCTGCTTTCAAAGCACTTCACACACATTCAATAATCTTTTCATCCTGCTCTGAAGCAGGTGGGTTTTAGTCGCCTCATAGATGGAAAAAGCACTTCAGCCAAGTCAGGATTAGAATTTCCAATCTCCAGATTCCCAGCCTTGCACAGAAAATTCCCCGCCAGCACAAGCTCCAGCCCCTTCCTCAGTGCTCAGCCAGCCTGGAATTTCCAGGAGCCTCCAGGTAGGCACATTCTGTTACCACACAGGCAGTAAAACATGGGAATAGATTTCCCATGCCAAGTATGCTTTGTTTCAGACCCCAGTTCACACGTGCCCTACAGAGCAGAGCATCACAACAGCTCCCTCCTCACTCCACACAGGTTTGTATTGACTGAGCTGCTTTCAGAGAGGAAGGAAAGGGAGACAGGGAAAACTCCATCCTCCTGCTGATCTCCAAAGGGCATGGAGTGGCTGGGAGCATGTGAGCACTGTATGAAAAATATGGATTATCTCTTAGGAACCCCTGAATTCTACATGCCTTGAGAAGTCTGGAATGGTGAGGGTGGGGCAAAAAAAAGGGGGCAACAGTCGTACATCCCACTAATTCCTCTTTTCACATCCTCTCTGCCCCATCTGGCCCGTGTCCACAGCCTCCTCCCACCACAACCTGCCAAGGCCAGCTCCACTCTCAGTTTTCAAAAGCTCCTTTCAACCCTCCAAAGCTGTACCAGGAGTTTTGGGGTTCCTGCCAGTCCTCCAGTGATCCTCAAACATCAAAGCCAGCCCCAGCCTGGAATCAATATGCTTAGCAGGCTGCTCCTTTAGAAGTTATCCTTTTTTTCTAGGCACTATCCCAGAAAACACCAGCCTGAGCTGCAGCTCTTGGTGTAGAGACCCACCTGCTTTGGCACAAAAACGATGCTTTTGAAGCTTATTTATCGAGTGATGTGATTAAATAGGTCAAAGCTGCCCCAGTGCAGGGCTATGAGGCTGCTTCAAAACCAGACAGGCAGTTCCCCTGGCAGGGAGCAAGTCCTGGTGGATGGAGAACCTGCTCCCAGAAGGTTTGCTGGTTCTGGTTGAACTACTACACCCTCTAGTGTAAATCCTACAGATCCTTCAGGCAACAGGAGCTTCAGGCAGGAGGGGAAAGGAGAGGAGCACTTCAGCCTGAATGCTGCTGGGGAAACTGAGCAAAGCACTGCCCACAAAACAACTGCCAAAGTGCCTTCTGCTCCTACAGAAATCAGGAACCCTCTGTGACCCACTGGAGTGCATTCTAAAATGCAGGGATTGCAGCAGGTCCATTGTTCATCTCCCATTTCTCAACTCAAATCATGGAACCTTAGAATGGTTTCAATGGAAGGGACCTTAAAACTCATCTCATCCCAACCCCTTCCACTAGCCCAGGTTCCTCCAAGCCCTGTCCAACCTGGCTTTAGACACTTCCAGGGATGGGGCAGCCACAGCTTCTCTGCCCAACCTGTGCCAGGGCCTCCCCACCCTCACAACCAAGAATTCCTTCCCAATATCCCATCTAACCCCGCCCTCTGGCACTGGGAAGCCAATCCCCCTTGTCCTGTCCCTCCATCCCTTGTCCCAAGTCCCTCTCCAGCTCTCCTGGAGGTCCTTTAGGCACTGGAAGGGGCTCTCAGGTCTCCCTGGAGCCTTCTCTTCTCCAGGTGAACACCCCCAGCTCTCCCAGCCTGGCTGCAGAGCAGAGGGGCTCCAGCCCTTGGAGCATCTCTGTGGTTTCCTCTGGACTCTCCCCAGGAGCTCCATGTCCTTGGGCTGCTGTTCCCCAGGGCTGGAGGCAGCTCTGAAGGTGGGGTCAACACAGAACCAACATTTAAAAATGGCTGAGGTCCAACCCTGAGCTGAGGCAGAACTGACAGATCCCTGTTCCAACAGCCATGCCATGCACTGCATGCCAAGAGTTTGGGAAAGAGGCAGGAACAGGCACTGAGCCAGCTGAGAGAAGTTAAGCCTTGGGATCCTGCTTCTCTCACAAATGGCAGACACCAGGCCCACGCTACAGCTTCTGTTTGTCACAAGCCAGAGCTTCTCCAAGAGCCACAGAGGAGTAGACTGGGTTGGATATTAGGAAAAAATTCTAAATGGAAAGGGTTGTAAAGCACTGGCAGTGGTGGAGTCACCATTCTTGGAAGTGTCCAAACATGGGGACATGGTCAGTGGTGACCAGGGTGGAGCTGCTGCACTGACAGCTGGACTTGATCCTGGAAGTCTTTTCCAACTGTAACAACTTCAGGATTCCAAGCAAATTCCTCTCAGCCCCCAAAACTCAGGCTGCTTCTCCTGGCTCTCTGACACATCCAGGCCAGGCCTAGCAGGATACTGGGGTGAGTTGTCTTGCCCTTCCCCCTTCCAGCCAGCACCAGGAGCCTCACACACATTCCAGGGGCCCCAGGAAGTTTCACTGAAGGCCCATTTTCTCTTCCCATTTAGACACCCAAAGCCAGCCCCAGCTGTCACCCAGCACCTGGCACAGACCAAGATGAGACATTCTAGTTCCAAAACTGACACTCCACAGATATGTAAAGACATACAGGAATAGCACAGTGAAAGGTAATTATGATATTCTAAAGGACCATCCTAAAGGCTTCTAGAGAGGTTTTAAAATACAAAAGAACACTGAAACAGGCAAAAACTTTTGTCTTTCTAATGTGTTACCTGCCTGTGACAGCCCTGAGAATGCTTCTTTTATTTCAAACTAAATCAGTGGTGGTGCTGAGTTGATCTGGTAACCAGGAGACACAGAGAACTCATCCTTCTCCAAACCTGTGGGCAACCCAAAGTTACAACAAGGACCCCCAAAACTCACGAGCTGGGCTTTATTTTGGCAATTTCTCTTTCAGATTTCAGAGAAAACTGACAGAAATAACAAAGCTTTACCAAAACGAAAGCCAGCAGGGATCTTCTGGGGAGAAGAAAGAAGGCTTTTCTCTCCCAATAAGTCATAATGTGATGAAAGAAAACAAGAGCTGCTGGAAGAATTAACAATAGCTCACTATTGATCCCTGCAGGTCCCTTCCATCCCAGGACACTCCTGATTCCCTGACTCACAGGGGGTTTTGTGCCAACCCTGGCAGTGCCCTGTGCCTCACCCAAACCCCTCAAGAGGTGGGTCTGGCTCAGCACAGCCCCCCAGGACACCCCAGCACTGGCCGTGCCCCTCTGGAGGACACGCAGCTCCTCCCGCCGGGAACTAACGGGAGCCGTCAGCGCGTTTGGAATTCGGCCCTGACACCTCAGCGTGGAGTGCCCGGAGCGACAAAGAACGGGGTGAGGGCAGCGCTGCGCTCCTGCAGCTCCTGCAGCTCCTGCAGCCGCTGCCCCGGGCACACCCGGGCTGTCCCGGGCTCCGGGACACTCACAAAGCCCGTCCAGAACCCCCTCGGTGCGATGTCGGTGGTGGGAGAGGCACCCCCGTCTCCATCACACGGAGGGGCTGGAGGAGTTTCCAGCCCCTGCCAGGAGGGACGGGAGGTGACAGCGCAGGGCTGGGCACATGGTGCCACAGAGCCAGGGGGGGTCCCACACAGAGCCCACCGCGGAGGGGCTGGGGGGAAACACCCGGGCCTGGGGAGGATCAGGGCAGGGGGAGGCGCATCCAGGCCCGGGTGGGTGGGCAAGGGAGAGGGCGAGGAGGAGGAGGAGGAGAAGGAGGGCGGGCACGGGCCTGCCCTTGCCGGGGGAGAACAGGCAGGGCCGGGATGGGGGGGCGGCAGTGCCGGCAGGGCCAGGGCCGGGATGGGGCGCGGGGGGAAACCGGGAAGGGGCGGCAGGACCGGGAGCAGCCACAGCCGGGGATGGGGAGCGCGGGGGAAGGGGAAAAGGGGGTACCTGCGGCGTGTCCGAGCGGGATCCCCGCGCCGGGGTCGCCGGAGGGTCCGCGGGGCGCGGGGGGCACCGGGGGGTGCCGGAAGTGGCAGTAGGGCCTGCGGCACCCCCCGCCCGACCCCGGCCCGCCGGCGCTGAGGAACGGGCAGTCGATGCCGCGGAAGTAGCCGGTGGACCTGAGCATCCCGCCTGCGGCTGCGGGGCGGGGAGGGGGCCGGGCGGGGCGCGGGGAGCGGGGCCGGGCGGGCGGACGGGCCGGGAGGGCGGAGGGGCCGCGGGCGGGCCCGGGACGCGCTCCCGCCTCACACGGCCGGGGCCGGCCCCGCCGCCATCTTGGGAGCGCCGGGCGCGGCGGCGAGGACCCCGCGTGACGCCGCTGCCCGCACCGCGCTGCCCGCACAGGGCTGCCCGCGGCGCGCCTGAGCCGAGCGCGGGGCGGCGCTGAGGGAGGGGCGGGGGGCGGGAAATGGCGGCGTGAGGGGAGGGAGGAGGGGATGGAGTCGGTGAGTGCCCCGAGCGGGAAGGGAACCACAGAGATCATCCAGTCCAACCCCTGGCCCTGCACAGACACCCCAACAATCCCACCCTGCCCCAGAGCATTGTCCAAACATCCCTGGAGCTCTGGCAGCCTTGGGGCCGTGCCCACTGCCCTGGGGAGCCTGGGCAGTGCCCACCACCCTCTGGGGGAA
>JAWWTY010000078.1:4057041-4071577 GCA_035222235.1 Margarornis squamiger | reverse complement strand
CTCCTGAGCCCCCCCAGAGCCCCCCAGCTGCAGGCAGAGCTAAGCTCCTGGGTTCCTCGCTCTGTGGCCCACCAGCTCAGCATGGCCCAGCATCCCCACCATGGACCACCATGGACCACTGCCCCCAGCATGAACCACAGCCCCAGAACATGCCAGTAATTCCCTCCATGATGGACCACAGCCCCCAGCATGGACCACAGCCCCAGAACATTCCAGTATTCCCAGCATGGACCACAGCCCCAGAACATGCCAGTATTCCCAGCATGGACCACAGCCCCCACCATGGACCACAGCCCCCACCATGGACCACAGCCCCAGAACATGCCAGTATTCCCACCATGGACCACAGCCCCAGAACATTCCAGTATTCCCAGCATGGACCACAGCTCCCAGCATGGAACACTGCTCCCACGATGGACCACAGCCCCAGCACATCCCAGCATCCCCAGCATGTACCACTGCCTGAGCCCTACCAGGGACCACCACCTCAACACAGCCTGGAGCCCCCAGCATGGACAACCATGGCCCACCACCCCAAACATGGACCACTGCCCCAGCACATCCCAGGACTCCCAGCAGGTCCCACTGCCCCAGCACATCCCAGGACTCCCAGCAGGTCCCACTGCCCCAGCGCATCCCAGTACTCCCAGCCCCTCCCACTGCCCAGCACATCCCAGGACTCCCAGCATGGCCCACTGCTCCCCAGCACAGCCCCTCGGCCTCCAGGACAGCAGCAGGACACTGGGCAGGTGGCCCCAAGCCCCAACAACTCCCCTGAGGCCATGCACAGAGGTGGCTCCACACCCTCCCCCAAACCCCTCTCCTGCTTCAAGGTGACACCACACCCCGATTTTCCAGTGGGGACACCGAGGCATGTGGTGACAGTACTTTGTCTGAGCTGAGCAGGGACTCAGAGCTGGCCCTGGCGGGGTCAACCATGTGAGGGGCACCCACAGCTCCTGGGAACCACCTGGTGCTGCCCCTGCCTTGGAGCCTCCACCCCCAGCAGGTTTGGGGATGACAGCAAGGACCAAACCCTCCAAGGAGAAATCCCATGAGCTGGAGCCGGACCCCCAGCCCAGAGGGAAGGGATGATCCAGGAGAGCCTCGTGGCTTGTGTGAGGAGAGGTGGGAAGCTCAGGGCAGTGGAGCCAGCTGGATGACTCAGAGGAAGGTGCACAAGGAGGAACCAGCCTTGGCCCCAGGGAAGGATGAGGGAAAGGTGGCAAAAGTCATGTTTCACAGGAGTCTTGAGTGGAAAAAAACCCACTTTATTTTCCAAATTTGGCACGTGCTGCTGCCTCCTCCCTGCCAATCACTCCCCATGGTGTCCCAGCAGAGTCCAGGAGTGGAGGAGAAGGAGGGGAGGAACCCACCACTGAGCAGGACACTGATGCCCCAGCAGCTGCTGACCACAGAAAACCTGAATAATCCATAAAGAGCTTCTAGAAAGCAGGAATCCCCAGGAGGTGAGTTGCCTTCCCGCAGCAGAAATGTGCTCCAGGCACAAGGTGCTTTACAGGTACTGGGGGAGGGCTCTGCTGAGATCCCCCCAGACCCCCTGCCAGCTCCCTCCTCCCACCAGAGCGTGGAGAACAAGCTCATCTTTCCCCCAAAAAAAGAGAAAGAAAAAGGTTTTTATTTTTAGGTCATAGATAAATCTATTTTACAGAACTTCAGCTGTAGTAGAAAGAACTTTAGAAACACACACACACACACACACGGGGTATTTGCCTTCCTCGTAATTCTCAGCCCTTGCTTCCTTAAGTCACAAACTAGCAAAAATAAAATAAAATAAAATAAAATAAATAATTAAATTAAATCTTCCTTTCTTCCTGGACCTGGAGGACCCGATGTGGGAAACCTGCCCAAAACTGATCCAGGCCAATCTTGGCTGTGCTTTTGCCTTCCCACCTGGGAAGGGGCAGCCTGGTTAACTGGGATTCCCACTCAGCTCCCAGTCAGCAGCACTGGGAAAGGTCCCCAGGGTCCCTGTGCACCCCGAGGCAGCTCTTTTGAGAGCAGGGACCCCCAACTTCACCCATCCTGGTGAATCCAAGCCCACCTCCTCAGCTCAACACCCCATAGGAATCCCTTCAACCCTGCTGAGGAGCTAAAACCCCACTGCAGCCTCCTCAATCAGCCAAGGGGTCCCCAAAACTGAGCTCATTCCCCCCCAAAGCTCCTGACCCCTCTGCAGGGAAATGAGGGATCCGCAGCCCGCGCTGCCCCTTCTCGGCTCCCACCCAATGGCCAAACCCCCCAGTTTAAGGAGGGGACCAGGTGTGGGACACATGGCAGGGCTGTCACAGGATCTCAGGTTCCCATGGGGCACCAGGGACAGCACGAGGGGGACACAGTTTTGTCCTTTTCCCTCCCTGGGAGAGCCAGGCAGGGGGATGTCACTGCTGGACCACCCCCATGACAGCTGCTGGTGACAAAGGGGGCCTGTCCCCCATGACAGGGAGACATGACACTGTTACTGCTGCTGGGTGACAACAGGGACACACTCCTGGAGCTGGGGTGACCTCATGCCATGCTGGGCATCCCCCACACATCCAGGATCCAACCCAGGAATGTGTCTCACATCCCCCATGGGAGATGCTTCTGGTTCACCCCCCAGAGCAGGAGGCCAGATCCAGAACCTCATCCCCACCTGCTGCTCCCCCACAGCCAGTCCCTGCCCACCACAAACCCACAGTCAGGTGATTTGGGTCAAGTTTTTTGGGGAGAAGAGATTAAAACAGATGGAAACCAGGCAGAGATGCTCATGTGACAGGAGCCTTCCCCCCAGACCCCACTCTCTGCTCCTCATTCTGCACCACCATATCCAGGCACCCCAGAGGGACTTTCTGCTCCCTCTGGGGTGGTCACAGATTTTCTCTGCATCCACATGGGAACTTTTCCATTGTTCCAGCACGGCCCCCACATGAGGTGCCAGACAGGGGTTGGGAAGTTGGAGAAGGAAATGGGGGGGCGGTAGAACATCCTCACGTGGGGTGGTCTCTTCTCAGAGGTGGCCTGATCAGGGTGGTGACCCCACTCCTGGTACCCCATCATGTAACCCCCCATGGTCCACGTCCCCCGTGGGAGACTCCCCCCAGCCAGGGATGCTCTGTGACACGCCAGAATCCCATCCACATCCTGGGTCACTGCATCCCCCTCTGCCCAGTCCCAGCCCATGGAGTACTGGGGGATGCTCCAGTTCCCCAAGGGGATGCTCCATCTCCCCACGGGTGCTCCCAGCCCCCTATTGTGCTCCTGGCACCCCAAGGGGATGCTTTTCACCCAGCAAAGGGACACTCCAGCCCCCCAAGGTGCTTTGACCTCCCAGGGGGATGGTCCAGCCCCCCAGGGTGCTCCTGGTGTCCCAAAGGGATGCTCTGGCCACTCAGGGTGCTCCTGGTGTTCCAAAGGGATGCTCTGGCTCCCCAAGGGGATGCTCCAGTCCCCCAGGGTGCTCCTGGTGTTCCAAAGGGATGCTCTGGCTCCCCAAGGGGATGCTCCAGTCCCCCAGGGTGATCCTGGCACCCCCAAGATGCTTTCCCCACCAGGGGGTTGCTTGCAGCCCCCAGAGTGTTCCTGATGTCCCAAGGGGGTGCTCTGATCCCCCAAGGGAACGTTCTGATCCCACAAGGGAATGCTCCAGCCCCGCAGAGTGTTCCTGATGGCCCAAACAGATGCTCTACCCCGCCAGGGGGACACTCCAGCCCCCCAGGACTCCTGTCCCACCCCACCATGTGGTTCCAGGGCGCTGTTCCAGCCGCTGTCACCGGGGCTGTGGCAGCCCGTGGGCCTCCCTTGGCCGTCCCAGCCTCCAGGCATCGCTCAGGCATAGGATGACAAAGGGAAGCTCACAGGGGGCAGGGGGCTGCAGCCCCACGCTCCGAGTGCTCCTGTGGGTGGAGGAGAGAGGAGAGGGGAGGGCAGGAGAGCACAGGGAGCTGCAGAATCCCCAGGAACTGCCGTGTCCCAGGAAGCTGGGGGATCCCAGGGAGCTGGGGGAGCCCAGGGAGCTGGGGGAAGCTCGCTGCAGCAGGGGATGGTAGGGGAGCTGGATGATCCCAGGGAGATCCCAGAATGCTGGGCAATCCCAGGGAGCTGGGGAAGCCTGTGGAGCTGGGGGATCCCAGGGGAGTGTGGGGATGCCACAGAACAGGGGGATCCCAGGGGAGTTGGGGGAGCCCAGGGATCCCAGAGGAGTGTGGGGGTCCCAGGGAGCTGGGGCATTGCAGGGAATTGGGGATCCAAAAGGAGCTGGGGATCCCCAGCCTGCCCCACATCTCCAGGAGGTGAAAACCAGCCCTCAGGTCTCCCCGGTGTGACCCACCAGCCCTGAGGACTCTCCAGCCCCTGGGGGTGGTTTGGGACACGGGATGGTGATGAGTGCCAGGGAGTGCAGGGTGGGGGTCTGTGTGGGCCACCCTGGGGGTGAGGGGGGGCAGCACCAGAGGGGGTGTGTGTGTGCACACGTGTGTGTGTGCACATGTGTGTGTGTGCACATGTGTGTGTGTGTGCGTGTCTGTGCAGGGCTGTGCACACACGTGTGTGTGGATGTGAATGCACATGTGAGTGTGTGTGTGTCTGCACACAACACACATGTTGGTGTGTGTGCACACGCGTGTATTGGTGCACAGCACAGAGCTGGGGGGTCCATCCCGTGGTTGCCCTCCCAGGCCTGGGTTCCCCTTCCCAGGACCCGTCCCAGCTCAGGGACCACCACCCACCACCCCTGTCCCCCCCAGCCAGCCATGCAGGGTTGGGTGTTCCCCCAGGGTGGTGGGTGTCCCCCTGGGGTGGTGGGTGTCCCCCTAGAGTGGTGGGTGCCCCTGGGTTAGTGGGTAACCCCCAGGGTGGTGGGTGTCCCCTTGGCATGATGGGTGCCCCTCAGAGCAGTGGTTGTCCCCTCAGGGTGCTGGGTGTCCCTTTGGGGTGGTGGGTGTCCCCCGGGGTGCTGGGTGTCCCTTTGGGGTGGTGGGTGTCCCCCCATGGTGCTGGGTGTCCCCCCTGCCCCCCTGTGCCCCCTCCCTGTGCCGCGATTCCCCACTCGCCGTCTCTCACCAGGGAGGTGCCGCCGGTGTCGGGGTCTCACAGCTCTGTGCTGCTCGAGGAGAGGGGACACAGACTCTGCTCCCCCAGATCTGCCACCACCCCTGTCCCCGCTGTCCCTGCTGTCCCCAGGCCTCTGCCTCACTCTGGCAGAGCAGAGCCAGGGGCTGCTGCCAGCACATCCTTCCCTCTCCTTGTCCTTTCGTGTCCCTTCCCTCCACCTCAGCCTCACCCTGGCATCACTCCTCTGATGCCCTCCCCTCTCCCAGCCCGACCACCGATGGGATCTTTCCCCTCTGCCCTTTTATACCGTCTTTGTTCATATGACAAGCACGTGGAAAACCAGAGCAGAGCTCGGAAAAAAGCTCCTTAAGACGCTTTAATTCAGTTTCCTGGATCCCATGACTGAGCTCGGCCTCTGAACGGGGTCTCATGACTGTAACACGCAGGCCCCGGCCATCAAAAGCCTCATTTATGCCCCAAAAGAGACTTAAACCCCTCTTGGCTGGTCACCCGACGTCCCCACACCTGGCCTGGGCCCCTGTGCCCCCCTGGCTGGGGGCTTCAAACCGCCTGGGTGACACCTGCCCTGACCCTGCTCTGCTGGGGAGGGACTTTGGGGACACTCGAGGCCTGGCTCTGCCCCTCCCCTCCGAGAAAAGGACACCGCAGAGTCCCCCTCCAGGCACCAACCCCGCCCAACCCTGTCCCCAAACACAGCCCCTTCCTGCCCCGCAAAGCACAGCACCAGTGGAGGGCACAGAAATGCCATCTCAGTGGGGACAGAAGTGCCATCCCAGAGGGGACACAAGTGCTGTCCCAGTGGATTGTGGCCCAGTTTGGCCCCACCTTGGGGGATGCTGCACCAATGACCCCAAGCTCACACCTTCTGGGTACCCTGGAGCTCTGTAGGGGTGAGTGCCCCTCTCTCCCTCCTCACTCCAGCTGCTCAGGGCTGAGTGAGGATGGACCCTGAGCTCTCCTGGACGAGGAGCAATGACAGATCCAGACCCAAAAAGCCCCAACCCCTGATCCCAGCCACGGTTCCTCACCATGGAGTTCACATCCAGCAACATCCATCTCCTCAGGATCTCACATACCCAAGCTGCCTCTACATTTTGGGAAGCAACCTGAACGCTTCTGACCCTTTGCCTTGGTTTTAAACTCAGACACAGTGAACACAATGTTGAGCCACCTCGACATCCAGCCAAGAAGTCCTGGCCATCCCGCCGGCGATGCTGACCCGGCCCGAAGCATCCGCAGCTCAACAGGAAAGCGGCAGCAGTAAGAGGATAAAAACAGCCCCAGTGCAAACAGAGCGTCTCTGTGGCGGGATTAGGGAGCCCTGGGCCAGCGGGGCCGGGCTGGGCGGCTGTGGCAGCACGTGTGAGCCCAGGGCTCCCAAACCACCCGGACACTGCCCTGTGGTGGGCTGGGGAAGGGAGGGATGTGGGGGGATGCTCAAGGAGAAGCCAGACATCCCAACTCCTGGACCCCAAAATCCCCCTGGAAAGGAGAGAGGCTCCCCCTTAGAGCCCCCACATCCACGTCCTCTTCCAGCTCCAGCAGCAAGGAAGGATTCCCCCCTCCTGCTCCAGAGCACCCTGGGGTGGTCCTGGGGTAGGTGAGGGATGTGTGGGGAGCAAGTGGTCCAGTGCCCCCCCGCCCGGGCCCCCCGTGGCTCCCAGCCCCAAACAATGGGGGCATTGGAGTGCTCAGAGCGTGGGGGTGCAGCCAGGCCCTCCCGGCCGGGCCCAGATTCCCTAAGGAGATTATCCCTCCTCACATGAGCCGGGCAGGCCCCACAGCTCCTCGGGGAGGAGGGGACACTGAGGGGACAGGGACAGGGAGGGAGGGATGGTGCTGGGGAGCCCAATGAGGGTCCCCTGGGACAGGAGAAGAGGCAGAGCAGTGCTCTGCTGGGTGGGCTGGGGCCCTGGGGGGCAGGAAAACACAGGGACATTTGGAACTGCCGTTCCTGGCGGGGGATTCACCCAAAAAGCACAAACCTGAGCCTCTGCCCTTCCATGGGGCAAAGTTCCCGTCTGGTGGCAGAAGGACACAGTGGGACACCCCCACACCTCCATGGCCAGCACATCCCAGGGATCGCTGAGGTCCCCACACAAGCAGGGGCACAGCTGGGCACAGAGCAGGTCAAAAATTAGGTCTGCTGCCCCCAGAACCACACTGTGTCCCTCACCCTGGCACATGGCCAGCCATGGCAATGTCCCCCTTGCCCTGTGGCACACCCAAGCCCCCCCATGCCACAGCTCTTGGGATGCTGAGGTCATTCTCCCTCTGTCCCTGTGATCCCATGGGAGCCCCTAATGACAAAGGACAGGGACTGGCAGAAGAATGGGTTCCCACTGTCCCCATGGCCCGACTGGAAGACACAGACCTTTGCAGCCCAGTCCTGGGGGGCCAAGGGCACCTTCCCCCCCACTGGCACCTTGGGGCCACCTGGTCCCCAGAGGAGAGTGACAAGTGTTGGGGATCCAGCCAAGGGCAATCCAGAGGAGGTGCTGGACAGGGAGAGAGCTGAGGGGTCAGACCCCCAGGGCTGGGTCACAGGGAAAGACCCCCAGGGGTACCCAGGGAAAGGGCACACACGGGTGAAACATTAAACCTCTGCTCTTTATTCAGTGCCTGGTTCCCTCGCCCCGTTCCCCGAGCGAGCGCTCCGGAGGAGGTTTCCCAGGGGTGGCCAGAACACCAGGAGTGCTCTGGGAAGGCTGAGCAGGGCCAGACTGGAGGAGGTGTGGGGCAGGGGGCACCTCCTCCGTGCATCCCCATAGTCCCCTTGGGGACACGGCTCTGGCCCGGCTGTGGGGTGAACAGCCAGCGCTGGTCCCGGGAGAGCTCCATGGAGAGTGGGAACTGCCACCTCCTCTGTCCCGCCCCGCAGGGACACCGGGAAGGGGGCCCGGCCCCCCCAGCCCCTCTCCAACTCGCCTTATTGCTATGTCAGAGCAGCAGAGCGGCCGGGAGGAACTCGGGAGTTTGCTGTCCTGGGAGAGGGGATGAGGACATGTCCGAAGCCAAGGATCCGCCGTCGGAGGGTGGGCTCTCATGTCTCTGGGGGAGGGGGAAGGAGGGAGCTGCCGCGTCTGCCCAGCCGGGCCGGGGGTGCCAGCAGCGCCAGGGCTGGCACCAGGAGGGAGGAGGCTGTGCTTGTGTCCCAGAGGAAACTGTCCGTTCTCCCGAGCCTGGAGCCGAGGCTGAACAAACTCACTGCACCTCCAGCAGCAGGGACTGGGGAGCAGACACTGGGAGAACTGGAGGAACAAGCAGAACCCCCCTGCCCGCCCCTAGTTGCGCTGGCTGGGCAGCTCCTGGGAGATGAATTTCCGAAGGCGCTCGAGGTACTGGCTGTAGAGTTCAATGTCATTGTGCCCGGCCCCGTCCACCCAGAGCGGCTCCACGGCCTTGGGGCAGCGCTCAAACAGGGCCAGGCCGTGGGAGAAGTCAATGACTTCGTCCTCTGTGCCGTGGATGATGAGGACAGGAGAGGTGATTTTGGAGATCTTCTCGATGCTGCCAAGAGCGTGGGTGGGGGAAGAGAGGAGAGAGGGGGGTGAGCACAGGGACTGGGACACTTCCATTCCTCTCCTGCCCACCCAAAACACATCCCATGGGAGAGGGACCAGGAAATGCTCTTTGATCACAGAGCACAGGGACAGGGAGGGACACGGAGCTTCTGCCAAGATCTGCCCTGGTGTGACAGATGAGGAGCAGACAGCAGTGACAACATCCCCAGGGGACCTGAGCACTGCTGCAGGACAACCCTCCCCTGTCGGGATCAGCCCTGCCAGGCTCCAAGCAGGGGAAGCACGGCTGTTCCCAACCCAGCCCCAAAGGCCAAGTGAGGCCATCGGGATACAGAGCATGGGCTGGTGGCCCAGACACGGCTTCCGGCATGGGGACTGTCCCCTGAGCCCTGCTGGCCTGGCTGCAAGGGAGAGGAGAAGGAAGAGGTCATCCCTCAGCACTGCTCCTGCCACCTGCAGAGCAGGAAAACCCCCAAGGAATTACTCCTGGGGGAGAGAGGGGTCCCAGGGCTTGTGACACCCAACAGGGGGCCAGTGGGACAGCCCCAAAGCTGTCGGACAAGGACACTGGGATAGGGTGGCCAGGAGGTGATACCAGAGGGGACTGCAGTGCACACAGGGCACAGTGACCCCAGGAAGGGTTATGACCCCCCAAGGGGACAGAATGCAGTGCAAGAGGATCCCAAAGGGGACATTTAAGCCTATCACAGAAAATGGGTCCACAGTTGTCACCCAAAGAGGATGTTTAAGCCTATCACAGGAAATGGGTCCACAGTTGTCACCATGACCCCTGGCTGTGGGCAGGGCTGGTGCCCAGGACACAGCTGGTCAGGGCACTGCCCTGCAGACCTGACTGACCCTCTGCTCAGGGCACTCACTTGGGGAAGGCATCGAACCAGTAGGTCTTCTTGGTGTCGGGGAAGGCGACGCGCATGCCGGAGGTGAGCGGGGAGTGCAGCACGATGGCCGCGCACTCGTAGCGGGAGGCCAAGTCCACCGTGGGCACGGTGCCAATGCTCTGCCCGTACAAAATGATGTTCTCAGGGCTGATCCCGTACCTGGGGGAGCACAGAGCACGTCAGCACCCACACACCTGGGTCACATCGCCAGGAGAGCAGAGGATCATAGAATATGATGGAGTTGGAAGGGACCCGTCAGGATCGTGGAGTCCAACTCCTGGCCCTGCATAGGACACCCCAAAAATCCCACCCAGTGCCCGAGATACAGCTCAGGGGTCGCCCTGCTCTGGCCACAGCACCCCCCAAGGCTCCCAGGGGTGTCTGTCCCCCCAGCCTTCCCCTGGCTGGGCCCAAGGCAGTGCCCTGCATGCCCAAAGGACCAGGGAACAGCTGGGGCTGAGCTGCCAGGTGAGCTGTGGGGGGGGTGTCGAGGCTCTCTCTTGCCAGGGCAGGGTTATGGGGGGCTCACAGACTCCACATCACAGCTGTGTGGGGCAGCCCCCAGCTCTGGGTCACACTGCCAGCCAGGGCAGAGGAGGCAGAGCCTGGCACGGGGCTGCACCCCAAACCCATCAGCAGAACCAAGCCTACGCCTGGGACAGCCAGACAAGGAGCACAGCCTGTGCCAAGGTCATCCCCCAGCTGCTCCTCCTGCAGCTTTCCAACCACCCCTTTCCTGTTACGAGCAGCCCAGGGTTCCTTTTCTGGGAGATTTCCTGTTTTCCAGCCTGCTGGATAACAGGGCTTTCCTGACAGCAGCACAGACATCCTCCCTGCCCTGCCCTGCCCCGCTCACCGTGTCCGCAGTGCCTGCCATGCAGCGTCAATGTCGGAGTAGAGGTTCCTCTCCGAGGGCTTGCCCGTGCTCACACCGTAGCCAGAGTAGTCGTAGGAGAAGATGTTGCAGTTGATGCGGGTGCCCAGCCCGATGTAGAAGCTGCTCATCTGCCCCAGGTCCACGGCGTTGCCATGGGAGAAGAGCACCGTGTACCTGCGGCACCGAGGAGGTGGGAGCAGCATGTTAGGGTGAGAGCAGGGATGGATATCGCTGCCCTTCCCTATCCCAGGGGATATCCCTTCCCTATCCCAGCCAGGACGTTTGCCTTGGAAGCCTAAAACCAAACCCCGTGACACAAAGGGCCAACACCTCTCTGGCCACCAAGGAAGGTCCTCCTGGCACCCCCAGGGACACCCAGACCCTCGTGCTGCCCAAGTGGGAACAGGCAGCCCCAAAGGCACGGTGATGATTCTGTTCAAGTTTTTGAGTCTATTTTTGGTAAAAAGCTCAGGATTTGGGGCTGTTTGCCCAATGGGGATTTCAAGTAAGAATTCTGACAGCGGGTTTTTTTTTCTCTCCTGAGCCTGGCAAGACACCAGATGCTGGGAGAGAAGTGGATTGTGGGAGTGACAAGGCACAAGAAATTTCCACCATAAGGGGAAAAACAATGTTAATCATAAAAATTAACACTAATATTGGATTGATGGAAGCTTGGCTCCCTTCTGCCAGAGGGAGGAAGCGGGACCCACTGCCTGCTGGGCCCCCCAAGCTGGTCTAAAAGGGTTAGGGTTAGGGTTGAGCCTCCAATTCCAGCATGGATGCCCAGCAAGCCCAGCAGGAAGGTAGTGGCAGGACAATCTGCAGGGAGGTCAGCCAGCCAGCAGGACCTGATGTTCGGGGGTTTGGGAGGTCTGGCTCCTCCCTAGCCCAGGTTCTTCCCTCCAGCCCAGAATGCTGATCCTTGGGGACATGATCCTGGGCAGACACTGGTGTGTGGGGTCAGCTGAGGTGACCTGGCCTCCCCCTGCACCTGAACTCCCAAACTGTGCCACTGCTCGGGCAGCAGCTGCCCAGTCCTCTCCCACCTCCTCGTGTCCAGGCAGTGGGACGGGGTCTCCATCCCACAGCCCAGGCTGCCCCTCTCCAGCTCCCCAGTTCCCAGATCCATGGAGACCAGCAGTGGAATGTGCCCAACCCCTCTTGGGTTTCACTCCCACTGCTCTTCTCCTTGAGGGATCCAATGTGCCCATGAATTAGACTAAACAAACCAGTCTCTCCTGGCTGGCATGGGCTGTTGTCCATCCCCACGGTCACTGTGGGGGTGGGACAGGGCAGGCAGCCAGTGCAGCCCCCCCGGCACTCCCCCAGCACCTCGGCTCACAACTGGAGCATTACATCCCTGCTGTGACACTGAGGGACCTGTGGGACAGTCCCGGGAATCCCTGCAGCCCTGCTTTGCCCTTGCTCCTGGTGTAACCCCACTCCTGGTGCAGCCACAAGCCAGACCGGTCCTGGGAGCTGCCCCACCGGCCTCCTCCAACCCCCCCCGCGGCAGGGCCAGCTCCTTCCCCGGGGGCGAGGGAGGGGAGAGGGCAGGAGCCCCCCGGGGACAGGAGCCCCCCCGGGGACAGGAGCCCCCTGGGCCGGCCCCAGCCCGGCTGTGCCCCCACCCTGCCCGGCAGTGACTCACCTGGCGCCCGGCACGCAGCGGACGTACATGCAGCCGACGCGGTTCCCGCGGCTGCTCTTGGTGACGAACACCTCGATGTTGTCCAGCTCCCGCTGGGAATACTGGAAATCCGCCCGCTCCTTCAGGTGCAGCTTCCAGCGGCCCGCGGCGCCGCGCAGGGAGCCGGTGCTGGCGCTGCCCGCGGGCTCGGGCTCGGGCAGCACGGCGTAGGTGGGCTCCGGGGGCAGGAAGGCGAGCTTGGCCGCGATGCGGCTGGGGCAGGGCGGGCAGCAGAACAGGCAGCACAGCTGGCTGAGCGACAGCCCGTTCATGGCGAGGAGGAGAGAGAGAGGCGGCCGCGCCTGCGGCGAGGGAGGATCCGAACGGGACAAGAGGCCGGGAATGACTCCCCGTCCGTCCTCAGCTGGCGCTGGGCACGGCTGGGCCCGGCCGGGCAGCGCGGCCCGGGGCGTGCGGCGGGGATGGGGTGTCCATCTGTCCGTCCGTGGGCAGCGGGGGCCTGCGGGCAGGGTGGGCACCGAGGGCTCTGTGACCCACGGCCGGGGACAAACGTGCTCCTCCCCAGCACCCCCCAAACGCCCACGGGCTCCGTGTCCCCCCCGCAGGCACCTCCCACCGCTCACAGCCCGCACCGAGCCCACGCAGCCCCCAAAACCACAAACCCAGCCCTCCTCCCACACGCGGCAGCCCACGCGGGCAGTCCACCACGCACAGGATCGCGCACACACCCCTCTCCGCCGCCCCCCAACACCCACACAATGCGTGGGACAAAGGACACGGCCCCTCCAGGACCTCCCCCGGTGCCGGCACAGGCAGGCGGGAGAGCTGAGCTTCCCGAAGGAAAAGAGGAGAGGGGAAAGAAAGGGGGGGGGAAAAAAAAAGGCAACTATTTTCTGCAAGTTTGGGCACAGGCTCGAGCTGAGGAATGTCAAACCAGCCCACACCCCGAGGAATTTGCTCCATCTGCTTCCGAAGGGCTGGGAAAGGGGAGGAAAGGGTGGAAAGGGGAGGCCTCGCACCCAGCCAGGAGGCACCACCGAAGTACTGGGAGGGAAGGGATGCCCCGTGCCCCCCTCGGGCTGGTGGCCACCCACAGCAGAGCCGGGGCCACTGTGGCACCCGGCACGTGGCAGCCCCGGGTTTGGCACCCCATGTGCCGGGGGGATCAGCACCATGCACCCCCCCACGGGTGGGTAGCCCTTTATGCCCCCTGTCCTCACCCCACAGCCGACACGGGGGTCCTACTCACACCCCACAACTACCCCATGCCTGCTGTGGGGGTCGGGTCCATCCCACACACACTGACTGGTCTGGGACCCCCACCCCACACACACTGACTGATGTGGGACCCCCACCCCACACACACTGACTGATGTGGGACCCCCACCCCACACACACTGACTGGTCTGGGACCCCCACCCCACACACACTGACTGGTCTGGGACCCCTCACCACCGGCCAGGGAGTGCTTCTCCCTCTGCTGACAGGCATGGGACCCCCACCCACCACAGTGGCCAGAGTGGGACTGTGGGACCCCCACCCATCACACTGTATGTGGCCCTTCCCACCCCACACACAACTGACCTGTGTGGGACCCCCCACCACTGACTGGTGGGTCTCCCACTCCAGTGACAGGTACAGGGACCTCCCCAACCCACTCACACTGACCTCTGTGGACCCTGTGTGCTGCTGTGGGACCCCCCAAACACTCAGTGACCTCTGAGACCCCCCCCACAGCCCCACTGACCTGCGTGGGCCCCCCCCACGTACAAATTGACCACTGTGAGCCTCTCAAATTCCCCTGACTGCTGAGGGGGGTCCCACACAGACACACTGACGTGATTGACCTGCGTGGACCCCCCCTCAACTACTGTGGGACGCCCCCGAAACACAGACTGACTGCTCTGGAACACCCCCCCCAAACACACTGAGTGCTGTGGGACCCCTCTGGACTACTGAGGGACCCCCACACACACTGACTACTGTGGGACCCCCCCAAACACACACTGAGGGCTGTGAGACCCCACACACACACACTGACCGCTGTAGGACCCCCCCAAAATACACCCTGATCGCTGTGGGCACCCCCCCCAAATACACACTGACTGCTGGGGGACCCCCCTACACACACACTGACCACTGTGGAACCCCTTTCAACTACTGTGGAACCCCCAAATACACACACTGACCGTTGAAGGACCCACACACACACTGACCACTGTGAGACCCTTCTCAACGGTTGTGGGGCCCTTCCATACACACACTGACTGCTGGGGGACCCCTCTCAACTACTGTGCGACCCCCCCAAATACACACTGACTGCTGGGGGACCCCCCTACACACACTGACTGCTGGGGGACTCCTCTTGACTACTGTGAGACCCCCTCAAATACACACACTGACCACTGTGGGACCCCCACACACACACACTGACCGCTCTGGGACCCCCCCCACACACACACACTGACCGCTCTGGGACCCCCTCCCACACACACACTGACCACTGTGGGAC
>JAWWTY010000078.1:4045097-4055665 GCA_035222235.1 Margarornis squamiger | reverse complement strand
TCCCCTCCCTGACCTGATGGCCACACTCTTGCCAATGCACCCCAGGATCCCATTGACACTCCTGGCCCCAGGACACATGGCTGGCTCATGGACATCTCCTCATCCACCAGCACCCCAGGTCCTTCTCTGCAGAGCTGCTCTCCAGCAGGTCACCTCCAACCTGTGCTGGGACTGGGGGCTGTTCCTCCCCAGGTGCAGGACCCTCCACCTGCCCTTGTGGACCCTCAGCTCTCAGCTCTCCAGCCTGTGCAGGTGCCACTGAAAGGCAGCAGAGCCCTGAGGTGGATCAGCTGCTGCCCCAGCTCTGTATCCCCAGCCAACAGAGGGTCCATTCCACCCCTTCATCCAGGCCATTGATAAACCAGTTGAGTCAGGCTGGGCCCGGTGTCGATCCCCAGGGGTCACCACTGACCACAGACCTCCAGCTGGACTCTGCTCTGCTGATCCCAACCCTGAGCTCTGCACTTCCCCCAGTGCTTCACCCACCCCACTGTCCACTCCCCCAGCCCACAATTCCCAAGCTTTCCTACCAGGATGTCACAGGACACAGTGCCAAAAGCCTTGCTGAAGGTCAGTCCTGGTGCCAAAGGCTGCCCAGACACCCCACATGGATATGGGAAGGGGGAAGGAGGCATTTGGGGCCTGTCCCAAACCTCCTTCCCTGTTCCTGCTCCAGTCCCGTGAACACAACAGGGGCATCAAGGGAGATCTGAGGGGACCTAAGGGTCACAGGGGGGACCCAGACCAATGGGGACCTCAGGGCCATGGGGTACTGGACCCCCACCCATGGACCCCAACCTGGGCTTCCTCCTGGGCCAGGGAGGGAGAATCCCAGACTTCACACAGTAGTCAGGGTTGGAAGGGACCCCTGGGGGTTGAGATCCCAGGGGTCTGGGTGCTGGGAGTTAGGGATTATCCACAGGGAAACAGGCACAGAACCCCACAGCCACCCCAGAGACCGCAGAGCTGAGTGGAGAACATCCCTGCCCACAACAAAGCACCCACAGCATCCAAGCAAACTAGACTGTGTTGTATTTACACTCATGGAGAGGGAAGAAGTAACAGGGAACAGGTTGGTGGTGGAGAAGCAGGTGGCTGTGGGCTTTCCCGCCATATCCATGGGAGCTGCTGCACCTCCCTGGGGCTCGTGGCCCTCGGGAGAACACAAGGCAAGGGCTGGCTGCAATTCCTGCTTCCCCTGAGAGCGATGGATCATCCTCAGCCAAAAGCTCAACAGCAAACCCAGCCTAGGTGGGATAACACGTGCAGCCATTCATGTGCTCTGGATGTGATGTCCACATTATCCAGGAGGAAAAACCTGAGGGAAAGGCTGGCAAGAGGCAGCCTCACTCCTCTCTGTGCTGGAGGGGGGTGTTGCATCAGTTTTGGGGGTTGGGACCCCCCAGTAACACTGTAGGAGGGCAGCCACAGGGCACACCCTGCTCTGGCTGGATCAGGCTGGGAAAACCAAACATGCAGGAGGATCCCTCTTGCTGAAGGATCCTGGCCAGCACCAGGGCAGAACTGCCACAAGCAAGGCAGGAAAACAGCACTTGGAAGGAAGGACTGGCTGGGATCCCCCCGGCTGCTCCCTGTGGCTCCGCTCCCCGACACCGAGGGAGACACTTCCCGAGCATGGCACAGCCAGCAGTGGGGCACAGGCTGCTCACTGTCCCCTGGGACACATCTGGTTTCTCTGCCTGTGACACCCAGAGCCCCAGGGCCGCTTCCCTGCTCCCGGTGTTCCCAGGAATCCCTCGTGTGTGGAGGTGGCTGTTGCTGTGCCCCAGGAGCCACTGCCCTGCCTTGTGCTGCATCTCTGAGCCCTGTGTCTGCCCAACAGCCCCAGAGCCCTCCACAGGCTCCTTCTGCAGGGATACCAAGCTGGCATTTGGCTTTCCCTACACGTGTGCGAGTGTGTGCATCCCAGAGCCCTTCAGGTGCTTTTTGGGGTGCTCGAGTCCTCTCAGCATGTTCACTGTTCCCCAAAGGTCTCCTTCTGCCTTCCCTTGCACCCCAGAGGCCTCCCCGACTTTTCCAGCACCCCAGGGAACTCTACAAGCATCTCAGTGGGCCCAGAGGCCTCCAAGCACCTCTCCCTACTTCCTGGGGCTCTCCATGGGCATTTCTGAGTCCCTGCCTGTGCTTCCAAGAACCCTGGGATCCTTCCTGTGGCTTTTCCCGTGCCCTGCAGCCCCTCCATGTGCCTTTCCCTGTGCCCAGTTCCTTCTGGGTGGCTTTTGGAGCATCTCTCATCCCACATGGCAGGAGAGAAGGCAGCTGAGCAGGCTCCCCAAGCTGTCAGCAGGACCAGCGTGGCCCACAGGGGCGGAGGGGACCCCGCTGTCACCTGGGTGCAGGGACAGGTCCAGAAGCAGAGGTGTGGGGACCTGAGCTTTGTGCACAACCCTGATGAGAGCGACTTGTGTAAGGCAGAAGGCAGGGAGAGAGGAGAGAGGGGGTAGAAGGGAGAGGAGGCAGCGCTGGGGGACACAAACCTCGCAGGGGAAGCAGACGGGGTTATCCAGGGGTGTTGGAGCACGGGAGGCTGGAGCAGGGGTGTCCCTGGCTCCCTCCCTGTGGAGAGAGGCACGAGGCAGTGAGTGGAACCTTCCCAAAGGTCCTGCCCTGCCCACGTTGCTTCAAGCCACAAAGTCACTTCCCTGTGCCAGCCCTGCTGCTCAGTCCCCTCAGTGCTTCTCCAGCAGCGTCACGGAGGGTGGGGAAGGGATTTGGGGGGGCAGAACTGTGGAACCAACCTCTCTGCATTGGAGAGCAAGCACCTCCCAGGGAGCAGATGGCAGCCTGGCTGCCAGGATCCCCCAGCTCCCGGGCTTACAGGAGGTGGGGCAGAGGGAACAAAGTCCAGAGGCTGCTCAGGGACTCTGGCCACGAGTCCTGGGTGGCTCATGGGACTCGGAGCTGCCAGGAAGGGAAAGGCCACCCGGCAGAGCCCTGACGGTCCCACCATGCAAACCACCCGGCGAGGGGCAAGTCCCAGGGTCTTCAGCACTGGAGCAGCGGGGCAGGACGGTCCCTTTTCCTTTGGGAAGCTGGTTGAGAACACATCAGCTGAGCTGTGGCTGTCAGACAGGCAGGAAGGGAGAGAAGGAACACCAACTGACTGCCAAGGAGATGCGAGGAGCCCCCTTGTCCAGGTGCCGGTCCGTGTGTGCTGCTGGAGTCACCCTCGCACCACTGCTGGGGCTGGGAGGAGGAAGAGGAGGAGGAGGAAGGAGGCTGGGAGGAAGGGGAGGAGCACCAGGCCGCCAGGCTGCAGTTCGAGCTGCTCAGACCCCCTTCACAACTTCTGGATCTTCTCGGCGATAACAATGGGGTTCTCCTTGCGGATCTTCTCGGCAGCCTCTGCCTTGTAGTCGTAGGGGCAGGCGTGCATGTCGGAGTACCGGTGGATGGCACAGAACAGGTTCCCACAGCGGCAGTCGAAGCCTGAGGGGAGGGAGAGCAGGGACAAAGCCACATCAGGCCCTGGCCAGCCAGGCAGGAAGGACGAAGGGCCCCCCCAGCTCCTTCCCACTGGGCCAGGAAACGCCACCAATGCACTCAGAGGGTCAGAGGAGGGAGGGGTTCAGTGTCCCCCACAGGCCAAAGGGACTCAGTGTGGGGGAAGACTCTTTGCTTTCCCCTGGCTCTGCGTGCTCCAGGCAGCCCCAGCTGTCACAGTGATGGGAAACGGTGCCAGAGCAGCTGCTCTCAGTGTTCCCCAGGGACAAGGGACATGCCAGGCACTGTAGAGTGCCAGACTGCTAATCCAGGCCAGGCTCCCTGGGCAGCCCGAGCTGGAGCTGAGCCCTCGGAGCCAGCCCGGCTCCCCAGGGTCGCACAGCAGCATCTGGACTGGCCAGCAGCGAGCAGTGGGACTGTCACCACATTGGGATCACTTTTGAGCTAGTTAGGCTTCAAAATTCTTAATTTAGTCACTTCACTTGGGGACAATGCTGTTCAGAGTGCAACCATTAACACAGCACACTGGGAAACTCAGGCAGGGAGTGGGGATGTGCTGCAGGAGAGCAGGGAACTGTGCTCTGTCCCTTCACATCTTCCCAACTCCAGGCTGTAAAGCCCACCAACACCTTGCTCTGAAGTGCCAGTTTACTAAATAATGCCCTGAATACACAGGAGTTCTCTGCAAGTTGAATCCTGAAAGAGGAAACTTCTCACAGTTTAAAGTTCTAAAGGAAACACTCATCCAGGAAAACAATCCTCCCTGTAGATCCAAAGGCTGGGCACAGAGTACCCTGCCCAGTTCCAGGTTTATAAACCCACACTAACTCTAGGACAGTGCCCTCACATCTCCAGGCAAGCTCATGTACAAAAAACTTCCCAGTCCAGACTTTGCCAAAGCCTCTTATATCCATGGAAACAGCCAGTCCCTGGCTACTGGTAGAACAGCATGACCTGCACAGCTCCAGAGTTAACTTTTTCCAGGGAAACACTAAATGCCAGAGATAATTTAGGGGAAGGATGTTTTTATTAACAAACCACAGCCAAATGAATTGGTTCACTTTCCAGGGCCAGTTTTCCCATTGATAGCAGTGACCTGACACCCTCCCAGCACCTCTCTCTCCAGCTTTTATTAGGCTGGACACTGAGAGCCATCCTCCTCTCAGGAAGCTGACAGTGGAAATCAAGCAGCAATAACAAATGAGATGAGTCTTGGAGAGGGATTTTCCATTTGGGTCTAACTCACTCCATGTCACTATTATGAAAGCTTTACTGCAGACCTGAACAGGAGCCGATTCCGACCCACAGAGAGCTCTCTTTGCTCTACAGCAGCTTTTGCCACGCAGCAGAAACAACCTGAGAGGTGCTGCTGCATCCAGTTCTGCAATCCTGCATCCAAAGGCTGCCAGGACCTGGCAGGGAGTGGGATGTTCCCCAGGCTGTTGCCTCAGCCAGTGCTGTGGCAGATCAGAGCTCCCCTCCCACCTCGCTGGCAGCACCTTGGCTTGTGATGGATTTGTGGGGAACCTCCAGCCACCAACCCCCAAACCCAGCACCACCACAGCACCACCAGACCTGCTCCCAGGGCTCTCCCACCACACAGCTTAGGCCACAGCCAGGTTCTCCCAGAGCCAGGGCCTTACCAGTCAGCCCGATCTTCTTCCTGCAGGTGAAGCAGCGATTCTTCTTCGGTTTTGGTTTTTCCGAAGCGGTCTTGCCCTCAGCTGTGTTCTGGGGTATCTCAAGCAGGGTACCTGAAACAGAGCCAAGAGATTTGCTGCCATTCTTGATAAACCAAGCAACTGTTTTACTGCAGGAGGTGCTTGAGGCTCTAATGATTCTGGGTCTCTGCCAGACCTTCTGTGTGCACACTGCCCTGGCTGGCAGATCCCGAACTGTGGGATTTGCCTCATTCCACCACAAAACCTCCTGTTTTCTCTGTTTCAAATGCCCTAAGTCCAAGGCTGGAGTGGCCACTGGATAGTGACTACAGCTCAGCTGTTGTACAGCAGCACAACTGTCAGCTGAGCCCACAGTTAATCTCTGCAGGGAAAAAAAAATTAAGTTAACCCCTTGTAAGTACTACTAATTATTTTTGCTGGCTCTTATGTAAGTGTTCCCCATATGTAGGTCTCAGAATGCTTTACACAGATATCCATCACTGCCTCTAATCTACCAAAGGGAAAACTGAGCTCTGAAAGCCAGATTGTTAAAGGTCACTGATGCTTAGCAGGATTTCCTCCAGTACCTAAGCAGGTTAGAGAAGTCAACAGGAGGGAGGAGCTCTGGCTGCTAACGGATACACACCTGCAGTGCAGGCTGCTCTGAGGAGACAAGACAGTCAGAGACAGCTCTGTGGGGCTGACCCTAAAAACCACAGAGGCAGAAGAAAGGGCCAGGCTCTCCCAAGCCTGTTCACCACACAGTCTCTCACCTCTCTGTTGTAAGTTGTCTCCTGGGCTTGCAGGCCAGGGATTACCAAACCCAAAATGCACAGTCATGTGCGGTGACTAGAGCCTATTTTTTTAGCAACTAACAGCTCCTGGGATTTTTTTAGCTTTCAATGCAAGCTGTCAGCTGAACCAAAGGAGTTCATGCAGAATCACCTGGTTATGGTATCAGCTGGAGGATGTGCCTTGCTGGGCAGTGACCCCTGTGCTCCTCCATCCCTTCAGGGTACCCCCTATTCCAACACCCACCCCGAGGGACAGGCACCCCCATCACAGGGGGTGACAACAACCAGGCCCCCGCTGCCCCCAGGCACCGTCACAAACACACCTCCTCCCTCCCAAGGCTCCAGTGGATCCCTCTCCCTCCCTCCCTCCCTCCCTCCCTCCCTCCCTGTGAGCTGGCAGGGGAGCGCTGCCAGCGACAGGCTGTGGGACGCTCTGGGCTCGCTGCCATTCACCGGGAGAGGCGTCATGGAAGATTATGCTCCTGCCAGCGACTCCAGGGCTGGCAGCTCCTCAGCCCTCAGCCCACAAAGCAATCTCTATCAGCCTGCCCTCGGGCACAGCATTTGCTCTCCTCTCTGTCTCACAAGCAAACTGTTTCCTCCCCAGCTCTTGCCAGGTGTGTCTTTCCTGCTGGGAAGGGACACTTGTCCCCTGGGGTCAGTGGCCAGTGCTGCTCAAATCAATTCTGAGATTTGTGTCACTCAGACATGTGCAAAGGCCAAGCCAACCTGATGAGGAAGATGCTGATGAGGCTTCTTCTGTCTTGCTGAACTCCTCTGTCTCAGTGCTGGTTTCCTCTCTGGATATGCTCATGGCCGTCATCTGATGGGTCACAGGAGTCTGAGCACTGGGAGTATTTGCAGGAAACAAACAAAGCAAAAGAGCAAACACAAGGATTTTCCTTTGATGAACAGTTATGTGGGAGAGATCTTCAGCCCATAAAGTTAATTTCCTTATATTCAAAAGTAGGTCAGGAGTACAGCAGGTCAATTCCCCTTGAGATCTGGGATCAAAGTTCTTTATAGGCATAAATAGAATAACCTGTGATGATTTCAGTTTCCTTTTCCAACTAATTATATCTCACAGATAAGGCTATAGCCCATCCAAACAAGTCCAGGGACAGGGCAACAGAGTTATGAGTCAGGACTGTAACGTGATGGCAGAGCTCAGTGCAGCTCTGTCATCCCTCCCACCAAACGTGCCGAGATCTCTAATCCTGCTGTCACAGGATCTGGATCATCACCAGGTCCTTTCACTTAGAATCCTGGAATACCCTGAGCTGGAAGGCACCCACAAGGATCATCAAGTCCAACTGCTGGCTCTGCACAGGACAACCCCAAAAATCCCACCACTGAGGACCGAGTAGAAACTGAACAGCTGAACACAGCCAGTGACAGGCAAGGTGCACAGCTCCAAGAGATACAAGATACCATTTAATTTACTACAACCCTCTGGTACCTCACTCTGCACATAAGTATCATGATCATCATCATATCTCAATCTTCCTGATAACCAGGGTCACAATGAGGAGTTTGATCCATTTACAGAACCCCTTGCCCACATGTCAGATGATATCCCATCCCTTGTGTCCCACAGCTAGATTTTATCAGGGCTGTTGATCCCCTCCCCACACAAAAGCCCTACCTGGCTTTTGCATCCTCAGGTGTGGAGTCTCCCTCTGCAATTGCTTCAGAAGCCATGGGGCTGCTGCTGGGACCACTGGGTGCTACGAGACAAGACCAGTCTTGGTGAGGTCTTTGAAAAACGTCAGCAAGTTCCTCGTGTGCTTGACAGCAGGGAGAAAGCAGGGGGAGTGTTACAGCAGGCTTTAAGCTCCTGCTCCCTGCTGGAGCAGGGAGGGCATACCCTGGCTGCGATCACTCCCAGATCCCTATTCCTACACTCACCCCTCCAAATTTGTGCCCAGGTCTCCAGGGCTGTCTGGATCATGAACCCAAGAGCAGTTGGTGTCTTAGAAAACACTTTGTCAGGAAAAGCCATGTTCTTGATGCATATTTTGTGTGGGTAACTCAAGGAAAGCCATGATTACACTCAGGAACAAACTGTGGAAGAGCTCACAATGGAGAGAGCATCTTCCTTCTGCTCCCAGCTCTGGGATATCCCAGCTGCAGGAAACAAACCTTTTAGGACATGGATTTTGGTTGTCAACACTGTAAAGGTAAGAAAATGATACAAACCAAGTAGGACAAATTTTTTCCAAATAAAATGTCATCTGTTGTGGTTCCCAGCAGTCAGGGAAACAGGGAATTGCTAAAAATTGGGATCACCACTAGCATGAGTTAAGTTCTACAGTCTGCTAGAAGGTGCTGACTGGGACAGGGCTTCACTAACTGGTGGGACTGGGAAGAAAGTAACTGCCCCCCCCTTACATGGAAGAGAAGTGCTCAAGGGTCCTTGATTTAGAGCCTCGGGTCTCCATGGAAAGGGAAAGACACGATTTTTCTAGGAGGGGGTGAATCTGCTGGTGGGCAGTACCAGTTGCTGAACAGAGTTTGCATCCAAACAACCCATTTAAGACAGATTTGTGAGGCAAAAATCCTCTACCTGGGGGGCTTATCCGGTCACTGCTCTGCTGCCTCTGCAGGAACTCCTTGTAGCACACGGAGCACATCCCATTGGTCCGGGGACTGCCATAGAACCCACAGCCCGTGGTGCACAGCAGAGGCACCTGGGTCTGGTTTGTCTCCTGAGCCATCCTTGCCCCTCCGAGGCACCAGGCTGCAACCAGGAATAAAACCAGGACAGCTGTGAGGGCCATTGTTCGCTGCAGCTGGTCAGGAAGGAGCACAAAGGATCCCGAGAGAGCCCAGTTCCTGCACGTGCAGGACAACACAACGCTGGGCCCGCCAGCACAGGGCACTCAGGGGCTCCCAAAATCTGTGCCCTGGCACCCTGGGCCACCCAGAGCTCAGCTGCCAGGAGCTGCCCAGAGCCAGCCTGGAAAGCCCAACAGGAATTGGCTCCTGGTTGTCCTGCCTGCCCCACGAGGCTACCCAAATTCCCGGGGGACAGACAAGCACTGTCAGACCCGACCGTTCCACCCTCCATCAGAACAAGGAGTGCCACTGAAGCACTGCTGTGAAAGCCACATGGAGATGCCCCTCAAATGCCCAGCGCAGGCCCAGTCAGTCCCAATTTGGTTTTCATTTCAAGCCCGTGTCAGTTTTTTGGTTCCCAGGAAGGTGACGCAAGTGCTGCAAAGAGAACCCACTGACATACGTGGGTAAGGGGAACATGAGCACGCTTAGGCTGCAAATAAGGACAAGGGTTTCTTCCCAGCAGCAAGATGCGATTCCAGAACACCTTCCCAGGGAAGAGCTGACACACTGAAACCTAATTTTAACTTTACTGATAATTCCTCTCTGGATCACCCACGGCCGCCTCCAGCCGTGGGAACTGGCCCTTTCCACCACACACGATGCAGCACTCACAGGGCCAAACCCACCAAAGGGGAACCACGAGGAGCAAACAAAAACCACACATAATTCCAATGTGTGTGTGTGTGTGTCTGTGTGTGTGTCTGTGTGTGTGTGTGTGGACAACGCGGCTGTGGCCGGCCCTGACACAGGACGAGGGCACAAAGCCCTGGTGACCCCCCAGTGGGATGCACAGAGCACCCACCTCCTCCTCCCACGCTCGCACAACACCGGCTGCCCCCAGGGGAACCAAGAGCGGAGTCCTTACCGGGGTGAAGGGGGTCCCTCGCCGGGCTCACTCCAGCGCTCCCATCGCGGGCTCCCCGCGGGGCCCGCCGGCCTCTGCTCGGCCCGGGGTGTCCCCACGCGGGCCGATCGCTCGTGGGGAGGGAGGGAGGGCACAGACTGACACAAACACACACACACACAGAGACAAACACGAGCTCAGAGGCCTTCCCGGAGCAGCCGCTGCCGATCGCGCGTCCCTGCGGAGAGAGCAGGGCCCGGCGCTCAGAGCAGGCCGGACCCACCCCCGCACCGCGGCACGGCGGGCCGGGCAGGGCGGACCGGACCCCCCTTTCCTCCCTTCCCCTCCCTTCCTCTCCCCTACCCTCTCTTCCCTGCCCTCCCCTCCCGCTCAGACCCGGCCCGGCCCCCCGGGACCCCCGCCCGGCCCCCGCGTTACTCCAGGCCGCGGCTCCGCGGCCTGCGCGGGGCGGGAGCGCCCAGGCCGGGCCCGCTCGCCCGGCCGCACTCACCGGCGGGCGGAGGAGGGAGCAGGGAGGAGGCAGGGAAGGAAGGAAGGAAGGAAAGGAAGGGAAGGAGGGACGGAGGGAAGGAGGGAGGGACGGCGGCCCCGCGCCGCGCCGCGCCGGGCCGGGCCGGGCCCGGGAGGCTAAGGCGGGCGGTGGGCACGGAGCGGAGCCGGGAAACATGGCGGGCGGGCAGAGCGCCTCCCCCGGGGAGGGCCCGGACAGCGCCGGGACGGGACGGGGCAACGGGGTGGGACTGGGTGGGGAACGGGGGACGGGGGACAGCGGTGGGGGACAGGGGTGGGACACCTGGGGGGAGGGACAAGGATAGGAGACGGGATGGGGGACAAGAGTGGGACAAGGGAGGGACACACCGGGGGGGGGGGGACACAGGGATGGGGGACAGGGATGGGACAGGGGGACCGGGGTGGGGGACAGGGGTGAGGTAACCCGGGGAT
>JAWWTY010000078.1:4016098-4031711 GCA_035222235.1 Margarornis squamiger | reverse complement strand
CACAGCCCCATGGAACCACACCACAGCCCCATGCCATGGCCCCACACCACGGCCCCATAGCCCCACAGCCCCATGGCCCCACACCACAGCTCCATGCCACGGCCCCACACCCCATCCCCATGACTCCATGGCCCCTCAGCCCCACATCCCGGCCCCACAGCCCCACATCACAGCCCATGGCAGCCTTTGCATAAGCAGTGCTGTGACACGGTGACTCACGCTGCTGTGGCAGAGCCACGTGCCCAGCACCATTCCTGATCCCACTGGCTGCCAGGAGTGGCACAGGGGGTAAAGCTGTATCTCATCCCCATGGTCTGAGGGCACTGGCCTGTCTGGCACAGCCAGGGGACCCTCGTCCTGCACTGCTGGGGTGCTTTGGCAGTGAGGTTGGCAGGAAGGGTGACACCCATGCCATGGAGAGGACAAAGCAATGGGACCCTGTCCCTGAGTGGGGGGAGTTCCATGGTGTTGGCCCCACAGCCAGGGGGTCACAATAAGGCTCAGTGGTTGCAAGCTCCACAGCCCCTCTGTCCCCCCTGCCCACACCTATGCCCCAGTCTGGCATGGGGGGACAGGAACCACCCAGCCCTGGGACAGAGGGTCAGGACCCTCACCCAGCCCTGGGACAGAGGGTCAGGACCCCCACCCAGGCCTGGGGCAGAGGGTCAGGACCCCCACCCAGCCCTGGAGCTGAGGGATGGGACCCCCACCCAGCCCTGGGGCCGGGGGCTGCCATGGAGCACATCTCCATGCCAGCACCTGAGGATCACACTTGGGGACACCAGTGCCGTGGCCTCTGCCAGCAGGTTCACCCCGTGACCCACTCCCCGCCGGGCAGGTCAGCCATTCACGACGGGAAACTGAGTCACAGCGAGGAGCCAGAGCCTGGCAGTGCCCATGGCAGGGAGCCCGTGGCAGGGCCACCACGGGGCCAGCTGTGCCAGCCCAGGGCTCGGTGAGAGGGGGCAGCTGGCACAGCCCCGGGGGGGGCTCGGTGGCCCCCGAGGTGGGTGAGAAGCTGCGGGTGCAGGACGGGTGATGCTGGTGGGGGGTTTCCCTCTCGCTGGGTGGGGCATGTGCGAGAGCAAACAGTGATTAATGGGTGATGGTGTCATCCCAAATTCCTGCTCGCCTCCAGGCCAGCCAGGGGCCGACTGAGCTGATTCTGGCGATGGAGCAGTGCCAGCAGTGGCCACTCCAACATGGCCACGGTCTGGCAGTGCCCTGGTGCCTGCCCTGGCCCTGGCCACAGAGAGTTGGTGGTGAAGCCAGGCTGGGGAGAAGGAGAAGGGCTGGATGGTGGCGAGGGCAGTTTGTGCTTCTTATCTCTTCCCAGTGAAAGAGAGTCATTCCGTGCTTCTGATGCCCAGGGCCACTGGTGCCACCTGTGATGGATTAGATCCAACCCTGCTGGACTTGTCCCCCAGCACTGCCCCGGGGGGTGCAGCTCCTGGCACTGAGCAGCACCCAGGCACCGATGGCAGCTCTGGCCCTCCGGCCATCACTGGGAAGGGCACCAGTGGTTACTGGGGTGAGGGTCTGCACTAGTTGGCTGTGAGCAGAGCAGCACCAGCTCCCACAACAGCATGGGGAAGGGGGAGAAAGTTTTTAGGGGGGGTTCAGTGACCTCCAGTGCTGCCACAGCTGAAAGAGCCCTGGGCAAGGGGAGGGGAGGCCGCTCCTCTCTCAGGAGCAAATGCCACTCCAGGGACTCAACCACCAGCAAACTGTCTCCACCTCATCCTTGCTTTGGTGGGACCAGGACCCCAATTTAAACCTGGCCGAGTCTGTGGGGCGAGACCCTGCTCAGGAGAAAAGGGGTCCTGCTCTGCTGTAGCCTCTGCACCTCCTCCTGCAGCACCCAGCACCTGCTCAGGTGCATCTGCAGCATCTCCTCCCCCGGGGCCGCCCCCGGGCCATGCCCAGCCTGTGGGTGCCGGCCTGGGCCCCGCACACGAAGGGTTAAGGGGCCGGCGGCGGGGAGCGGGTGCGTGGATGGGTGCGTGGGTCCCGCGTTGCTCACGGCAGGTGTGGTGCCGCTTATGTAACCTCATACTTTTGGGTTGCGCCGAGCACTCCGGGCAGTATTTTCGCTCTCGCTCTGGCGCGATTCGGCCGCGACTGTCCCAACAGCAGCAATCGGCGACCGCCTTTTGGGAGGGGCGAGCTCGGCGGGGCCGGACCCTGCGTGCCACGAGGAGTCACCGCGTTGCTCCCGGTCTCAGTTTCCCCATCCGAAATGGGGCTAATGAGGGTGACCTCCTTCGGGCAGCTCCCGTGACCCCCGGGGACGGCAGCGGGGCTGCCCCTGTCGGGGTGAGGAGGAATGGGATTCCAGGCTCCGTCCGCCCTTGCAGGAGCCGCGCTGGAAGCGGAGCCCGGGAGGAGCGAGGCGAGCTGTCGCCCCGCGTCCCGTCTGCGTGCCCATCCATGCGGAGCGCGGCGGGGAGGAGGGAGGAAAGCCGCGAGGAAGGAGCGAATCCGACCGGCGAGAGCAGCGAACCCGTCCCCAATCGCCATCAGCAAAATCATGTCAGACAGCAGCACTGGAGCGCGGCGGGCGGCCCGGCCCCCTCGGCCCCCCTCGGCCCCACAGCCCCTGTCCCCCTCCCCGGCCACAGCCGCTCCCGCGCCGGAGCACGGCGCTCGGCACACGGCTGGGAGCACACAAAGAGCCACCACGGCTCAGCCCCTGCACCACAGCAGGGGGACGGTTCCCGGAGCTCTGGGGGAGCCCATCGGCATCGCTGCACCCCCGGCTCAGCCCGGGGTTTGGGATGGATATATGTTGAAAACATCCCCTTCCGCTATGATTAAATGGTTTAATTTGAGGGTCTGGGGGCTAAGGTGTCACCTCAGGGCCAAGCTGTGAGGGCAGAGGGGAGTCCAGGGAGGGGGCAGTGATGCCATGTGTGTGGTGATGGTGGCTGCATCCGTGCCTGTGGTGGGTGTCACCTCCATGCCCATGGCTGATGTGGTGGCCATCGCCATGCCACACTCCCAACCAAGACTGATGCCATACTCATGCCCATGGTAGATGCCACATCCATGCCCGTGGTGGATGCCACATCCATGCCTGTGGTGGATCCCAGGTCCATGCCCATGGTGGATGCCAGGTCCATGCCCATGGTGGATATCAGATCCATGTCCATGGTGGATATCAGGTCCATACCCATGGCAGATGCCACATCCACACTCATGGTGGATTCCAGATCCATGCCCATGGTGGATATTGTGCTCATACCCATGGGAGGTGCCCTCTCTGCCCACAGCAGCTCTCCAGGCCAGTGCCACTGCCCCCAGGACCCCAGTGTCCCTGGGCACTGCTGAGCACCAACCGTGTCACTGGCACCTGAGTCCTGGCCTGGCGTGACCAGGATCAAGCACCTCCACCCCATGATGTGGCACCAGCAAGCACTCTGGTGACCTGGAGCAGGAGTCACATCACAAACCCCAGCCAGGGGACTTTGCCCCGTGCTGACACCTCTGGCTCTGCACCACAAGGCCACGTTTTGTGGTCCAGAGCCCCTGCAGAGCCACCATCCCAGGTGGGGTCCAGAGACATCATCTCTTTACCCCCATCATCCAGGGCACCACCCGGGGCCCCAAAGCCACCTCTGTGCATCCCAGCAGGAAGGGCAGGGTGGGAATGCCTCGCTGCCACCTCCAAAGCTTTTCACTAATTCCATGGCGCGCTTCCCAACCCCCAGACCTCCCAGCCGCGGTGTCCCCTCAGACCTCAGCGCCTGCACCGTGGCATGGGGACGTGGGGCATCTGTACGGGGGTCCCGGCACTTCCCACACCCTCCCCAGCGCCGGGGGCTGCCCCTGGGGCAGAGCCCCCCGCCCTGTCCAGCCGGGGGGTGCGGGGTCCCCGTGCCCAGAGGGGTCCCCGGCGGGCACAGCGAGGCTGAGGAGTGAGGCAAGGGAGCGGTGATTCAGCGGGACACGCAGCCGGCCCCGTGCCTGGGCGAGCCGGGGCAGGACGGGCAGCGGCACGGCCCTCCCGGGGGCGGGCAGGGCCGGGGGGCAGCGCCGGGCACGGCGGGGCGGGGGGCGCGCAGACCCCGCTCCCGGGGGAGGCGCCGGCAGCGCCGGGCACCGGGCGGCGGAGCGGCGGGAATGGGGATGGAGAAGGAGGAGGAGGAGGACGAAGGGCAGGAGGTGGGGCTGGAAGTGAAACCGATTTGGGGGGGCGGGGCGGGCTCGTCATGTGAACGGCCGCATGCTCGGGCAGAAGTGGGTCACGGCGCGGCGGAGGGGCAGGTGCCAGAGCCGCCCGGTGCCGCCCGGTGCTTCCCGGTGCCGCCCGGTGCCTCCCGGTGCCTCCGCTCCCCGCCGCGCCCCGAGCCGCTCCGGACCCCCGCGCCCCCCCATGCGCCCCCCGGCGCCCTGACCGCGGCGGACACGATGCGAGGTGAGTCCGGGGGGCTGCGGCTGCGGCGGGACCGGAGCGCTCGGCTGCGGGGGCAGCGGCACGAGTTGGCCCCGCCGGGGGACGGGGGAGACCCGCAGCAGCGCGGCGGAGGGGGACGGGGGGGACCCGACGGCAGCCCGGACGGGGACAAGGGGGAGACCCGCATCAACCTCGCCGTGAGGGACGGGGGGGGACCCGCAGCAGCCCCGCGGAGGGGGACGGGGGAGGCTCGCCGTCAGACCGGACAGGGACAAGGGGGGACCCGCAGCAGCCTCGCTGGAGGGGGACAAGGGGGGACCCGCACTAGCCCCGCGGAGGGGGATGGGAGAAACCCCGCACCGGCCCCACCGGGGCCACGGAGGGGACCCGCATCAGCCCCGCTGGAGCGGGACAAGGGGGGATCCGCACCGGCCCCGCGGAGGGGGCAAGGAGGGAACCCACACCAAGCCGCTCTGGCTCCTCCAGCTCCCCCTTCGTTGGGAATAAAATTCTTGTTTATTTTGCTTCGCTTTCCGACGCCGGCTTAGACCCGCTCTTAAGCTTTTCCTCGCACTAAACCCCTTAATCTCCTCTTCAATATGTTGCTCCCACCAGGGCTGGATTTATTGTGGGTTTTTTCCCCCCTTTTCCCCCTTCCCCCCCGGCGTGGGGGGCAGTTTGGAAGGCGCCTGCGAGGACGGGCAAGGGACCAGGTGCAATTTTGGGTGCCCCTTGTCCAGGGCAGGGGTGAGTCGCGCCAGCGCCTGCCTGGTTTTACCCGTTACCAAAGGCAATTCCTACTTGTCACCCCTCTGCTTTGCCAATCAGACAGTGGGGAGGAGGAGGATGGAGGGAGGAAGGCTCCGGCGGGATGATCCACCAGGGCCTGGTGATGGTGACGCAGCGGTGGCCGGACCCAGCTCTGTTCCTACAGAACTGCTGAGACCTCACACCCCGGGCTGGGATTTCCATCCCCTCTTTAAGGCGTTTTTCCATCATCACCTGCCACCCCCGAGCCCTTCACCCCTCCAGAACTCCCTGGTGCCCCTCTATAGGTGTGTTTTGGGGGTGCACATCCTTGGGTGCGTTTTGGGGCGTGGGTACCAGGACGTGCATCCCCGAGCTCCTCAGACCCCGTTTCCTCCCTGCGTGGCGGGCACTGCGGCTCTGCCACCGCCGCACTCTTGTGTAACGGTGGGGCCGGGGCGGGCGAGGACGAGGTGAGCCCCCCACATCCCTTTCCTGCCCCGAGACATCCCAGGATTTCACCTTTATTAGCAGGGAGCGAAGCTTTAACGCCTGCCTAATTACCAACACGCCTGGCTCTTACGTAGCACTTGCACAGCCAGCACCGGCTTAATTAGCAACTGGCTGAACTTTTCCTTTTTTAATAATTTTTTTCCTTTCCCCCCATCGATTATTATGTGCTGACCCTAATTTAGGGCCAACCCCCCCATGACATCCCACCATTCCCCCAGCCAGGCGTTTTTCCCACAGTCCCGCGTCCTCGTCTCTCGAAGCCCAAATGCCGCATGGCGACGCCAAATTGACTCAATCTCCATTTTCTTCCCCAAAACCGCCCCTGCTCTGCCCCATTCCCCGGGGGGCCACAGCAGCTCCTCGCTCCTGTCCTTCCCTGCGCCGCGGCTGCGCCGGGGCCGGGGATGAGGCTTTGCCTTGTATAATCCTATACGGTTTCCAGCCCTCCTGCTCACTTGTTTTGCAAGCAGCGTGGCGAGGAGCGTGCGGTGGCTCGGCAGCCTTTGCGACTTGTCCTAGTGACCTAGATCTGTCATTGGAAAAATCAGAGAGGGCGGAGGAGGAGCTTCCCTGCCCGTTTCGGCGGCGTGCACACTCTGGCGCGGCCCAGGGCGGCCGGCACCCACCGGCCCTTCCGCCACGACACTGCCCCGTCCCGCGGCACCCACGGGGTAGGCATGGCCTGTGCTTGCCAACTTCCCAAAATTAAGCCTGGAGAAGCAAGCTGTCCGCTGGCCGTGTGGGGTCCTGACAGTTCCAGCCAGGATTTGGGATCCTCGACCCCCGTAACCCCAGGGAGGGGCAGCGCCTGGAGGGTGAAGCGCAGTGATGGGGAGACGGTGGTCTGGGTCTTCAATCCATCCTCCTTGTCCCTCCTCCCTGTCAGGTTTAACTTTGAACTCGGCTATTTTAAGAGCTGCTAATGTCTAAATCTCTCCCGGTTTATCAGATGTGGCGAGCAGAGCTGCTCTCCTGCCTTTATTTAGCCCCAGGGAGATAATTCCCCCCCGATTTAGCTGCAGGGCTGGAGGGGTTCTCCCTCCACAGCCCGGTTTGTCCCCACCCCGGGCTGGCAGCAGGTCCCCCTCCCCGCTGCCTCACCTTTGCCATCCTTCCGCGCCAGCCAAAGTGCAAAGGGCTGTGTCCTGCGCCATCGGGGCTGGCCTTGGCACGGAGCTGCGTGGCACGGGAGCTGGTGAACCGGAGCAGCCGGGGCAGGACCTGCCGCGGGGGCTCTGGGGGAGCCACATCGCCCACCCGGCACTACAGTTTCCCAGATAGGAACACACACTGCGCCGTGGGCAGGGGCAAACAACACCTTGCTGGGGATTGGGGTGAATGTGGACCCCTTTGGCTGTGTGGCCACAAGGGAAGGTGGACAGGGGTTGGCTCGGGCCAGGGTGAGAACAGTTGAGCCATGTTCTGGCCCAAAGTTTCCAGGAAATCTTTGCTAATCGATTAGGAAACCAGTTCCCACCACCATCATCCCAGCCTGGCTCAGGGCCGCAGTTGTGTCATCTAAATTTTCCTTATTGCCTGCCTGGCCCCAGTGCTGCCGGTGTCCCTGCACCTGGAGCTGAGGCTGTGAACATCCAGCATGGGCCTGGCTCATTTGGGGGTCCCTGGGATGCATGGACAGGGATGGGATTTGCCAGCTGAAATGCCAGAGTGCAGGGGGACCCCAGGGTGCTGCAGCACGGGAGCCTGTTTAAAAGCAAAGCCAACAGCAGATGTAAAGGTGTGATTATTCCCCTTATTTCCTTATTTATTCCTACCCCACAGCCACTGTCCCAAAACACAACTGTGGATGGAGGCTGTGGGGAAGGGCAGTCACTCCCAGGGTCAGAGGTTGCTGCAGGAGGCGCAGGAGAAGAGCCGAGTTTTGGGGAAGGAATGGGGAGATGGGGTGGCATTGTAGGTCCCTGCATGTCCCTGTGCAGCCTGGACTCATTCTCCTCCCCTGCTCTGGATGCTGAAAGCCCTGGGAGGGGAGAGCACGGTGGTGGTGAAGTGTGGGAGTGTCCCAGTGCCCTGGCTGGGGCTGGGGATGCCAGAGGGCTGCAAAGCTGCTGATCATTACTGGAGGTGCCCATCCTGTGGCATCGATTGAGCGTGGCAGTGGGATGGGGCACAGACCTGCTTTCCCAGCAGGTTCACTGGGTAATGAGCCAGGGCACTGGGGAAGCTCCTGCCCCAGCAGCCAGGGGGGTATTTGGGGGAGGGATGGCCACAGGGGCCACTTGGAGCTGGGATGTTCCCCCCCTGTCTCTGGCAAGGGACACCATGGCCCCATGTGGCTCCCCCAAGGGAGGGGGTGACTTTGTCCTGCCCCCAGCCCCATGGGGTGAGGGGTGTGCAGGTTAGTCCTGGGGGACTGCACAGACAGTGCCCCCAACACACCCCCTTCCCAGGAATCCCCACCCCCCAGCCCACGGGCATGCAGTTGAGCTGCTGGGAGAGGGAGCAGCTCCAAAGAGCCTCCAGCAGCTGCGGGTTTGCAGCATGTCCTGGGGCTCGATGGGGTGCTGAGGGGTTTGGGGTGATTCCCCCACAGCAGTGAGATCATACGGCCAAGGGGAGGGATGGGGAGAGGAGGAGGATGGGGCCACCATCCTCTCTGCCCCACAGAGTGGGCGGTCTGGACCCTCGTGGCTGGTTCCTGCAGGGCCTGCCTTGTTTTGTTTTGGGGTGCAGGAGGGATGCCCGCCCTTGGGGCGGAGGTGACAGAGAGGAGGGTGTGCCTGCACGGGACGAAGGCCGAGTCCTGCTCCGGGCAGGGCGGCTCTGGCTCTGCCGAAACCACCAGAGCCTCCAGCCGGCTCTGGGGACAGCGGTGCAGAGTTGGAGGGGACACACAGCCTGCTCGGGGGGCAGCGGTGCAGGGCTGGAGGGGGCACACACAGCCAGCTCTGGGGGAAGGGATGCAGGGCTGGAGGGGGGACACACAGCCTGTTCTAGGGGATGTGGTGCAGGGCTGGAGAGGACACACACAGCCAGCTCTGGGGACAGCAGTGCAGGGCTGGACGGGACGCACACAGCCAGCTCTGGGGACAGCGGTGCAGGGCTGGAGGGGGGACACACACAGCCGGCTCTGGGGGAAGAGATGCAGGGCTGGAGGGGACACACACAGCCGGCTCTGGGGGAAGGGATGCAGGGCTGGAGGGGACACACACAGCCGGCTCTGGGGGGTGACAGGCGACCTGGGGGGCTGTGAAGGGGCAAACCTGCGTCCCGCACCGAGATCCGCAGCTCAGCGCGGCAAAGGCGTGTGCCCAGCTGGAGGCATCACCGCAAACCGCCCCAAAAGCCCCGTTGCTGGCGGCGGGAGGCCGGGATGCCCCGGCTCGCCCCGGGAAAGGGTTAACGGGCGCGGTTACACAAGCGCGTGCGGCCACGGGCAGAAAGTGTGTCAGTGGGACAGGATGGCTCCGGCCGCGGACCGGGGGCCATCGCCCCGCCACGGCCGAGCCCCGTGGCCGGACCGTGCCACGGGGACACTTACATAAGGGCCGGCCCGTGGCAGCGGGCCGGGAGTTGGGCAAGAAGTGTTTACAGTGGGAGGAGAGCAAATACCACTGCCGGGACATTTTAATTGCCGAGTGCAGATCGGTATTATTTTTTTTTTAACCCTTTTGTTTGTTTTGTTTTTTTTTTTTTTCCTCCTCCCCCCTGCCCCCTGTTTTAGCCCCGTTGGCCTCAGAGTGCAGTTTCCCTTCCTGCCCACCCCCCGGGAAGGGGGAGGGGGTTCTCCACCACCTAAACGACCCCTTGTTTGCACCACAGCGTGGCTGATTCTCGCAGGGTTGTGGTGGGACGAGGAGCCAAGTGCTCCGGTGGGGAAACTGAGACCCGGGGTGGGGGGCGTACCCGGGGTGTGGGGTCTGCTGCGACGCTCGCCCCTGATCGCAGTGAGATTTGGGGGATGCAGGGTCCTGCTGTGGCCACCCCATCAGCACCCACATCCCTCCTGTCCTGCTGCCTTGGCCCCAGGGGGGTGTTCAGGGGTCGCGGGGAGGGTGGTGTGGCAGCCCCGGCGGTGCTGGGGGAGACGCGGCCGCGGCACGAGGGGACGCCGAGGGAGCCGAGAGCGGTGATTCAGCCGGGGCTTACGATCAGAGCAGCAATTAAACGCCGTCCCGGAGTGTAATTGCCATCTCCGGGGTTATGGCCGTGTATCGACGTCAGTTATTTGGGGCGAACGTCGTACGAGCGGGTGCGGGTCAGGTGCCGGTGGCGGGCACGGCCGGGTAATTAGCAGGATGGTAATTAGAGCCCCAAAAGGCTGCGGGCACAGGGCGGCCGCTCGGGGCTTCTCCTTCCCCAGGGAGGAGCCAGCACAGCATCGTCCCCCTTAGCTCTGGCTCCGGGGGGCTCGGGGGGCTCTCGGGGGTCTCCCCTCCCTTCGGGGGTGCGGGGCAGGGTTTGACCACGGGCATCCCACGAAGCCATCGGGCATCCCTGGGAGCTCGAGCGGGTTTTGGGGCCCCGCGGAGCCCCTGCCCGGGTGGGTGCCGGTGGGTGCCGGTAATTCCGGGTACCGGGAGTATCGGCCGCGGGCGTGAGGGCGCGGCGCCCGCGATGCATCACCCGCGCTGCCGGCGGCTGCAATTAATGTTGCATAACGAGCCGACGCCGCTTCCTGCCGGGGGTGGCACCCCCTCCCTGTGCCCCCCGCGATGCCACCCCCTGTGCCCAGTCCGGGCGATTGGGACAGGGCTTGGGGCAGGGCGGCGGGACGGGGAGGGCTCCCCGCGGTTTGCAGGTTGGAGCCCTCTGCGGCGGCGTGGGTGAGGATGGCAGCAGGGTCCAGGGAACTGGGGGGTGTCCTGGTCGTCGGAGGTGGGTGGTGGTTTGGGGAACGGGCACACGTGGTCCTGTCGGTGCCCCCATCGCCCTGCCGAAGGGGTGAGCTCGGGGCTGTGGTGCCAGTGCAATTGAGGGGTCTGTGAGGATGCCCTGGCCATCCCTGCCTGCTCCCTGCCCACCCCAGCGGGGTCAGCTCTGCTGCCCCAGGCCCAGAACCACAGCAGAGGTGCAGGCAGTGGATTTGGAGTGGGGCAAGGGTGAGGTGTGACCACCTTGAGTCTTTGGGGCACAAAAACACAGCCCTGGGAGAAGCTTGGATTGACAGCCTCAGGAAGGAAGAGTAAACCCCAAAATCACTGATTAATTTGGGGAAGGAGCTGAGCAGTGAGTCAAAGGATGCAGGAGGGATCCATCCCTCTATTTGCACCTGGATTAGGAGTGAGTCCTTCCACAGCGTGGCTGGGAGCAAACCTGCCCCAGAGGGGACAGTGATGGCAGCCCGGGGCGGGGGGACCGATGGCATCCCTTGGGGACCAATGGCTTCCCTGGGGGACTGATAGTGTCCCTGGGGGTGACCAATGCCATCCCTGGGGGGCCAGCAGCATCCCTGGGGGATCAGTGGCATTACTGGGGGACTGATAACATCCCTGGGGGTGACCAATGCCATCCCTGGGGGTGACCAATGCCATCCCTGGGGGGCCAGCAGCATCCCTGGGGGATCAGTGGCATCCCTGGGGGACTGATGGCACCTCAGCTGCCCGTCTGCCCTGTGAGGCTCCCCCAAGGCAGCGAAGGACTCCAGAACACTGCTGAGTATCGGGGTGCAGGTGGCACTGGGGTTGTCATCCCCTCAGGGGTGGCCCCACAAAACACATCCCTCGAGCAGAGCCGATGGCTCCCAGGAGAGAAGAGAGGCAGAAGGGAATTACCCGAGCGGGGATTTGCACAGGCCCAGGAGATTGGAAATAACCATAATCTGGCCGTGGGGGTTATTTTGGCGTGGCGGCGCCTGCCCAGCACCCTCGAGAGCGACGCCAGGCTGAGCCCGGCCGGGGGGTGCGGGGCTGCAGCGGGGATTAGAGGGTGCAGAGATGCCGGGAGGCACGTACGAGTCCCGGGGGTGCCCTGCGTGCCCCCCCGCCCGCGTGGGGAGGGCAGAGCCAGCCCAGATCTGGGGCAGCTGGAAAATGAGGAGGATGAAGCCTATTAGCAGCTCAGTGCCAGCGAAGCAGAAGCGCGGAGGGAAGCGGATTTGCGGGGGGGAGGGGGCCGGGACCTTGAGCTGGGGATGTCTATATCGGTCCTGGGTTTCAAAGGAGCTGCTGGGGGGGCGGGGAGGGCCCAGACCCTCTGTTTGGTCCAGAGCTCTGGCAGGAGAACATCTGGTGCTGCAGGGATGGGGATGGTCCCTGTGCCAGATGCCCCTATCTTAGTGCACACACCAGTTGAAAAATAAGGGAAATTATTCCAAAACAGGGACCTGGGCAGGCTGGTGCACAAACATCCTGTGCTCTCCTGGCTCCAAGGGCTTTCCTACCCTGTCTGTGCTGCTGGAGAGCATGGGGGAGCAGATGGGGGTACCCCATGCCCCGTGTGAGCCTTTTTGGGGACCTCCCTGAGGCGCAGGGTCTGAGGGAAGGGCTGAGCTGCCGGTGGGTCCAGCTCCCGTGCCTCAGTTTCCCCAGGTGCTCAGCCAGGCCTATCAGAGAGGGGGCACCTCCCTCCTTCTGTTGCCCATCATTAACCCCCACGGTTTTCCCCCTTTCCCCCCAGCCCAAATCGAAGTGATCCCGTGCAAGATCTGCGGAGACAAGTCCTCAGGGATCCACTACGGTGTCATCACCTGCGAGGGCTGCAAGGTGAGCCCGGGACCCGGCAGGTGGGGGCGGCTGCAGGGGGGCCTGGCACCCGGCAGGGCACGTTCCCAACACCTCCCGCTCCTCGCACAGGGCTTTTTCCGGAGGAGCCAGCAGAACAACGCCAGCTACTCCTGCTCCCGGCAGAGGAACTGCCTCATCGACCGCACCAACCGCAACCGCTGCCAGCACTGCCGCCTGCAGAAATGCCTGGCGCTGGGCATGTCCCGCGATGGTGAGTCGTGCCTGGCGGTGCCCGGGGTCCCCCTGGGGCCGTCTGCTCCTCCTCGGAGCGAGCCGGGCTCGTAGGATGCGGCTGCTGCCCCCGCAGGGCCAGCCCGGTGCGAGGAGGGTTTGGGAAGCATGAAATGCTTTTGCGTTTTCCGTGGGAAGTCGATTAAATCGGTTGTGTTCCGCTCGACCCAGGGCTGCTCTGGGGCGGGGGGTGCATCCAGCGGGGTCCCCGCCCCTCTCGGGGCTCATACACCCCCTGCCCTGGGAGTCAGGACCATTCCCAGGTGGGTGGGTGGCCATGGCTTTGCTCTGCGGGGCGAGCCCGCCGTGACACGGTGCCATGTCCCCCCGGCGCAGCGGTGAAGTTCGGCCGCATGTCCAAGAAGCAGCGGGACAGCCTCTACGCCGAGGTGCAGAAGCACCAGCAGAGCCAGGAGCAGAGCGGTGGCACCAAGGATGAGCCCGAGCCCCTGAGCCGCGTCTACACCACCAGCGTGAGCAGCGGGCTCTCGGACCTGGACGACATCTCCACGCTGTCCGACGGGCTCCTCTTCGACTTCCCCCTCACCCCCGACGGCAGCAGCACCTACTACAACCTGGACCTGCTGGCCTCGGCGCAGCCCTCGCCCGACCAGTCGAGCCTGGACGTGGCCGATGCCACGCTCATCAAGCAGGAGTCCATCTACGAGCTGATGCTGGAGCCGGCCCTGTTTGCACACGGGGGGCTGGAGGGGGCGCAGCTGCCCCCCGAAATCTCCGTGCTCGAGATCGGTGAGGACCCGGTGGGTTGGGCAGCCCCGGGGATGGTGCTCGGTGCCACCCCAGCACCCTGCAGGACACGTCCTGCCCATGCCAGGCACGCTCTGAGCAACCTGGTGTAATGGAAGCTGTCCCTGCCCATGGCAGGGGAATGAGGTTTAAGGTGGATGAGTGGATGAGCTCTGAGGTCCCCTCCCAGCCCACACCATTCTGGGAGTCTGTGATTCCATGATAGTGAGGGACTGACCCGGCCTTGGCTCTCAGAGCCCCAGTCCCCTCTCCTCCTCCATGCTGAGCACTGATGGGGCTCAGCACACGTGAGATCATGTGGAACATCCCCTGCTCTGCCTTGGGGACAGTCCCCAACACCCCCTCTGTGCTCACACCCCTGTGAAGTCCCCCTTCCCCTGTAGCCCCAGCCCCAGCAGCCCCACAGGACACCCAGGAGGGGACAGCACTGGAGTGTGGGGATGGGGGCTGGCAGGGTGCCCGGGTGTCACCAGCACTGTCCCCACCTTGCAGACCGGGTGGCCCAGAACGTGGTGAAGTCGCACCTGGAGACGTGCCAGTACACAACAGAGGAGCTCAAGCGCCTGGCCTGGAGCCTCTACTCCCCCGAGGAGGTCCGTGCCCTGCAGAGCAAGGTGAGTGCCACTGCCACTGCCCCCCAGGCCTGTCACCACAGCCACTGTCCCCTGCGGAGGGGATTGAAGGCAAGGGGGGCCTTACAGTGCTTTGGGAGCTGCCAGAGCCCAATGCTGGGGGAAGGTGTGGCAGCAGCTCACACCACAGGCGTCCCGGTGCCACCATGGATGGCAGAGCACTGGGGTCCCTTCCCTGCCCCCCAGGGTGGTGGGGAGGGGGCAGCAGCAGAGCTGGGGTGCCAGCACACCCTGAGAAGGTCCCCTGTGCCGCAGAGCTGCGAGGCCATGTGGCAGCAGTGCTCGCTGCAGATCTCCAATGCCATCCAGTACGTGGTGGAGTTTGCCAAGCGCATCGACGGCTTCATGGAGCTCTGCCAGAACGACCAGATCATCCTCCTGAAAGCCGGTAAGAGGGGGGGATCCCACTGCCCCCTCACTGCCCTGCCACCCCCCTTGTGTCCCCACTGCCCCTCTTGTATCCCCAATACCTCTCCTGAGCAGCAACCACAGTGCCAGAGGCGTATCCCATCTTTTCTCTTGGCTGGTGTTTTCCTTTTGGAGTCTCCCAACCCTCCCTGCCCAGTTCTCCTGGTGCTGGGGGAGCAGGTGCTGGGCTGGAAGGAGCTGAAGGTCACGTTTAAGGGTGATGGGGTAGGGAAGGGACATGGGGAGTGGCTGCCTTGGCCAGAGGCTTTTCTCCATGATCACTCTCATCCAAATGTCACCCAGAACCTGGGGTGGAAATGAGCACAGCAGGTTTTCCCCTGGGAAAAGGGGTGCCAAACCCAAAGACGAGCCAGGAGGGAGAAGAGAAAAGGGTTGGCCTCTTCTCCCAGCAAGAGGCTGGGAAGAGGAGGCTGATGGCAGCCCACACCCATGTCCCTCACCCATCCATCTGCCCAGGGTGATGATGCCATGTCCAGGCAAGGGATCTGAATGTGCAAAACCCTCAAAATGCTGGAAAAGCCTTCCAGTCTCTAATCAGGGCTGGGGAGCTGAGAGCCTCTCCCAGCTGAGTGCCTGCACCCCAACAGGATGTTGTACCATGAAGCCAGAGCTGGCTGTGCCCGACACGCTGGAGTTTAACTCGTTCTTTCATTTCTTCCTTCCATTTTCTTTTTATTTATTTTGTTTCCACCCTCTCCTCTCTTGGTGCTCCACCACAACCTCGGTCTCTCTGTGCCCGGCTGCGAATGACTGGATATTTCCCTTTGGTGAAATATTGTGGTCACAATTGGACACCTAAAAAACCCAACCAATCCCAAAACCTGAACTGGATTTGTTGGAATAACCATTCTGCTCTCGGGAATGAACAATCTGGACTTCAAATGCGCACTGGGGGCTTTCCTCTTTCTTACATTTGGTTCTGGGATGATGGAAACCCCCTGACCTTCCCTGCCCTGCCCTGCCCTGCCCTGCCCTTGTCTGCGCTCTCTCTGCCTACATCAGGTTGCCTCGAGGTGCTCCTGATCCGCATGATCCGCGCCTTCAACCCCCTGAACAACACCGTGCTCTTCGAGGGGAAGTTCGGCGGGATGCAGATGTTCAAGTCACTCGGTAAGAGCTGCTCCCCCCTCGGGGCTCTCCTTCTCCTTCTCCTTCTCCTTCTCCTTCTCCTTCTCCTTCTCCTTCTCCTTCTCCTTCTCCTTCTCCTTCTC
>JAWWTY010000078.1:3973500-4003980 GCA_035222235.1 Margarornis squamiger | reverse complement strand
CTGCCAGAGCTCCAGGAGGGTTTGGACAATGCTCTGGGGGACAGGGTGGGATTGTTGGGGTGTCTGTGCAGGGCCAGAGGCTGGACTGGATGATCCTTGTGGATCCCTTCCCACTCAGGCTATTCAGGATTCTGTGATTCTCAGATTGTGCCTCAAGCTGATTCCCACAGGTATTCCTTCACAAAATTTTCCCTTTCACACTGGAGTCACATTCAAAGGGAGCATGTTGTTCTCTGCCTGCAAAAACAGCACTGCTTGCGTTCGTGTCTTGAGTCAAGAGGGAAATGGTGTCCCTAAAACTGACACTGAGCATTTGTCTGTGAGATCCTGGGGAAGAAAAGCTCTGACTGTCTCCAGTGGACTCCTGAGTCATGTGCATTGGACTGTAAACTTTGGAGTTATTCATTGACCACGGATGAGCACAGTGCAAAGAGGAAGTTCACATCGTGGTTTCCTTAATGTGTGTGGGTTTTTCCTCCCTCCACAAGTGGTGGCTTACAGATAAAAAAAATCTCTGCAGTAGGTTGCAAGGTGTTGGGTTTTGTCTATTCCCAGTTAAACTGAAAATGGTCTGGTGAATAGAGAGCTGATTTACGTATTGAGAGAGACTGTTTGCAAGGGTGTGTAGAGACAGGGCAAGGGGGAGTGGCTTCAAACTGAGAGTAGGTTTAGATTAGACATTAGGAGGAAACTCTTGCCTATGAGGGTGGGGAGAGCCTGGCACAGGAGAAATTGTGGCTTCCTGGAAGTGTCCAAGGCCAGGTTGGATGGGGCTTGGAGCAACCTGGGCTGGTGGAAGGTGTCCCTGCCCATGGCAGGGGGTGGAACAAAGTGGTCTCAAAGGTCCCTTCCGACCCAAACCATTCCATGATTTCAAGTGTTGTTCTCTTGCCTGTGTCCAGATATGCTTGGATAATACCTATTTACATACCTGGTTTGGCTGTGATCTATCCCCTCATCCTGGGACCTTGCAGCTGGAGCTTGGCTTGAGGATGTTCAGGCTGCACAGTGGAATTTTCCCTCTAAAGGAGTTTCAGCCACTCACCATCTGAGCTGAGAATTATCATCACTTGTTAGACACGAGATGTTTCCCTGGCTGTGCAGCTGAGGCCTGTTATGCCAGAGTTTGCAGGAATCCTGCCCAAATTCAGTGGTGAGCTGGGAATTAGCAACTCCTGTGCACTTGTATCTCTGGGCTCTGAACAGAAACACTAGTGGGTTGGATCTGAGTCCGTTCTCATTCTTTACTGGGAGCTGGGATAGAGTCTTGGTGCAGCTGAACCAGTGGAAAGTCAACACATCTCAGGAGCTGATTATTCAGTGTAAAACTTGTGTGTGCTTGAAGGAAATATTTTTAATGCTGCTTTTTTGGATTCAAACCCCATCCTCCTGTAGGGAAATCAGTTGTTGTCCCAGGAACTTCTGTGAGGTTACTCGTAGAAGCAGAGGTGGCTGAAGAGGGGAATATCCAGAAGTTTCTGTCAGAGCTTCTGTAAGTGATAATCTTAGGATTCTAGAGTCTCCTGAGTTGGGAGAGACACACAAGGATCATCAAATCCAACTCCTGGCCCTGCACAGGACACCCCAATTCCATGTATTTTGTCTTCAAAGCACCAAAGGCTGAGATTTGTTAGGGAAGGAGCAGGTGGATGAGAACAGCAGGGGAAGATGAGAGGAGTGCACCAGAATGCTGCTTTCTCTGGGGGTTTTATTTATTTATTTGAGTTAAGTCACTCAACAACACCACAGTCATCTATCTCCCTGAGACAGAACCACTGCTGGGCCACAATGGCACCATCAAGGCAGGAATGTGTCCCTCAGTCTTTCCTCCTGATCCCTTTTGCAGTGGACACTGATGCTTCCCACCTCTCTGCAGTTGTGGGACGCTGGCACTGGAGTGCAGGAACTAAATAATCCTCTTCTGAAGGGGGTCCTTGCTTGCTGGCTCAGTTTTTGGTGAAAGGTTCCTCTCTCTGAGAGCGTCACCATAACTGGTGTTCACATGTCATTTATTCTTCCCCCAGAATTTATAGATCCTGGCTGGGAGCAGCTGCACAAGGGTGGGGTGAAGCTTTAATTGTGCTCTTAACTGTCTTGACATTTTATCTTCCATTCACACATTGGAAAAAGGCAAAGCAAAAGGCTTCCCTTTCTAAACCACGAGTTACAGGAGGCTGTCGGACCCTGTGTGCTGTCGGTGTGGTGGGACAGCTGGGACAGGGATCCCTGAGCAGCCCCTGGGGGACAGAGCTGTCCTGCCCACACCCTGTGGGTTGCTGCAGGCAAACAGCCTGTTGTGCTCTGTGTAGGTACAGTTCAGTTGTACATCATCACTGCATCCCTGCTACAGGAACTCTGCCTGTGCAGGTCCCGGCTCTCACTCCGGTGCTGTTGTTTCCGAGGGCTGGGCTGGAGGAGCTCCGTTCAAAAGCACAGCAAATGCAACCCCACCAAAACAATCGTGGCAGTGTAAACTCTGCAGCCTCCAGGCCTTACCCAGGGCACACAGGAGGGCAGCAGGGAGGTGCAGCAAAGGGAAACGAGCTGCTCTAAATCCTGAGGGATGTGGATCCAGCCCGGCCCATCTGACCCCGGAGCTGTGGCTGCCCTGAGTGCTGGATGTGTTTTTAGGGGCAGTTTTGAGGCTGCCTCCACACCTGATGCTCCTGTCAGACCTGTGCTGCTCTGGGGGTGAGTCTGTGTGTCCTGAGATCCCATCCTGGGATTTGCAGGTAGGGACACTCAGTGTTTTTATCCTTAAGGAGGAAGGGGTGGAATTAAAGCTCAGCACAGACCTCTCTGTGTGTCTCATTTGTGGGATCAGCTCTGCCAAAATCAGCAGCACGGCTGGGGCTGGGTAAACTTCCCAGGCTTTGCTGCTGCCACAGTTCCAGCCACCTCCAGTGCAGGGAACAGGGAGAATGAATCTGTGTTTAAGAAGGGTTGTACAGAACTATTAAAATGCTGAGGGGTGTTGGGTTTGGTACCAGCTGATTATGTTGTTTTGGTTAAAGAGGAGCGTGCTGCCCAGCTAACAGGGATTATCTGTTTGCTGCAGGAGCTGGGCAGGACCACGGAGAGCCCAGAGCCAACAAATCCTCTCAACACCTCAATGAGGCTTTAAGTCTGGTGAGCTCATCCCAATTTCTCTTCCATGTCTGAGCTCTCCATGTCTGTGAGGCTGCACCTGGAGGGTGCAGGTGTTCTGCCAGGGGCTCCCTGGACATCCTCAGCCCTTGCCAGGGGCTGCCAGGAGCACATTTGTTTGCTGCTGGATGATAACAGACCTTACGAGTGGCTGATAGTGGGGCTGTGCTGGATGAGGGGCTGCCTGTCAACAAGGAGAAAACCGGATGCTTTCTGTGACGTTGCAAACATCCTGCTTTGAGTGATTGCAGATGGGCAGTTTGTGGTGGGGACCTCAGGCTCTCTGTCACACACTGTGCTGGAAATCCTGCCTGTTCCAGGAGGTTCTCTGGGTGCTGGTTAGTGCCACGTGCTGACCTGGTTTTTCTTTCTCCAACAGATCTGTTGCTCTGTCTGAAACCTCACCAGGGAACACTCCTAATAGAAATGGCAGGTAAGAGCAGCTCAAATATGGCAAGGGAGGGAGAGTGGTTTCAGAGGCTGTTTCATTATGCTGTGGTGGCTGTGACATGTCATTAATGCGACCTGTGTCCCTTCCCAAGATCTTGGTGATCCCTAAAGCTCTTCAGCTACTTCTCTTGCCTTGGTCAGGTTCACTTTCCTGCTGTGTCCTCTGTAGGTCTGTCACCTGAGGTCACTGCTCAAGTGCTAAAGGCTCAGGTGTGAAAGTTTCATGGGGATGGAATTAATTCACAGAAAAGTACATGAGAATAATTCCTTCCTTACAGAGGCTTTCCACAGCATTCCCAGCTGTGCTACTGATAGTAACCCCTCTGAATTTTACTTGTAGAGAAATTACTAGCAAAATTACTTTTTTAAGGTAAGAAAAGGTCTGGAACTTGCCCCCAGCTGCTGCTCTTTGGAGCTGCAGTTTGGTTTTTGAAAGCACAGAGTGTGTTTGCTGATCTAAAGTGTTGATCCCGGCTTTGGTGGGAGAGCTGCAGCACTTCCAGCTCTGCAGTCAGACATGAAAGGGGATGTTTTAATTTAATTTCTTTTGTCTAATCTCAGAGCTAACCAGGACAGTTGGACACTGCAGGGTCTCTGGGTGGGAGGAGGTGGGCAGCAGCAGCAGCAGAGGAGAGGTGGAATCCCCATCTCTGGGTACCTAACAAACAATGTGCAGCATTTTCTGAGCTTGAAAAAGGACAAACTGCAGTGGCTGGTTGGTTTTGGCAGCAGCTCTACTGCCCATGCCAGAAAATGGGAGAGAGTAGAACCAGGGTAACAGTCTGGAGCTTCAGCTGTTGAAGAGGGACAGAACAAAAGTTTCCTTATCCCTCAAAAAAACCCCAAAATTGTTAGAGAATCTGCTTTTACTGTGTTTGATTAATCTTGGTCTTATTGAGTTCCCCAGAGCTCAGCTTTAAAAGCTGTGCCCCCTCCTTTCCTTTGATCCAGCCTTGTTAAGTCCTTTCCCAGGCTGCTGGGACACAGTGGGCAGGAAAAATCCCATTAAGGGTTTCTAGCAAACGAAAAATGAGTGCTAAGAAGTCCAAATTCCTGTGGACTTTGGAAGCATTCGTGGGCCATCAGTGGTGGGGTCAGCAGCAGGTGTTAACCAGTAACTCCAACCAGCTGAGAGGAACCTCAGTTACTGTAAACTGGGTTTGGGGGAGGTGGGTGAGGAGGGGAACAACATTTAGTGTTTGTTTTCATGAGGAGAAGTCAAACTGGGCTGGTGACTTCAGACATCATTCCATAGTTACTTCTGATGTGTTCCCAGTGGGAATTCTCCTCACCAGATTTTTTGTGTGAAAATATGCATGAGGGGAAGCCTCTTCCTTCCTAAAGCCTGACTTAAGCTTTAGGCTCTTCCCTGCCAACCTTCAAACGCATCCGAGGAGCTGCTCCTGCAAAATGTCTTCTCCCAGGGAGATAATGGGAAGAGAAGGGCAGCTCTTGTGCTGACAGTTCCTGTTCAGACATTTCCTCCTGTCTCCTGAGCCATTTGGAGGTTTTCCCAGGACATTCTTCCTCTCTTCCTCTGGTTGTTTTTAATTCTGTTTACTGGGGCTGAAGTAGACTAGAGACAATTAGTCACAATGCCCTGGAATCAAACTTTAATCAGCTCTGCAAGGCAAGAGCAAACATTCCCAAACAAGCAGGAACATCCAGGCACACACAGACAAATCTGGGAGCTGACAGCAGCCTCAGTGCAGAGGATTTGGGCATTTCATTACTTGATTTTAAAGCAGAATTTCTTCCCAAGGTAGGGTTTTCTTCACCACATTGCCTTTGGCAGCATTTGCTGATTTATTGTCTCTGAATGCAAAGCTTTTCCTTTTTTTTTTCTTTTGTTTTTCTCCTGGGATTTAACCTTGCAGGAAAAACTTGAACATACCCCTTTTTTGTTAAAAATCATGAGTCTTTTCAAAACAAAATCATCCCTGGCGTAGAATCATGGGATCCCAGAATGGTTTGGGTTGGAAGGGACCTTAAAGCTCATCTCACTCCACCCCCTCTCTAAGGAACTTCATCTGGTAAGTTTTTTGTCTCTCAGCACCTTTCACACAACTTCACACTGATTGTAGAGATATTAAATCCAGGTGATGCTTCCCAGCTCCTTTTCCCCTCTCTCAGCCTTGCATTTACTAAAATAAATGTCATCTCTGTTCTGTGTTGTAGAAAAGGTGAACAACTTCCCACCACTGCCCAAGTTCATCCCCCTGAAACCATGTTTCTACCAGAACTTTGCTGATGAAATTCCCATCGATCACCAGTTTCTGGTGAAGAGGATCTACAATGTTTGGATCTGTAAGTTCAGTGAGAAACCTGTGCTGGGGAGAGGTAAATGTGTGATAAACCCCCCCACACCCCAGTGGCTCATGTGCTTTGAAGTTCTGACTGCAGTTAGTTGTGAGGAACAAGCATTCCTCCTAGAATACTGTAGTATGACTTTATACTTAAAATTTAAGTTGGTGTGCCTTGAATTTTTAAAGAGTCTTGAAGAAAGGAGAGTATCAGTGCTAGAAAAGTATGTTAGTAAATTTGAAGAGGGGGAAAAAGCAGAATAGATTTGATACCTTTGTTAGTGTCAGGTGATCATGGAATCATGGAATGGTTTGGGTGGGAAGGAACATTAAAGCCCATCCAGTCCCACCCCCTCCCATGGGCAGGGACACCTTCCACTAGCCCAGGTTACTCCAAGTCCCATCCAACCTGGCCTTGGACACTTCCAGGGATGGAGCAGCCACAGCTTCTCTGTCCAACCTGTGCCAGGGCCTGCCCACCCTCACAGGGAAGGATTTCTCCCCAATATCCCATGTAACCCTGCCCTCTGGCAATGGGAAGCCATTCCCCCTTTGTCCAAAGTTTCTCTCCAGGCTTTTTTAACTCCCCAAATTAGCTTGAAGGAAATCCCCAATTCTCTTAAAGTAAGATAAATAGAAGTTTAGGCAAGAAAATAAATGAGGCCTGTTTGCTGCCCCGTGACTCCCAAACTCACTCCAGGAAGGCTGAAATTCCTCCTGGTTTGTGCCTTCCACAGCTCTCCCTTCCCAATGGATGCAGTGTCTTCTAGCCCCATGCTGGCTCTTCCTCAGCCATGCACAGCCCCCAGCCATTCCCCATCCCTCTGGAGAAGGGAGCTGATCCTCTCTCACAGCTGCTGATGTGCTGATATTCCCTGTGAACAGAGCTCCTGGCTCTGGGCTCCTGTTCTCTGCCTCAGCCTTTCAAAAACGGGGAATGAAAATTGCCCATTCTTCTCCCAGCAATGGAATCGGTGTGGCAGGCCCAGGAAAGCACAGGGAATGCTTGGGGAGATTAAAAATCTCTTTGCCTTGCTTATCTTTTTCCCCCCCAATGCTTGTCATCCTCTTTTACCCTCCTCACTGAAGGAAACCTCGTTTTCTGCCAGCCCCGCATTTGGTGGCGTGGCTTTTATTCCAGATGCATGGGATGTGTGTAGGAGAGGGATTTGTGTGCATAAATAATGGCATCCTCCATGGCTCCATTGTTCCTTGGTGATGTGGAGCTGCTGCAATGAGCTCTGTAATTTTCTTGCCTGAAGAAGCTGCTTGTCCCTCCAGACTCGCTGGGGCGACGTTGGGGCTCTAAAGCCGCCTTTGTCCTCCCCTCTCCCCAAACAAAGAGTCCCTCAGAGGAGTTAATGGCAGGCTGGAAGAGTGCCAGGGCTTGGGCAAGGCCAGGAGAGCTCCATCTGCACCAGGGTCTGACATTGCCATCTGCAGCACTCTCCCTTCTGGGGTCTCCCCTCTTCCGAGGGAGGGACATGCACAGGGAAGGTGGGGAACAAGGAAAGGCCGGTTTGAAAAAGCAGACACACAAAAGTCCTTGCTGGAAGGGTGAATGCTCGTTATTTTAATTGGATGTGAGCATTTCATTAAGGTGGAGGGTGATCTGGGCAAGCCTGTACCAGAGCTCCCACTGGTGGAGCACTGGAGAGCCTTCAAACTTCACTGAAGTAAACTAAAAGTTCCTTAAAACTCTGTAGGTGCTCTTGGCTTGGTGGAGTTTTGTTGGGGTTTTTTTTAATAAGTAGCTTTGGAGAATAAATGACTTCTGAAAATAAAAATGAGAAGTACAGCTAATTGCTGTATAAATGAGATTTCACAGAATCCCAGACTGGTTTGGATTGGGAGGGACCTCAAAGCCCATCCAGTGCCACCCCCCTGCCATGGGCAGGGACACCTCCCACCAGCCCAGGTTGCTCCAAGCCCTGTCCAACCTGGCCTTGGACACTTCCAGGGGTGGGGAGTCCACAACCTGTTAGTTTAAATGCTTAAAATTATTTAATTTAAATAACTAATATTCTTTCTTCCCCCAATATTAAGACACATCCAAACCACTATGTATAAAGTCTTGTTGGCCCCTCAGAAAGAATTTTCATTGCAGAAAACCAATGTTTAATTGTAACTCTGTGTAATCAGAAGTAGAAGCTGGGTTCAGATGCTTTTCTTTCCACACTACATGCCCCTGACTGTGTTGTCAGTATTATTTTATGAACATAAAACCTTGTTTAGGACCCCCTGGGCTGAGTGAAGAGGAGGAAAGGGAAGAGCCAGAAGGACCAAGCCAGTGAAGAGCAGATGAGCTGCAGAGCCACGTGTAGGGGAGAAGGAACAGGCAGGGCATGTGCCCTTGGCAGGGGGAAAGAGGAATTCAGGGATTTAATTCTGCCAAGCTCCCAAATGTCACTTTCAGCTCATCACCAGCTGTGCTGGGGGGGGTCTTTGGTGTTTGCACCCTGCATCTTCTCCTTTCTCTGTGCTCATTTATACAAGTTACCACAAGGGTTTTTAAGAGTTACCACCTGTTTTCCAAAGCAGGAGCTTGTGGTTGGGCTGAGCCTCTTGGACACTGGCAGAGCCTGGGGGATGCAGGATGCTGGAAGAAAGCAGAGACTTTAGCCCTGGCAGGGGCTAAGCCCAGCTGCCAAAGCTGGGGAGTGAGCAGCCCCCTTTTCCAGGGATGTGAGCTCCAGGGAAAGGGGAGAGCAGCACTACTTCATGCACAGCTACTCAGTGCAGCACTGCTGCGCTCTGGGGGCCTTTGTCAGCTGCTCCTTTTTATCCAAGTGACAGGAACAGGGATGTGAAAAGGCCTTTGAGGCGCCCCTTTGGGCCCATATTCTCAGCCTGATTGGAGTTTGCTTGTCCCCTCACTCAAGGCAGCACTTCCAAGCCTTTAAGCTGACTTCAGGATTCCTCAGAGGCCCCGGGAAGCAGAGACAGAGCCTGCAAGGCACAGAGCTGGCTCTGAAGTTGTTCCTGGGGCAGCCCCAGCAAGAACAGAGTCACTCTGAGTGGGGCAGGGCTGGGTTTACCCCTCTCCTCTCACAACGGGGGGATTTGCTACAAGTGGGATTTGGACCTTGCTCATAATTCATGATAATACTGGGCTGTGTCTTGTGCTGGTCACCTCGGTTCCTGCTGTGCTCTCCATCCTTTGGCAGGTCCCTAAAGAGTTCCCTCACCCCTGTGCTGCAGGATCCCTCTGGAGGGATCCAGGCTCATGGGAACCTGCGACTCATTTGGAGCCACTGCATGGATGGGCTTGAGCTTCTCACTGCCCCAGGGGCCCTGCACTTTATAGCACAGGGGGTTTCACAGAACCCTGGAGTAGCCTGAGCTGGAAGGGACCCACAAGGATCATTGAATCCAACCCCTGGCCCCAACAAGCCCACCCTGTCCCCCAGAGCACTGTCCAAACCCTCCTGGAGCTCTGGCAGCCTTGGGGCCGTGCCCACTGCCCTGGGGAGCCTGGTCAGTGCCCACCACCCTCTGGGGGAAGAACCTTTCCCTGAGATCCATCCCAACCCCCCTGGCACAGCCCCAGCCATCATTTCTTGTTCCCTTTTCTCCTGAAATCCTGAAACTGCCCCACCCCACGCCCTTTCCTCTGCCCTCTCCCCAGTTTACTGCATCACCCTGGCAGTGAACATCGTCGCCTGCCTGGCCTGGTGGATCGGGGGGGGCTACGGGGTCAACTTTGGCCTGGCCATCCTCTGGCTCATCCTCTTCAGCCCCTGTGGCTACGTCTGCTGGTTCCGACCTGCCTACAAAGCCTTCCGGTGAGTGGGAGCCTGTGAGGGGCTTCTCTTCTGGGAGAGTTGTTACTGGGGAGGGCTCTCTGCCTGGGTTAAAGATTTTTGTCATGTTAAAATGAAGAAGAATGTGGTTACTTTTGAATTCTAGGTGTAGGACTGAGGGTCCCCTGCCTGGGGTTGGAGGTGAGCAGCCATGTCCATGAGGATGAAATTCAAGTTTTACTTAAGTATCTCCAGCTGAGCAGCACCCTCATGCCAGTAGAGCATTAAAAGAGATACTAATTTGGTAAAGCTTCACTGAGGCTTGTTTTGATGGCAGACTATTAAGGTATTAGTTTTTGAGAACTCCTGTGGTTTCTGTCTCGAGCTACTCAAGAGCTTGGCTGCCTTGCTCTTTAGATAAAAGCAGTTCCCTGGAGCCAGTCCTTCTGAAACTCCACAAATATTTAAAGCCATCCTACATTTCCCCCTTAATTAATAATCATTTGCATTTGCTCTCGCTTGCTGGGGACAGGAGGCATCATTCAGACATTAATGTGTAATGCCTGGCAGAGCTGTGAGGGGCCTGAGCAGCTTCCAGCCTGACACAGGGACAAGAGGGACCATTTTCGTGTCACCACCCCACCCCAGTCAGGGATGTGCACCCTGAAGGTGAAGTTCCTTCTGGTAGAAAACTCTGGATTTTGATTATTCACCAGATTCTCTGATGAGCTGGTTTGGGTAACAGTGAAAGCAGCTGATGGAAATGGGGGGTGGCAGGTGGGTCCTGTCTATTCAGCATGTGATAAATTAGTTCTTTAAAGGCTCTTCTGAATTTGTAGTTTGTGTGCCAACAAAAGTTGTGTGCTTAAATCACCAGTGACTCCATCATGGAGTACAGGGGAGGGTTATTTCTGGTGGAAAAGGAAGTTCTAAATGACATGAAAACCTCTGAGCTTTTGCCCTCTGGGGCTGGGCTTTGTCCCCACCCCGAGCTCAGAAGCCTAAGGGCCTCTGTTCAAAGAGGAGTTTCCATTCTGAAGTCAGGGAAAAATTACTCCTCCCCACTGACCTCCCCTGTGCTCCACAAGGGCTGTTTCTAATTATTTCTTTTATGTTGTTTGTATGTGTTTATGCAACTGAAAGCTGAAAGGTCCCCGAGGTGACTCTGTGCACAGTTAAATAAAGAATCAACCCCTGGGACAGAGCGGGAGCCCAGGGATCATTCCCTGTGACATCAGCTGGGGAAGAGGCTTGGAAATCACTGCACTGCTGGTGTGGGGTCACAACCAGTGGTGATTCCAGAGGCCAGGTCAGACCCACGTGCTCTGGAGGAGGAGGGTGCCCTTCAGTGCTGGCACCCTGTCCTGCAAGGCTGCTTCCCTCAAACCTTCGTTATCCCACTGCATCCCAACTTCAATTAACTGCAAAGCCCTGGCACTTGGGCAGAGCTAGAGCAAAATGCACCAGACAGTGGGATGAGAAATCACCTTTTCTCTGTATCCTCACTAATTCCTGGAGCTCCTGTCAAATGAAGGCTCCTCCAGCCCCTTCAGGTCGGAGCTGCAAGAGCCTGTTTGAAGGCTCAGCCTGGAGCCCAGTCCTTGTAAATTGGATCCTGGCAGGCACCACTGTGAGCAGGCCCTGCTTAGAGCATTTCTTTCATGTTGCTGTGCTCTGACATGGTGTTTGAAGGGCAGGACTGGGAGGGTGCTCAAGGATGACAAATGTTCCACAGCATCTCTGTGGAACATCCATGTGGAGGCTGACAGATCCCTGGGCCAGCATGGTTTCTCTGAGGACAGAGGGTCTGCTGGAGGCTTTTCCACTTGTCTCAGACTGGGCAGGGCTTGGGGTTCCACCTCCTTAGGTACTGGGGCTAGAATTATAATACTTACAAACATAAACATAATAAAAATAATTAAAATAATAAACATTTGAATGCTTTCAGGGTTTAAGCAGGAGCTGGCAGCGACTGGAGCTCTTTTGTAAACACCTTTGCACGAAGCTGCCTCATAACCAACTGTTTTGTGTAGATCTGTTGTATGAAATCATTGGCACTTTGAGTTCCTGGGAGAATGGGATTAATTTGTATAATTAAAAATGGTAGTTTGGGGAGTTTTAGATGGTCCTGATGTAGCTGGTTTAATGGGATGAAGGTGTTCTGTGGCAGAGCCCAGGCCTGGGCAGAGCAGTGCTGTGCCCCCAGTGCACCCAAGGCAGGGCCTGTGAGTGCTCAGCCTCTTGTCTGAGGTAATTTCCATGCTAATTATTGTACCTGCATAAATTCCAGGAGCCCACCTGTACATCCTGAGGATGGGGAGCCTGCAGAGATGGGAATTCTGCCTTTGGTTTCAGAGCACCACCCACCTCTCTGGTGGCTCTTTTCCCTCTTGGTGTGTCCCAGTGCTGAATTATTAACTGTGGGCATGTGAATGTGATGACAGGCAGACACTGGGACATTCCAGCTGGAATTCTCATGCTCACTGATCACTTTCAGTGTGTGGACAAGCTCTGCCTGCCAGTGTTGGGCCCCTGGGTGCCTCCTTGCCCGTGGCTGAGCTGGGCGGGTGTTTGGTCCGGGCATGACTCAGATGTTCTGTGCAGGGCACTTGTGTCTCTCCACCTCTCCATGTGTGTCATCACACATGCAGTTACCGGGGCAGAGCAAGTGCAGGAGCCAAGTTACTGGGGGCAACTGGTGCTGCTGGGTCATGGAGCTGTGTGCTCTCACTGCCAGGGGAAGAGGAGAAGCCTTCCAGGCACAGAGCTGTGCAGGGATCCCTCTGGAGACACCCCCTTGGAGGGGTGGTGGGGTGAGACATCAGTGTGAAGCAGCACAAGGGGCCAGTGCCCCCCTGACCTGCCCTGTTCCCCTGCAGGTCAGACAGCTCCTTTAACTTCATGGCCTTTTTCTTCATCTTCGGGGCACAGTTCATCCTCACGGTCCTGCAGGCCATCGGCTTCTCCGGATGGGGAGCGTGGTAAGGGGGGCCCTGACAGCAACCACCCAGCCTGGGGCTGCTTCCATGGGCTTGGGAGACTGGGGGGAGTGGGAGCAGCTTTCTGTTTTCCCCTGTGCATGGTTGTATCTGCCCTGGGGGGCACAGTTTGGGGTCGTTGCTGTGTTGGCAGAAGTCAAGGCCAGGTTGGTCGGGACTTGGAGCAACCTGGGGTAGTGGTGGGGGGCAGGATTGGATCTTTAAGGTCCCTCTCAACCCAAACCATTCTGAGATTCTGTGATCTTCAGCTGCTTGTTCTTTCTGACACCTCCCCTCAATGTCATCTGTTTTCCCATTTAAGCAGCCAGTGTCAGGCTCAGCTTTGCCCTCAGTGCTGGCAGCACATGGTAGGCAGAGTGTGATGACTCACTGCTGGCCTGTGGAGAAGTCTTGGGAGAGTTCTCCTAAAGGAAATGGGAGTGTGTTACTGTCTGTCCCTGCTTAGGTTGTAATTGTTCCACAGAATCTAAAACCTGCTGAGTTGGAAGGGACCCCCAAGGACCATCGAGTCCAACCATCAGCCCTGCTCAGGACTATCCCCAAGAGTCACACCCTGTGCCTGAGAGGATCATCCAAATGCTCCTTGAGCTCTGGCAGCCTTGGTGCATTTGTTTGACATTTTAACTTTCTGTAGAGACTTGAGAGCGATTCCTGCTGAAACTACAAGTAATGCAAAGTCCTAACACAGCCTGTAATGCTTCATTTTCATACCTGGCACGACCTACCTGGTTATTGGATCAAAGGAGTGGAGATGGAGTGTAAATCATAGGACTCTGATGTCTCCTGATCCCAGTTCTGATCTCTAGATGCACAACCAAAAGCACCTTGGGAACAAATCTCTTCCCAAACTCTGTGCAGCTGGCTGTCCCTTAAAGCTCTGAGACTGGATTAGCAGGGGCTGCTGGCCAGGGAGAGTTAAGATCTTGGGGAAATACCTGCATTTCATTCTGTCCATTTCCCTCATTATTCTTTTCATTTTCAAGGGCTTTAAACGTGTCTTGTGATTTCTGGGTTAATGAATCACAAAATCCCAGAATGGTTTGGGTTGGAAGGGGCCTTAGAGACCATCTTATTCCATCCCCTGCCATGGGCAGGGACACCTTCCACTAGCCCAGGTTGCTCCTTTGATCCAACTGGGCCTTGGACACTTCCAGGGCTGAGGCAGCCACAGCTCCTCTGGGCAGCCCTTATGAATGAGTAAACAGTTTGCTGCTAACAAGGGCACTTTATCAAGCCAGTTCTAAGGATGTTGTCTCTCTCTCTGTGTCTCTCCAGCGGGTGGTTGGCAGCCATCACCTTCTTCAGCACCAACGTCGCCGCCGCCGTGTTCATGCTGTTCCCTGCCATCATGTTCACCATGTCGGCCGTCGCGATGCTCGTGTGCATTTTAAGGGTAGGTTCTTCTCCTGGAAGGTGTCCCTGCCCATGGCAGGGGGGTGCAATGAGGTGGCCTTTAAGGCCCCTTCCAACCCAAACCAGTCTGGGGTTCTGTGGTTCTTCTGACTTGGATTATCTGCCTTTTTGTGTTGCAATAATGTGAAGAGGCAGCTCAGCAGCCACCATAAGCCATCACTGCTTTGGCAGGCTGTACAGTGTAATCAGCTGGGGTCCTTTAAAGTTTCTAGAAGACAAATCCAGACAGCACCAGACAGCTCAGGCTGGACATTGTCACCATGTCACGTGGCGACGTCGCTATATGTCCCTTGATGCAAACTTTATGTGAAGCAACTTGAGGCTGTGTGAAATGGGGAGGTTTGGTTTGGATATTAGGGAAATATTTTTCATGGAAAGGGTTGTAAAGCACTGGCACATCTGCCCAGGGCAGTGGTGCAGTCACCATCCCTGGAAGTGTTCAAAAAACGTGTGGATGTGGCCGTTGAGGACAAGGTATGATGGTGCTTGGGTTGGTGGTTGGACTTGATGATCTTTGAGGTCTTTTCCAACCTTAATGATTCTGTGATTCGGTGCTCCTTGGGATGGCCAGTGAGGCACCTGCAGTGGGGTCTGGGTGGCAGGGTGGGAAGTGATTCTCTGCAGAAAGAAGGACTGTCTGGAAAGCTTTGGCAGATGGAAGAGGAGAGGAGAAGGCAGAAGCCCCGTGGGAGCAGCAGTGTCAGTGCTGGAGAGGTTTCAGCCCTCTGGCCTGGGCTGGCTGCCTTGCTGAGGGGTCCTCCACCTGAATCCCAGGAATGTGGCTGAAATAAGTTCAAGTCTTGAGTTGATACTATTTATTTGCACCTCTTTTCACTGTATTACTGCATTTTTAGTGCTTTTGTTCCTTGGAAGTGCAGCTCTTGACAGAGAGAGGAATAAATCCATGACCTGGCGCCCAGGTGGCTGCAGCTCTGCAGAGCTGTGGGCTCCTGGTGTGACCCCTCTTGTTCTCCCTTTCACCCTTAGGTACATAAAATCTACCGAGGGGGTGGTGGAAGCTTCCAGAAGGCTCAAGACGAGTGGAACAGCGGTGCCTGGAGGAACCCCCCCAGCAGGGAGGCCCAGTACAGCAATTTTTCTGGGAACAGCCTGCCAGAGTATCCCACAGTGCCCAACTACCCCCCAGGAAACCAATGGCCTTAAGCAGCAACAGCTGCAAACTGCCTGGATTCTCTCCTTTTTGGTCTTTTTATTCTTGTTCTTGGAAAAGATCATTTGCATTCCCCCCCAAGCACCCCACTCACCTCGGGGGCCTTTTTGGTTCTTGTCTCCTGCTCCCTGCGGAAGACCCGTGCTCTCAGCCCTTCCCACCTCCACTGCACTAAGCTTTTTGTTTGCCTTGAGCTGCCAGTATTTGCCTCGTTGCAGACTGAGGAACAAACCCTTCACTGCCCTTGTTAAGGGAATCCTCTCCCGAGCATCCCCGGAAAAGGCTCGATGTCCCCTGATGGCACCACTGCCATGGCTGCTCCTGCCCCTGCTCCGCTTCCATGGAATGCACGGCCCCTGCAGCAATCACAGCATTAGCAGCAACTGGTGTTTACTCTCCTGGATGAATAATGTGGAATTTCCCACTCGAAGGGAAACGCAGCACTTAAATTATTTGGTACCGGTGATTTGTGAAACCTCCACCCTCCCTGTGAGGAGCCGCTCGGATGTGAAGGCCACGAGAGCCCTCCTTTGCCTGGCTGGGACTGTAGTGATGCTCCAAGTCCTGCTTTCCCTGCTGCCAAAGCTTTCTGCCGGATCTTTGTGCTTCAGAGGTGCAGAATCATCTCACGAGGTTAATGATTGCTGGCTAAAAACCTGAGTCAAAGCCCAGTGGAGGCCAGTGCAGGGCTGACACTGGGCATTGGTGATGGTCACCCTGGTACAAGGACTCAGCACAAGATCTCTCCACCGTGTAACTTCCAGCCAGGCTTTGTGCTGACCCAAGAAATGCACCTTGTCCTGTTGGGGCACCCTTTCCCTGGGCACCCTTTCCCTGGGCACCCTTTCCCTGGGCTCCCAGCCAGCAGCTGGATGCAAGATAATGGTTGATCTTGGCGCTGGGGCCCTGGTGTGGAAATGATTCTGTTCCAAGGGACAGTGTTTCATTTTGCCTCCTGCTGATGTGGTTGGGCTCCAAACATCACAGGTGGGTGTGGGAGGACCAAGGGAAGCTCATCAGTCCTGGTGGCTGCTGTGAGCTGAGTGTCCTGGTCTGCAGCACTTGCCTTCCAGGACAGGGAGATTCCTGCCTTTCTCCAAGGTCAGCTGAAGGGAGGAGGAAGCTGTTGAGAGGGATTTTCACTAAGACTGGCCTCCATCTCATCATTCATCTCCATTCTGTGCCTGCACATCATGGCTCCTGGAGCCTGAGCCATCCAGTTCCCTGTATCCTGTAGTGATCCAGGCAGCAAAGACTGCAGTTTCCTCTTCCCCCTCAACAGTCTGCTGTGATTTTTTTTCAAACCTGTCAAAACTGGGAGGTCAGTTCCCAATATTTTTTATAGGGAGTGAGTGTTCCAAGTCTTTGGCTCTCAAAGTTCTGGCCTGTGACCCAGAGTGTTCCATTTGGGAGACCTGGGAGGGGCTGGGCACCCTGGGGGCAGACCCAGAGCCTTGTGGTGTCACTGGGGACACCCCAAATTCACACTGAGCAACTGGAAAACAAAGCTAGCAACTGGAAAGCAAAACTGGCTCCTGGAAAAGGGACAGGGAGGTGGTCTTAGCTAGGTGGAATAGATTTGCAAGTGATCTTTTGAATATTTTCTCTACATGTGCCTTATCTAACAAAATCATAGTTCATGGAGGAGAATCCCCTTCCCCCTCACCCCATCAGAATTCCCCATTCCCCTATTAACTCATCCTGTGTTGCACTGTAAATAATGAGGGAAGCACAGCCTGGAGTCTGCATGACCCGTGTTTCCAGGGCCAAACCCTGAACTGGAGGGCAGAGCCTCCCTGAATTTCAGTTTACAAGCAACACTGACCCCCTGCTGCAGGACCAGCCTTGCGCTGGCTCTGGGACGTGGAATGTGCTCCCAACACCAGGAGGTTTTCCTGGTGAGTGTGGAATGAGCTTGGGAGTGCGAGTTCTTGGAGCCTCCTCACCAGAGCACGGCCTGATGGCGCTGTGAAGCTTTTATAGGTGCCTTTGTCTTGTGTCAAATGTAATTTTAAGTGTTCTTTGTCGCTTGCCATCGGCGTGATAAAAGAACTGCCTGGCCTTGACTCCCTGAAATACGATGGATGCACTACAGAGGTGAGGGGGATTAACGGGGCTGAAAGTGGGATTGGCCACCCTGGGGAGCCAGGACATGGTGCCCCCATGTCCCTCGGCCCTGCCCCTGGCCATCCTCAGCCTCTTGCTAAAATTCTTCAAAACCCATTGATTTCTGCCCTTTTTTAGTGTGTCAGGTTGGAGGTTTCAGAGGAACCAAGAGGAGAAGCGTTGCTGGGGACTCCACATCCTGCTCCTCTTGGGGTTTTCTCCCTGGATGGTCTGAAGGCTGTGTTGAAGCTCCCATCCCCAGTCACACTGACAGAGCAAGGAGAGGGGGTGCTTGGGAGCCTTGCCCACCAGAATGGCTGGAGCTGGACACTAAAATCACACCCCGTTAGCCTGAGATCCCTGTGGAGCTCAACAAACCTCCAGGTGGGATCTGCCACCTCATCCCCCTGCACCCTCTTTGATGCCACAACCCGTAATTCCAGAAAGTCACCCCCACACGCTGCCTGAACAACCGTGGCTTTTTTGTTTGTTTGTTTTTGGACTCCTCTGGATGTTTTTAAATGTTTACATTGGATTTCTAAAAGTTCTTAACACCATTAACCTGAGCCTGGCTCCTGCTTTGGTCGGGCGTCGCGTGGCGTGTCTGTGTGCGATGTTTCATGTCACCCGTGGAGCTCTGGGTTTTGTTTGTGTTTTTCTCCTGATCACAAGACAATAAATGCTCATCCTGTGCTTGATGAGAAGAACTGTCCGCTCTGGGGAGGTGTCTGTTCCTAGGTAACCACAGTTGTCTGGCAGAGGGAAATGGCACAATCTCTTTTTTTCCTCCAGTGTCTCCCACTGCTTGTTGTTTTCTCTGTGAAAGAACAGCCTGTTGGTGGATGAGGCTCATCCTCTGTGCTGGGGACTGGTGGGAGTGGCACGCTGTGGTTTGTGCTCTTAGAGAAGAGGCCCCAAAGCTGCTGCCATTTATTCTCATTTTCTCATGGGAGGTGGGTGTTGGGCAGAAAGTCCCATCTCCCAAGTGCTGGGGTTGAGATTTTCCTGGCCCCTCCACAGTGCAGAGCCTGGTACCAGCCCCTCAGTCCTGGTGTCTGCCTTCCCTTACTGCCCCAGAGGAGACTCTTATCCCTGGAGTAAACAGGCTGTTGGACAGCAGAGGTGGGTTGAATCCATTCAGCACTGGCTGGATTTATTGCCCCAAATTAGAATCCCACAGTGGTTTGGGTGGGAAGGGGCCTCAAAGCCCATCCAGTGCCACCCTCTGCCATGGGCAGGGATGCTTCCCACCAGCCCAGGTTGCTCCAAGCCCCATCCAACCTAGACTTGGACACTTCCAGGGCTGGGGCAGCCACAGCTGCTCTGCCCAACCTGTGCCAGGGCCTGCCCACCCTCACAGACATGAATTCCTTCCCAATATCCCATCTAACCCTGCTCTCTGGCAGTGGGAAGCCATTCCCCCTTGTCCTGTCCCTTCATCCCTTGTCCCCAGTCCCTCTCCAGCTCTCCTGGAGCTCCTTTAGACACTGGAAGGGGCTCTCAGGTCTCCCTGGAGCCTTCTCTTCTCCAGGTGAACACCCCCAGCTCTCCCAGCCTGGCTCCAGAGCAGAGGAGCTCCAGCCCTGGAGCATCTCTGTGGCCTCCTCTGGACTGGCTCCATCTTTTTTGTGTTGGTGCCCCCAGAGCTGGACATAGAACTCCAGGTGGGAATGTGGGAATTACCATATTGTGGCTTCACACCCCAGTTCTGCTCCGTAGCAGATCTTTAATCCTACAAGAGCCATTTCCATCACAGCTGCTGATGTGACATCTGCTCATCTCAGTGTCTTCCTGATCTCCAAAGCCCTGTGCCAGTCCCCCCTGCCCAGCCCTCAGCATCCTGCTCTCTCCAGCAGTGGTTCCCTGCAGCTGCCCCTGTGCTGAGCAGGGGAGGAAATGGATTCAAAATCTGAGCATGAGGCACCTTTTAAGCTCTTGCTCCCGCTGCTACTCAGGCAGGACCTTGGCACTTGTGAGCAACGAGTTCTTTGCCTCCACCACACTTGGGGTTTGGCAGGAGGACAGGGCAGGATTCCTCAGGGACGTGGGAGCAGGGCTGGTTGCGCAGCCAAGCTCTGCCCCCCACCCAAGGAGCTCCCAGAAGGCTCAGGGTCCCCAAGGTCAGGGTGTGAGGGACACTGTGAGGGCCTGGCTTTTTCTTTTGTCTGGTTCTTGCTGTGTTTCTGTCACCCTGCAGCTTCCCAGGCCCTGATGTTCCACTCTGGGAAGGTGTCACCCACCTGGCCCTGGAGCAGCTCATTCTGCTGTGCAATCACTGGCTCCTTTGTGTTGTCTGCTTGGGAATGAGCCCCAGTTGTCTCGTGCCTGCAGAAGGGCAGGGTTTGGAGCTGGATTCTTTCCTGACACAACTTCCCTGGCTTTTCTCACTGCCCAGTCCCGTAGCATGAGCTGCCCGTGTCTCTGCAGCCCTTCAGCACCTGGCATGTTGACCACTGGAGATTTGCCCTGAAATAAAAATCAAAATGCCTTTCTCTCCCCACTCTCCTTCTCCAGAGGATGGTTCAATTCTCCAGCAAATGCCTGAACAATTGTGACTTCTCAAAGTGCTTGAGATTTCTCGGGGGTGGGGGAATGGTGCAGAGGGAGAAGGGAGGGTGGTTCTGCCCTTGGGGGTTAGGGGGGATTTTATCCTCTCCAGGGGCAGAAGGTGGGCTATGGTCCCTCACGAGCCTCCTGAGTGGTGTCACAGCACCAGGACAGGATGGCAGCTGCTGGAATTCACATGTGGAGTAGCTCAGAATTCTCCTGATTCTCTAAAATCAGCGGATTTTTTGTAGAAGCAAACACCTACAGGGAAAAATCCTTCAGCCAACTGTTGGGGGCAGAGAATTGCCCTGGAACATTTCTCTCTCCAGAGACAGAATCCACTTAAGCAGCAGCAGGTGCTGAAATGGGTGCTTGGGGTGATGCTGGTGGCTGAAGGCCTGATTCTGTCCCAAACCCACAGAAACTCAGCCCATTGCCTGGAAATATTTTTGGGGGGACTCTGCCCTGTGCCATGAAGAAGGTGAGAGCAGGAGGGCCATGCAGGGAAACCCCCTCCCTCCAACATTCCCTCAAAAACCTCAAACAGGGAAGAGAAGAAAACAAATGCCTGGCTGTGCCTTCTTTTGCTGAAGGAGTGCAGGGGAGGGCATTTTTAAATAGTAATTCCAAACCCAAAGAAAGTGAAAAGTTTTAGGAGATGGCAGAAGGGGCTGTGTCCCTGCCTAGTTCCTGTGTTCCTGCCCAACTCCTGTTCCAGCAGATCCCACCAGCCTGGAGGTCTCTCTGCCTTGGCAAGGCTTTGGTCAGGGCTGGTGTCCCCAAAAAGGTCTCAATCCATATAAAATCCCACTCCCTGACCTTCCTCTGCTCCCACGGGATGGGGTAGCACGACTGCAGTTCCCAGCCCCAGTTCCCCTCCCCAGAGAGTGCCTTGGGGGGCCTACAGTGGGGCTGGATGTGTGGGTGTGGCTGTACCCCCAAAATGGGCTGTACCCCAGAATGGGGCTGTGCTCCAAAAATGGGGCTGTACCTCAAAGCAGGGGCTGTGCCCCAAAATAGTGGCTGTGCCCTAGAATGGGGCTGTACCCCAAAAATGGGCTGTACACCAGAATGGGCTGTACCTCTGCACAGAGGCTGTACCCCCTAAAGGGGCTGTACCCCAAAATGAGGGCTGTGACCCAGAGTGGGGCTGTACCCCAGCACAGGGGCTGTACCCCAAAATGGGGTTGTACCCCAGGGCAGGGGCTGTGATGCCTTAAAATACAGATTATATAGATTTTAGTATAGCTTTTTAATACTTTTGGTATAGCTTGCTACTGCCTTTGCCCTGTTAGTACCTTTGTCCAAGATTCCTGAAGTGTTGTCTAATATTCCTGGTCAAGGATTCCAATGGATAAAGATTTTGAGCAAGGTAAAGACCATCTTGTGTGTAGAGAACGTACTTAGAAAAGACATAACAGGCCCATTGCTGGATAGAACCACTCAAGAGGACTCAGAAGCTGTTCCAAGAAGGGCAGAAGATCATGATGAAGAGGAGGAAAGGGTGGTCTTTGTGACCACTGACTCAGTTCCAGGTGGTGTGACTGAGGGAGGTGCCGGTTTTGGGCAGTGGCTGTAACAGAGGGTGTAGTGTCAGATATTCTGGTATAAAACCACAGCACCTCTGTAACTGGGGGTGTGTCCTTTGGAAATGATCCCTACACACCCAGCACACTGTAAAAAAAGACAGTGCTTTTTCTTTCTAATACTCAAAAAGAGTTTTAGAGTTATTTTCTGGCTTTGAGGCATCAGGGGCTGTCAATCGTTGGTTTGCAGAAGCCCAGCTCTGAAATCTCCAGTCTGCCTCCCAAAACTGAGCACGGGCGAAGATTCCTCCCAGACTAAAGGTGCCAGGGCAGAAAGGTCTGGCTGCCTTTGGAGTGCCCAGGCAGGCCCATCATCTGCACCAGAGACCCCGGGGCTCCAGGGTTTCCTTCCTGGGGGAAAGGGCTGTCATTCATTCCTTTGCAGAAGCCCAGCTCTAGAATCGCCAGTCCACCTCCCAGAATTGCATTTGGACAAAGATTCCCACCTGACCAAAGGTGCCAGGACAGAGAGGTCTTGCTGTCCCCTGGAAACCCATCACCTGCCCCTGAGACCCTGAGGCCATACCTTTGTCTGGGAGGAACCTTAGTCTGTGCTCAATTTGAGGAGGCAGACTCTCAGTTTCAGTGCTGGACTCCTGCCAGCAAAGGACAGCCCTTTCCCCAGGGAATCTGAACTGCACCAGCTGTAAAACAACATAATCTGGAATAGCTATTGTTGTTGGTTGCTTTGCCATGGGCACTGAACTCATCTGCTGTGCTGAACTAGGCCTGGTGCAGGACACACTGCTGCTCCTGGAGCCCGTGGTCAGCTGCACACACAGCCCTGAAGGGAGCACCTCTGTCAGGGGCACAGTGGGACATGCATGTTTACAACCGGAATTTTCCTTTCCAAGTACCTTTTTTAAGAATCAAAACCAGTGACAAAATTATCTGTTCTGGGATCCATCAAAAGATTCATACACTCTCGGTCACCTGGATTCCCTCCTAGCTTTCAAGCAAACTAGAGGAGAGGGTTCTGTCTTTTCCTCAGAATACTCACTCCTCCCTCAGGGAAAAATCCTGCCACACCATTACATTGCTCGTGTTCCACACTGTATTATATTCCCCTATATTTACACTTCCCTATATTATCCAAGTGCCAGAACAGGCCAGCTCAGGTCATTACACATTGTACAGCACATAATAGAGCTATGGCAGCTCCCACAGGCCCACCAGAGTTGTGTTCTAAAAGGCTTTTTTGTCTCTGCCTTCTCAATCCACACAGGAGGGTTGGCCGGGCTCCTTCCCCTCGTGCCTTCCTGCCCACAGCTCATCAGGCAGCTGTGCCAGCAGTGCCTGAGCTGATGCAATTACTGTCCCTATCCCATGCTCATTCCACTGTGTGGATTTCTCCAGGCACCTGATGGGCCCTCACACAAACCCTCACTGGGTTCCTCAAAGGTAGCATCAGTCCTGGGGACAGACACAGCCCAGGATATGTGTAATTATCCATCTGTTACAAATAAGACCCAAGAAACACAACCAATGAAGAGAGCAAGGAGGAGAGAGCATCTCTTTCTGTAGGGGCCCAGCTTCTCCTGGGAGCTGAGACAAAGGCAGGCTGAAGGTGCTGAGCCTTTGTGCTCAGCCAGTCCCAGCTCCCACAAATAAGGGCAAAGTGGGTCATTTTGTCTTCAGGATGACAAAAGCACACCCTGACCCAGATATGTCTGCAGGAACCTGATCTTGCTCTTGGCACAGACTGCGGGGTTCAGGTGGGACAGGAGGTTCCAGCCCAGGAAACACAGCACAGAAACAAACCCAGAATGTCCCTTTTCTGGCTGTGGCACCAAGAGCAGCCTCTCTCTCTCCTCTCTGTGCCATGGCAGGTGCCACAGCTCAGGCATCCCATCCTGATCGCTGGCTGCTGGTGGCAGGTTCCCAGGATGGGAATATGGAAGGTGTGGAGATGCTGCACACCCTTCCTGGGCACTCTGGTGAGGCTTCTCTTAATTTTTGAGGCTGGGAAGCTCTTTCCTGTCTGAAGAGCTCTGACAGCTTGGCATTCCTGGAGCTGTAGTCACACAGACACCTCCCAGCCACCAGCATTCTCCTAATTGCTGAAAACACTGAAAATCTCCCTTTTCACTGAATCCCTGTCTTGTTTTATAGCTGAGGTGAGTCAAAGTGTTTGGATAAAGAACCTGTGCTTTCTCTGCTGCCATGGATCACAGTCTGCACATCTGGGATCTGATCTCTGGCAGGATCAGGTTTATTGTCCAGGATACAAATCCCAAAGAACAGCCCACACACCACCTTCCTGTGGATGAGAGGCACAGGATTGTTCATTCTTCCTCAGGTGCAAAGGTATGGACAGTGCTCAGCTTAAAGGTGCTGAAAGAACAGCCATGTCCGACCTCGCTATTCCTCCTTTCCCATTTCTTTCCCAGGTCAGTGTTTGGCACTTGGAGACAGCAGAACTCATCTTCCAGTTTTGCAGAGAGGCAGCAGATGCTTGGATGTGTTCCACAGTGCTCACCCCAGGCTGCTGATCATGGCTGTGCCTGAGGGAGGAACCCTGAGCCTGTGGAGCTGCAGCACTGGGAGGCTGAGATCCAAAACTCAGCTCTCAGGGCTGCAGGGAGAAGCACCAACATCCACTGTTCTGATCCAGAAGCAAGGGAAGATTGTGGGATTTAGCAGCGGATCTCTATCCAGGGTACACATCTGTCTGTTCAACTTTCCTAGCATACTTCTTATAATATCCAGAGGTTTAATTAGCCAGACAACAGATCTGGTATTCAACAGGCCTTCCTTCTCCATTCTGACCAGAGCATTCTCCTCAGACTTCCAGAGCCTGGTTCCCAAATGGAAAAGCAAAGCACCCTCTATCCTGCTGCACTTCATAGCTTTGCCCAATGCCACGTGCCCAGGCTAATTTCACTGCTGATCTCTCAGCTCAGCTGTCCTGCCTGCATGTCTTACCCTTGCCCTGTTTGTGTGCAGATCTCTTCTGATGGGAACACTCTGCTCAAGAAGCTTCCTGGAAGGGTTTCATTGTGGTGGTGTCAGCAGACAAGTCTGTCCTTGCTCCAGGTTCAATAGCTGCCATTCCTTAGGGAAGGGCTGCTCTCCCACGTGCCAAGTGGCCTTTTAAAGGGGCCAACACATGGAATTTCCTACTAGCCCAGCCTTATTTATCTCTTGTGCCGAAGGGGTAACAAAGGTTGGGTGAAATTCTTTTTGTGAAGATTCAGAACATGCCTGGGCACCAGGAGCCCTTTCTCTAGGCAGTAACTGAGATGTGAGTAGTGAAAAAGACTTAAGTTGACAGGATTATTTTCCACTATTTCTAAGCTTCCCTTTGGGCTTCTCTTTAAGTAAATAAATTAAAAATTAAGTAAATAAAGGAATTAAAACATATGCATAAGGACACAGTGTTGAAGGGGATTAAAGTCTTCCTCAGCTCAATAAATCAGTAAGTAACATTTTATTTCTGCAGGCTTTGAGGAGTAAGTGTGAGGGTACCTGGCAGATCCACAGGGATTCCACAGGCTCCTGGAGGCAGGTTTGGAACATGAAGGGGTGGTCCATAGAGCTGTTATCTCTGCTGGCAACAGCACCATCCTTACTGCTTCTCAGGCTGCATCTCTCCTGGGAGGGAGGAAAGTTGGGCAACTTCCCAACCAGAGGCATCCCTACAAATCCAAGTTACAGAACACACCTCTCATCCCATACAGGGTTGAGTTGATCCCCAGCAACCTGTGGGGGGGTTGGATCTGCAGTTCTGAACGTGTTTCTAGAACTGCCACACCTCTAAAAAGCAAATCACCATTGACCCTTCTCTTTATTGCTTCAAGTCTTTCTGTTCTCTTATTTTTGACCCTGAGCAGAGAGCACTGTCCATCCAGAGGCCCAGCCTCAAGCCAGGTTATGCTCAGGCCTGAAACACAACTTCATTTCTGCAATGTTTTAAATCTGAACTCCTTTTAGCTGCCTTGTTACCAGCTGTGAGCAGGAGCCAGATGGCACAGGCAGCTGGAGCACCAAAGGAAGGAGGTGAGCAGACAGCACAGCCCAAATGTGCAGGATCTAATCAGGCACCTTTCAGAGCAAAGGAAGCCTGTGGCTGAACAGCTCCAGGTGCTGCAAGCAGCTGCTTTAGAGGCAAAAGGCAATGTTTTGCTTGCTGGTATTAGGATGTTATCCTTTGACTTATGTTTCTGTACAAGTTAATTAAGATTATCTTGCCTCTTAAACAGGACTAAGGAGGAAGTGGCTCAGGCAGTGATGAGTTTCCCCCCCCAGCTTTTCCCAGGTGTGAGGTTTATCCGACCAGGGGCTGCTGACTGACACACTGGGTGGGATGGGAGCACCAGCCACACTCCTGGCCCTGTGTGAGGGCCTTTTGGTCTCTGCCTCCCTCAGGTCCCCACAACTGGGAGTGTGGAACCTCAGCCACAACCACCAGCAGAGAACCCTGGCACCAATTATGTCTGCCTTACCCAGCCTGAAGACACACAAAGTCACCACCTGGAACCCCACAGAGGGTGAAGTGCAGCTCAGAAATACTGCATGAAATTCAGCCTGCACATGGGGTGGGGATAGAACTAAAACAACTCAGAGAGGCAGCAAAGGCAGGGTCAGCTCTGAGCAGGGGACAAGCAGAGGCTGCTCCTTCCTGCTGTTTCAAAGCACAAGATTTAGGAAAATTTGGTTCAGGCTTGGAGTGCTTTTTAATCTCCCCTCCAAAGTTTTAGTCTAGAATAGCGTCTTACTATGACAGGTGAAATTTGAAAAGGGAATAATATGCAAATTATTTCACAAATAAAGAAGCCAATGGTGAGCACCACCTGAGGGAACATTCACGTGCAGCTGGAGTAGGAACAGTCTTGCTGATTCCCATCTTTACAGATGAAGTGTGTGACACACTGGGTACACCTGCCCCAGTGAGATGCCTGGAAACAGCTGAGCAAAACCAGCTCCTTTTCACGGGGCTCATCTCTGGGGCAGTCCTTGTCTTTCCACTGAATGTCACCTGCATCCCACCTCCAGAGTCCCAGAGATCACTCAACCACACAGCACTCAACAAGCTTGTCAGAGCATGTGATGATTTAGTCCTTGTGCTGGATATTGTCCCTGCAGATCCATGCCTGGTGATCCACAGGCTCATCCACACCATTCCAACTCAGATCCCTGGCTCCCTGATTTCCAGAGTGGCTGCCCTTGGAGATTACAGAGTCCTCTGGGGCGTGACCAGCAGGCAGTTATTCCTTTAGGACTGCCCTCGGGCCCCAAGAGTTTCCCTTGGAAGGTCACAGAAGCCAGATCTGCTTGGAAAGCAGCCACGGAGAGCAGCAGGCAGCCAGTGGATCTGATGAGTCCCTGCAGTGTCTCTGGGACTTGCAGCTCTGTCAGCAGGAACATGAGCTGTTCTAAGGTCAGTAGTAAGTGTCAGCAGTTAATTAATGGCCTGGGTTGTCAGGGAGGATCCTAATGACAGGATTCCCAGCCCTCTGGAATACCCACATCCTGGACAGGCACAAGGCTGATTTGAAAGCCTCCTTAGAGCTGGACACACCATCACGCTGTTGATGCTGTCAGTGACTGAGAGCCCTTAACCCCACTCTGACAGAAAACACAAGTCACAGGAGTTCTTTACAGCTGATTCTGCTCACTTCCCCAGGGTGAGCTACAAATCAGGGAAGAGAACAAGATTTCTCACGTTAATAATAGCAACAGAAGACAGGAATTGGGCCACCTCAGGAAAGTCCAGTAGGAAAAAAGGAAAGTGGAGAAGATTGGATCAATATTCTTACTCTTTCACCTGACAGTACTCCAAGGATATGTCTGAGCTACTTTTTTCTACAGGTGGAATAAAGGGCTCTTGTACAGTCATGCCAGGCTCTCTATCCTGCACAGCTACAGAGTGCTGCACAAGCCAGGAGCTGTATTTAGTGATATCTCATCCTCCTTCCAGGATCACTCTTGTAAAAATTTTTATTTATTACTTCAATTCTTAAGCATTGAATAACCACTGAATACTCTAAAGCACCCTTCGTTCAACTTTTACTTACCAGCACATCAATCTGATGCCAACTACCCATTTTCAGTCCATTTATCTCCTGAAAGGCATTTGCTGTGCTGGCTTCTCCCAAGGTGATCCTGGGTCACTGGATCACTCCATGCCAGTCTGGGATGCTGCAAGGGCTGAGTAACTGTGAAAGGCTAACGACAACGAGAAAGTCTGTATTAATTTACTCCTTCCTGCATCAGACAGGCCTGGGGCACCCTTCATGTTGTCAGGAGGAGAACAGGCCACAGGGCAAGAGTTTGTGAAGAAGCATCAGAACAGAGGATGGAGTATCAAATCCAGAGGTACAGCATGGAAGCTGCAGATGACAGCTGGAGTATTCCAGCACAGCACAGACAAAAATATTCTGGGTACAAATATCAGCTGCAAGTTTAAAGGCAAAGCAAGAAAGGTTTCTGCACATTTCTGTTATGCAAATCATCTGTACTGCTCTAAGGAGAAACACACAGCAGAGCTTATTTTTCCCCCTCTCCTCATTGTTCTTCATGTAACACGGTTTTACTGAGTTCAAATGGTGAGATGACAGGGCCCATTGAGGGAAGGGGCAAATTTTAAGTCCCAAATGCCCAGTAAATGCTCAGTTCTGAACTTGGTCTCCACAGGTGCCTTGCTGGCTGTACAGTGTGTGTGTACACAATCCTTCAAGCCAGCAGAATCCTACCAAGTGCAGATGGATTTTCTGCAATAACCCGAGTTGGTTCTATAATTTGTGAGGAGTTTCACTGCTTCAAGACCATCCCTACCTGGTATAACCCTCTCCAGAACATCACAGCAATGTATGCAGTAAAATCCAGAAAGAAATACAGGGGAAACTCAAGCAAGGAACAGTTCAACCAAGGGAATCCTTCTGGGAGCCTGACTCAGACCAGCAAGCACTCACCAACCTGTTCAGTGGGGTAAAAAGTGAACATGAATAGGATAAATCAGCACAAACACCCAGGACTGAACTGGCACGTTTCTTTTTCTGTCCTTTTACCTTTGTGTCTCAGAAGTGCTGCAAACTCCCTCCCCATGGTTATTCTGTCTGTTGATACCTTGGCACAACACTGCTGCTGTCAACTGCCATAGCAATAACCCCTGAGAAAGGGAAACAAGGAAAAAAAAAAATCCATCCAACAAAAAACCCAAACATCCAAACTACCTAACCCCACATTTTATCCAGCTACCCCAGAGCAACCCTGGAGCTCAGTGCACACCACTGATGGGCTCCACCCAGCCTCGGATCCTCAGGGATCCCCCAGCCACCCAGGCTGCCCCAGACCAGCTCCCCAGCCCCACAGGGCTACCCCAGACCAACTCACCCAGCCCCTCCAGACCCACAGGGCTACCCCAGACCAGCTTCCCCAGCCTCTCCAGCTCCCCAGGCTTCCCCAGACCAGCTCCCCCGGCCCCACAGGGCTCCCCAGACCAGCTCCCCCAGCTCCTCCAGTCCCCTGGGCTTCCCCAGACCAGTTCCCCCAGCCTCACAAGGCTCCCCTAGACCAGCTCTCTCAGCCTCTCCAGCCCCACAGGGCTCCCCAGACCAGTTCCCCAGCCCCATAGGGCTTCCCCAGACCAGCTCCCCCAGCCCCACAGGGCTCCCTCAGCCCGCTCGGGCTCCTCCAGTTCCAGCCCTCCCAGCTCCCCCCAGGCTCCCCCAGCCCCACAGGGCTCTTCCATCGCGCTGCCGCCCCGTCTGCTCCAGCCCCTCAGGCTCCTCCAGCCCCTCAGGCCCCTCCAGCCCCTCAGGCCCCTCCAGCCCGGCTCCCCCGCTCCCCTCAGCCCCTCGGGCTCCCTCACACCCGGGGTTCCCCCATCCCAGCTCCCCTCCATCCCTCGCTCCCTCAGACCCCTCGAGCTCCTCCATCCCGGCTCCCCCCTCGTTCCTCCATCCCCGCTCATCCCCCTGTGTTCCTCCATTCCCTCCGGGTTTCTCCATCCCCACCTCTCATCCCCCCTCAGTTCCCCCCGGGTTCCTCCATCTCCACTCAGCTCCTCCATCCCACCTTCCCTCATCCCCCCTTAGCTCCTCCATCCCACCTTCCCTCAGCTCCCCTCAGTTCCTCCATCCCCACCTTCCCTCAGCTCCCCTCAGCTCCTCCATCCCACCTTCCCTCAGCTCCCCTCAGCTCCTCCATCCCCACCTTCCCTCATCCCCCCTCAGCTCCTCCATTCCCACCTCTCCCTCACGCGCCGCTCCCGCCACTGCCCTCGAACCCTCGGGGGGGCGTGTCCTGACTGAGGGGGCGTGTCCTGACTGAGGGGGCGTGTCCTGACCGAGGGGCCATGGCCATCTGGGGGCGTGTCCACCCATGGGCGTGGCCAATGGCCGAGCGGTGGGCGTGTCCCCTCAGGTGGGGGGAGCCTCCTCCTTGCCCCGCCGCGGGGGGGCGTGGCTTGTCCCTCCCTGCGGGCGCGCGCGCGCGGTGGGCGTGTCCCCGTGCCGGCGTGCCCGTGCGCGCTGACGTAGCTACGGGGGGGCGGGGCCGCGCTGGGCCGGGCGATCCAACATGGCGGCGGGGGGCGGCGGCGGCCGCGGGCCCGGCGGGGGCAGCGCCCCGCGGTGGGGCGGCGGGGCCGGGGGGGGAGGAGGGGGAGGAGGAGGAGGTGGAGGGGGCCGAGCCCCCCCGCACGAGAAGCTGCCGGTGCACGTGAGTTCGCGGGGGGCGCGGCTGACCCCGGTTTCCACTCGCCTCCCCACACCCCACCCCCCCGCCAAGGGTCGGTCCGCGCCTCCCCCCCCCATCCCCACACACACACACCGGGATGGCCCCGCCAGACCTCACCTGACCGGCCCCTCCCCGAGGCTTGTCCCCGCCACGCCGGTACCCTGGGGGTCCCCTGGGCTTGTCCCCCTCCCCGCCCTTCTCGCCCAGGTCCTGTGGGGTTCTGCTGGGGCCGCATCCCGTTCCCCCCGTGGGCCCGTGCCCCCTCCCCTGTGCCCCCTCCCCTCCCCTGTGTCCCCTGCCCTCTGCCCCTTCCCCTGTGCTTTGCCCCTTCCC
>JAWWTY010000078.1:3957025-3973400 GCA_035222235.1 Margarornis squamiger | reverse complement strand
TGGGGGAGGCCCCGGCTGGGCCTGGGGGGCTCGGGGGGGTGGTGGGGGTGAGGAGGGGGCCGCGGTGGGCTGGGGGGTGTGTGGGGGGAGCGGGGATCGGGGGGTGTGGGCCGCGGTGGGGCCGGGCTGGGCCGGGGTCGGGCCGGGCCGAGGGGCCGGGGCCGCCTCGCCCCGTCCCCTCCGGCCGTGCCTGGTCGGGGACCCCGGGAAGGGGGTCCAGGGACCCCAGAGACCCCCCCAGGCCGGGGGGCGGCAGGGATGGGATGGGGTCGGTCCCCCCGCCGGGTCCCGCACCCTGCCCCGGCCTGCAGGATGTTGGCTCCTTTGTATTGGCTTCCCTTCCTCCAGAGGGGCTGCGAAGTGTTTATTTTGGGAAGGGGGGGGGTGGGAAGGGACTGTGCCGAACCTGGTATTTAAAACGGTATCTTTTTTTTTTCCTTTTTTTTTTTTTTCAAATAATTTATTTTTTTGTCTTCAGCGAAGGGGGTGAGGATGAATGTGAGAAACAGGAAAAGTGCCCTCCCCCTCCTGCCCCCAGCAGACGGGAGCTGCTGCTTTGGGCCGCTCCTGAGGTTTGCAGAGGAGGAGCAGCTCTGCCAGGGGGACCCTGTGGCTCCTGTCCCTGGCTGGCAGGAGGGAGCTGAGCCTTGGATCTCAGGGAGCAAACAACGGGAAGTTGTGGGGATGGTCAGGAAGGTGCCTTTTCTTTTGTGCTCTGGGCAGCGTGAGGGCTTGCTGTGCTTGGTGCTCTTTGGAAGTTGAAAAACAAAGTTTGACGAGCCTCTCTGGAGCTGCCATATTAGTCCTTTCCAAACAGTTCCAGGTAACCAGGACCCTGGTGGAAAGGTGTGTGAAACCTGTGGAAGTCGCCTCCTTAACCAATCTGTTTGTTTTCCTCCTGCACAACAAGTGGTTGCAGGTGTGGAAATGCAATCTGAGCAGTGTGGAAGTTCACCTGTCAGGCTGCCACACACACAGCGTGCCCCCAACCTCCCCACAGCCGGCACGGGGGTTTAAAAATTGGACCTTATGTAACAGATTGGAGCAAACCTTTGGTGTTTGCCAGTGCTCTGACAAAGAATTGCTGCAAATTAGGGCAGGAGGCCTCCATGGGGAGCCCTTGCCGTGGCAGGATAGGCTTGGCTGCTGGGAGGAACTTGCCAAAGATTTGTTGGTTTTGTTTTAATTTGGTGCTTTGCAGATAGGAACGTTGTTTGGTCAGTGTTTCACCGCTCCTTGGCGCGTTTGGGGTGTTGGGAGGGTTGTTGTCCTGTGGTGCAGACTGATCTGACCCTACTGTACACAAGTCTGGGGGGGCATGAAGTTTGGAGAGCCCCCAGCCCCACTTGGGGGGCTTGTAGAGGTGACTGCCCTCCCATGCTTCTGCCTCAGGGTTTGATCTCCTCCTCGTTGGCTGACAGGTCTGTGAGGCCTTACAAATCACTTATAAGTCACTTAAAAATTACTTGTGTAGTTCCTTTGCAAAGCAGCTGCCTCCCTGCTTTGCTCCTGTGGGGTGCAGTCGGTGGTGGTTTGCAGGGGACACTTTCCATCCAGCAGCTTCCCCAGGCACGCTGGATGGAGCTCTGTGCCCTGCCCTTGCAGCGTGGTGTGTGCTGGGTACTCTTGGTGCAGCTCCTGCGAGGAGGAAGTTGGCCCTGGCAGCTGAGCAGGTTCCTGGGTGCTGCTCTCCCGGTGCCCCTTGTTTTGTATTCTGTGTCCGAGCTCTTGTGCAGCTCCGGGTGTTGTCAAAACTGTTAATACGGGAGTGACTCAGCGGATCAATGGGAATGACATGAGGGTTGTGCTCATGGACAGGCAGTGTTTTTCCCCCCACCCCCTCCAGCCCCACTGGGCTGGAAGAGACCATGTCTGAGAGCAGCTGCCAATAAACATCTTTACTGGACTCAGGCCTGACTGTGCTCTGGAGCTGTCTCCCCCCAGCCCAGTCCCCCCTCTCTCTGTGGTTTTCTGAGCCAGGAGGAGCTGGGATGAGCTGTGCTGGAGCAGCACTCCTGTGCTTTGCATTTGGCTGGTCCATCCAGGTGTGTGCTCAGCCTTCAGTCTGGGGCACAGCTAAAAGGCCCAGTCCCTGTGTGAGCCAGTGTGGGTAGGAAGCTGTTCACCTCTGCTTTCAGACAGGAACTGCAGCTCTACAGGCACCGAAGGCTTGGTGGGAGGGGTGAGGGAGTCTCGGGTGAGCAGCAATGCCTGATGTGCTGTTGTGGGGTGTGCGGGAGAGGTGCAGCCCCCAGGGCTGGGGAGGAGACCCTCCCGTCTCTCAGCAGGGCCGGGCACTGTGGGGTTTGGTACCAGCACACAGTGGCCTGGTTTGCCCTGTGCTGCTCCTCTGACTTCCAGCTGCAGTTTGAGGAGTCAAACCCTCTTCCCTCGTGGTGCTGCTGAGCGGGGACAGACTCGGGTGCCAACGCAGGAACCTCCTTCGCGTGCTTGCCACGGCTTTCTGCTCAGAGCTTGTGGGAACAGCTCTGCCCACAGCCCTGTAATTGGGCTCTGCCTGGGCAGACGTGGCTCATCGTGGGTGCAGTGAGAAGCTGTGAACCTGAGCCTCCTTCCTGGCCCTGCCGTGGTGTGACCTGGAGCCTGCTTTGGTTTGGCTGCACCCTGTGAGCCGGGAGGGGAAGGAGGGGGAGCAGGTCCCAGCAACTCTGGGATCCCGCTGGCAAGCAAGTTATCTTCCTGCTAGAAAAGCTGTGTGCCTATGAATAGTTGTGGGTTTCCACTGGAATGGCTGTTTCTGCGTCCTGCTGGCAGGTCTGTTGCTGTAGAGAAGCAGCAGGTTTGGTGTGAGGAAGGTGTAAAGGTGACTTTCCTCTGGGTCAGCTGGGTGTGGAGCATCGGGGCTCTCCATGAGGCTCCCCAGTTCACGCCAGCTGCCCTCCATCTCCTGGGGAGTTCTTCTAAATCCCTGCCCAGGCTGTAACCCTGCAGCCCTTCCTGTGGGCAGCCCCTCCCTTGCCTGTTACATTGCTGCATTATTCCTAATAACTGGCTTTAAAACAGCAGTGAGTGCATCAGGAACTGTGATGACAGGACAAGCGGGAATGGCTTCAAACTGAAAAGAGAATAGGTTTGGATTACATGTTAGGGAAAAATTGTCACCCTGTGAGGGTGGGGAGGCCCTGGCACAGGGTGCCCAGAGCAGCTGTGGCTGCCTCATCCCTGGAAGTGTCCAAGACCAGCTTGGATCAAAGGAGCAACGTGGTCTAGTGGAAGGTGTCCCTGCCCGTGGCAGGGGGGTGGAATGAGATGAGCTTTGAGATCCCTTCCAACCCAGACCGTTCTGTGTTTCCATGCATGGAGCTGAGGTGTCCCAGCACACCCCTGCTTTGTCTGTCCCACACTGTGAGGTGCTGGGTGAGACACGGGGCTGCCCTGGATGTGCTCAGAGCTGTGACCCCCCCAGCCCAGTGGTGACAGGAGGGGGGTGGTGCAGTGGGTGTAAACCCACAGGATGTCTCTCTGCCTTCCTCTCACTGTGCTCAGAGCACGGCAGCCGAGCTGTGTGGTTTAGGAAATGGCTCTCTAGGTAAGCTGAAACAGGGTGTTTTAAAATGCTACATGGAGCAAGAAGTCCATGGTTTTCTCCACAGCCCACAAAAGAGGAGAGTTTGGAGTAGAGGAATTCAATTAGTTCTATAAAGGCCTTAAATTGGCTTCTTTGGTTCCAAAGAGGATGGACAGGAGCTTGCCATGTGTCCAGGAAGGTGTCCCAGTGCCCACGGAGTCTGTATCCCGCTGAGAGGTTGGTGGCAGTGGCATTTCCAAGCAGTGCCTTGCTGACATGGGCCTTCCCTGCTGCATCAGGACCCTGGCACTTGAAGTGTCTCACCAGAAACATCCTCACTCGTAGGAAATGCAGGTCTTGGTGTCTTGAAACCAAGTGCCAGTGAAACCAAGTCCTCTCATAGTCTCACCTGCTAAAGACTTGAGCTGAGGTGGTGATGTGAGGGAAGCCTGTCCAGCAGAGCTGACCTCAGGCTGGGGAAGGGTTCCCTGTGCAACAGGCCGAGGTCTTGCCTTCCTCCCCTGTTTCTGTGAGGCAGCAAAAACACATCCACTGCTCTCTGGGGGAGACGGTGCTCTGGGAGAGAGCTGGGAAGTGCTGTGTCTTGTTTAGCGTCTGCAGGGCAGGGGTGACAATAAGTTGGATGTGAAAGCAGGATTTGGGATGAGCCAAGACACTGTTGCCTTGGAAATAAGGTACTCGTTGGGCTCCCAGGGTGTTGGAGACACTGAGAGTCTGGAGGAAAGCAGCGTTAATTTTAGAGTCATTCATTTTTAGTGTCCACCAAGCAAAGAATGTCCTGTAGCCCTTTGTTATTTAATGTTATGTAATGTTTTTTAATGAGGCAGGCCCAGCCTTTGCTTTCCCAATGGTGAATGAGACAGTTGGCAGGTGATGCGCGGGCTTTGTCAGCCTGAGAGGGGTGTTCTTAAGTTAATAAAGAGGGGTTAAGGTTGGTCTTGAACTGGCATTTTGTGAAGCTTTCCTTTGGAAGAGGTTTGCAGCCCTGCAGCTGAGTGGCCCTGAGCAGTGCTGGGAGGGACTTGGGGGTTCCCTGGGAGCACAGAGAAGGCTCTGGGGGTTCATTCCCCTTCCCAGGCTAGGGGCTGGAAAGTCTTGCTAAGAGGGGCTGCTCCCTGGGTGTGGGGGTTGAATGATGGGCTTGGAAAGGTCAATGGAAATTCAATTTAACGCAGAACAGAGCTGGGATTGTGCTACAGAAGCTCCATCCTTACAGACTCTGTCATTGCCTGATGTTTCCAGGTAAAAAAAAAATATCTCTGCTTTTGAGGTAGCACCGAGGTACAAACAGCAAAGCAAGAATCCCTTTCTCTTTTCCTTTTTTTAGCAGGGACTCTTGGCAGTGATGAAGTTCCTACTCTGCCTGGTTTCCCCGGTTTGATGCGGGAAGAGGATGGTGCTTTCCAGCACCTTCTGTGCCGTGCGTGTGGGCGAGGGGCAGGCTGAGGCTCTCCTGGAATCCCCCCGCCCACAGCTGTGCTCATCCCTCTCATCCCAAAGGCGATGCTGCTTTGAGTCAAACTCTTAGCTTTTATTTATTCCCAAGTGCAGGGGATCTTAGGGAGAGGGCTCAGAGCAGGCTCTGGGAGCAGAGGTACAGCCCGTGTGCTGGCAGCTGGAGCTGAGGAGCAGCAGAAGGCTCTGGGGGTGCAGGGTCAGCGTGCTGCAGGACGTGTTGGTGCTGACAGGTACAGACCAGTCTCTGCCTTGAGCCTTGGGAATTCCTGCATGAACTTGCTGGAGCTTGTCACTCCGTGGGCTGCTGTGGCTGGGGAGGGAATAGGAAGCGCTTGGAGCTTCAGCATTTCCTCCACTGTAACTCACAGCTGATTTTAAACCTGCACGGTTTTCATAGGGGTGTCTGCCCCATCGGGAGGTCTCACTAAGAGGTTGTCAGAGCCCCCAGCAGACTGCCCAGACTGAAGAGCCGTGGTGGGTGTCTTGGGAAGGAAGTGGAGAGTGGAATTCCAGCACAGCAGACCGTCAGGGCTCCATCTCAGGCGGCAGCAGGGGATGTTGCCAGGAAGCAGCTCTCCACTGCTCAGTCCCTCTCCTGCCTCCCAGGCTCAGAGCAGGGAGAGCCCAGCAAGGTGCAGGGTGCTGCTTACCGGGCCCACAGGCATCCTGTTCAGGAGGGTGAAAGGGAAGCTCATGTAACACACCCCGTGCTGAATTTGGCTGTGTAGAGAACAAGCCCTGTGAGTGTGAGTTAGTGTGCAGTGTGCTGTTGGGGCCCACCTGTGCCCTGCTGCAATGTGTAACTGCTGGGGGCAGACCCCTTGTGTTGGAGCAGACTGTTTTTTGGGTGATTTTGGCAGGGGCTCCTTTGGGCTTGCCTTTACTGGGGGTGACAGAACAGCCCCTCTGCTCAGGCTGGGCTCAGCAGTGATGGGCCATGGCAGGGCTGCTCCGGGGTGAGGCAAGCCCAGCTCTGCAGGGCTTTGGCTGCAGAGTCATGACATCAGCTCTGCTGCCCTGATCCATGTGGAAGATGCCCACGGCATCCCAGGTGCTGCCATGCTTCAAGTGTACTGACCTCACTGCAGGTTTCTTTTCCCTCCTCACCCTTCCCTCTCCTCTCCTTTGACTGCTCTGACATCTCTCTGACTGCTTGGGCTCCTGCCTTGCTGGGATGTTTTCTTACAACAGCCAGCACGTCCTTCGGGAGCTGGGCTGCCTGCAGAGCAGGAACAGCCTGGAGCATCTTCTGCACTGAACAGATCTGTTTGCTGGGCATGCCTGGATGGAGAGGTGGGCACCTTTGGGATGGTGCTGGTGCAGCCAGAGGTGGGGAGGACAAGGCGTGCAAATGCCCTGGACGGCACCCTCGGTTCACAGCAGGTCTTCTCTGGTGTCTCTCTGAGGATGTATAATGACAGACCTGGAATCCAGACTCAGACTAATCTTGTGCATGGCGCAGAGGATGCTCTGCAGCAGCTTGGCTCCGTGACAGCAGACACCCGAGGTGTGAGAAAGCACGAGCAGGGGACAGTTCCCACTGCTGGTTGTGGTCCTGGCAGGGGACTTGCAGAGCCTGAAATCTGACTTCTTCTGGGAGAAGAGTGTAACACTCAATGCTTTGCTCCTATTTTTGTTCAGAGCCAGAAATCAAAGTCCAGAGCTGTGCTTCTCCAGCCAGAATCATTGAAAGGCACTTGCTGTTGTTTTAGGGCCAATATTTAACTTGTGCCTGCCATGAGGAATGCCTGTTAGACTCCAAATATTTGCCTTAAGGAGGAAGTTTGAGGGAAGAATGTCCACTGCTGGCAGGGAAGCAGAGGGACTCGGGAAGTGAGTTGAAGTCTCCATAGGTCCAGGTCCGTGTGGAACAGCCTGTGTTCCCTCTGGCACGGCCCTGGCAGGTACGAGGTGGCTGTGGCCGAGCCGCGGTGCAGGAGCGGCCGGGAGGAAATGTTTGTGTGCTCCGGCAGTGGAGCACAGGGTGTGTCTGCTCCCACAGCCCCAGGCCTGCGCTGCCAAGGGGATTTAAAGGCATAGGGTTGGAGCTGCTCTCCAGCCGGGGCTGGTGTGGGCAGCCAGGCTGAACTTCCCGATAAAAGCAGCTTATCGGAAAAGAAACGCTCCGCTGCTTTTGCTTTCGCTGTGGTCTGTGGTGGCAAGGGTTTCATTAGCTGTGAAATCCTCTGCAGTGGGTCCTGCTAATGGCAGGATTTCCCATTCCCTGGACCTGCTTGATAAGGTGCTCGTGGCTTCTCCTGTCCCCTCTCACCGTTCAGTGTGATCCTTCCCCTTTCTGTGTGACCCTTCTTGCAGTGTGCCCTGAACATCATCCTCTGGTAAAGCCTGTCGGGGTGTTTGCTGCTGCTGGGCAGTGTTGAGCTTGTCCCACGTTTCTGGGAGAGCAGCTGAATGGGGCTGTGTGCTGGGATGCTGGTGGTGTGTGCCAACATTTGTGTCAGGTTATGCTGGCTGTATGTGCTGGTTCTGCCGTGTGAGGACATGGCAATGGAGAGGAGCCTGATCCTCTTCCCAGCTCCTCCAGCAGGGCAGGCAGCCCCTCTCTGCAAACAGGGCAGGTTAGGAATTCTGGGTCTGGGTGGGAAGTCTGGGCTTCCTCAGCTCCATGGTAATCCTCTGCCCTGACTTGTCATACTGTTGATTGGATGCTGTTGGCCGTGCTTGACTATTTTATGCCTAGATACAGAGAGAACATGTTTCCTCTTGAAGCAAAACCAAAGGCACGCAGCTGTTTGCAAGGGGAAGGCTTTGATTGGGCTCTTGTGGGCAGAGTTAGGCCCAGGTCTGAAGGGCTGAGAACTTCCATGTGCCAGTGTAGCAAAGGGCGTGCAGGCAGCCCTCAAGCCCAGCCTGAAGCTGTGCCAAGGAGAGCCAAGTCCAGCTGGAGCATCTCTCTGGCTCTTAGGGACATGTTTGGTGCTGGGTAAGCAAAGACAAGTCAGAGCCTCATCAGCTTGGAGGATGGTGGGATGCTGGAGTTCAGAGGGGATCAGAGGTTGCATAGGATGGTGGCAAACTGACTTTCCCCTCATTTGCATATTCTGTGGGCACCTGGTACCCTCTGTGACAGTGGTGATACCTCAGTGGTGAGAACTGAGTGTGTCCATCCAACTCAGAGGCTCTGGCAGTCTGCAGAATCACAGAATCATTTCAGTTGGAGAAGACCTCCAGGATCATCAAGTCCAGCCAGTCACCACCTTGTGAACCAGACCGGAGCACTGAGTGCCACGTCCAGTCATGTCTTAAATACCTCCAGGAATGGTGAGCCCCCCACCTCCCTGGGCAGCTCCTGCAGCACAGCCCAGGGCCCCTCTGGTTGTGTTCCCAGTTTGAAAGGCTGTAGAGGGGCTCACATTCCAGGTCACTGCAGTGTGACTGGCAGCCCCTTGGGGCACCCAACAGCACTGAGCAGCTGTGAGAAGTCTTGCCCCTTTCTACCATGAGTGTTGATAGGTTTGGGCCCACAAATTGGCTGTGTAATGAATGAGGGAGCCAAGGGAGCTGTGTCCTGTCTGCAGGGGCTGGAAGAGGTGGTGTGAACTAGAAACATGAGTAATTAACTCAAAAAAAAAGGAAAAGTTTGGGGTTTGGATGGAAGTGTGTACTAAAGGAGTATGAACGTGTGTTGGCAGGGGTTTCTGGGACAAATCAGGGAAGTGGGAGCCCAGAAGTGAGGGAGAAAGGACAGTTTGTTCATGCAAATAATGTTCCAGGTATTAATAGCAGCAAGATGAAATGGGTCCTCCTGGGGGTGTTCCTTCATTGGGATGATCCCTCTGACTTTATAAATCAAGCTATTTGGTAGGGCCCATTGTAGCAGATAAGGGAAGGGGAGTAACCAGCATAATCACACTGATGTTTGGGAGAGAGTCTTTTGGGTGAGCCCCTTGAAATTTCCTCCCAGTTCACAGCACCACCTTTTCAGCTGTAGCCAGTCCTGTGGTGTTCCTGTTTCAGTCCCGGCTTTCTCATCCTGTGCAAAATGCACGCAGGTGGGAGGGGGGAATGAGGGAAGATGAGAAACAATTTCATTTTTCTTTTTGATGGTGAGACTGGAGACAAACCAGACTGAGTCCTTAATCCACAAAGCTGTTCCAGGGCTTAATAGAGGGTTGTGAGGCTGATCCTCTACGTGAGGGATGGAAGAGTGAAAAGATTCTGAACAGCTTGTGGCATGACCAGGAATGGGATGGATGTCCCTGGTCCCTCTGCTTTGAAGCTTATCCCTCCGTGTGAGCCAACAGACTGGGCTGCTTGTCCAGGCCTTAGGAATTTGTCCCAGTTGGTTGGGAATGGCCCTTTTCTACCCCTCAGTTTATTTCTGAGATCACGGATGCTTCCCTTCCCCACCTGAGAAATAAGCAGGTCGCTTCCATGCCTTTGAGAGGTTGCAAGGAAAACTGTAATGGATTGAGCTGCTTGGTCCTGTAATAGAGGGGGTGGGAAGATAAACACCTCATGGATTGCTCACTGCTTCCCTGAAGATGCTGCTGACGCTTGCACGTAAGCTGATGGATGTTGTCGTGCCACAGAGCTTCCCTCTGCCCCAGTTACTCTGCAGGAAAGATTAATTGCATGGTGCTTTCCTCCTCATGGTCTGGGATGTGGGTCCTGCCTGTGGTCCTGGAATGCTGTCCCTATTGGCTGACTGGGATGGGACTGGATCCCTGCTGGGATGGAGAGCTGGGAGCAAGGGTGGCAGTGAGTTGGCTCCTGTGTGACTCTGCAGCAGGGAAGTGGTTCTGGCATCTCAGCACAAGGAGTTTGACAGCTCTTTTGGGAGAGGTTTCCCTGTGAGCCCCACTGGATGCTTACCCTTCCCTCCCCTCCTCTTCCCCCCCAGATCCATGAGGTTTGGCAGTCATTTGAAGGGAAATATGTGGGGCTTCGAGCAGGTTGGGGAGGAAAGCAGAGGGGGAAATGTGGGACAGCTCAGAAATGGAAACAGGCTTGTCACTGGTGGGAATGACACCCCTTCTACCCACCCTGCTCCAGGCTCTCCAGGGCAAAGGGTCTGCTCTGGAGTGAGGAAAAGGGCTGGGACAGAGCAGAGCTGGTGGTGTTCCCCCCTTCCTTGTGACCTTAGGGGAGGGGGGGAAGTTGAAATTCACTGTAGTTTGGTGATAGAAGAGCTAACTAGATCAAGGCACCCGCTTTTCCTGTGCCTTGCCTTGCAAAAGGCCACCTCAGATCTGCTGGTGCAGCTGCTTCCTAACCTGGTTCTGTCAAGAGGATATGGGTTAAGGGAAAAAAAAAATCCTACTACTAAAAGTGTTTGTGCCAACCCAGATCCTGCTGACAGAAAAGGGGTTGGTAATGGTACACATGACAGGAGGCCAAGCAGATCTCTGCAGAGTGACAGTCCCCAGATGGCTGAGGAGGGGGAACCCTGCTGTCACACACAGCTCATCCTCTCAGCGCTCAGGCCTTTGGCAGCCAGGCTGGAATGGCTTCAAACCCACTGAGTTTAGTCCTGTTTCCCCCCTTTAAACTGTGGCTGGGTGTGAGTGGCTTGTTAGAAACCCCTTCCAGAGTGCTCAACTTGCCCCCATTCCCTGTGGGATCACTACCTATCCCAAATGTTGAAGGTGAGAGATGAAATGTAAGCTGGTGTTCCTCTGTATGCCCTGACAGGACAACAGCTCTTAAGGGGTTGTGGCTGCCCAGGGTGGCACTGGTGAAGAGGAGGAGGAGCACACTGTCTTGCAGGTGTCTGCTCCATCCACCTCCTGGAAATGTGAACCAGGCAACAAATCTGAAACCAATCTGGCCTCTGACCCGCTCCTGGGGCTGTGCTGGATTACTGCCCCGTGCCAGGTTACTGCCCTGCCCAGAGAATATACCTGTGGTCAGGGCCACCTTCTGTGCAGGTGACCTTAGAGGGCACAGCAGCCTCTGGGGACTGGGCTTTTCTCCCTCTTCTGCCTCCACTGTCTGGATGATGTGTGGCAGTGATGTGCCTCAGTTCCCTCCTCTGTAATGACTTCTTGGTGACATACTCTGAGCCAGCTGCTGCAAAGAGGTGTGTAAGAACCAGGGGGCTTTGGGCCTTTGCATCAGCTGTGTAGAAAGCCCTTGGAGCTTGTGACTAGGGACATCAGGAAGATGAGATGGCTAATGCTGCTGTTTGGATTGTTTTCCAGCTTGCTGGGAGGGAAGGACGAGTGTGTCCAGCCCTGTGAGCCATATGATGTGGATGCCAGCACAGGGTAGTGGATGAGGTCTCTTCTGGGGTATCCCACCCAGTGTGACAGAGTGTCAGGAGTGTCAGGTACAGACTTTGAAACAGCAGCATCCACACCTGGAATCATCCAGAGGTCCCTGGTGGCCTGGACTCTGTTGGAACAGAGGGGGTTTGCTCATGTGTGGCTGGTTGGAAAGCTGCTGTTCAGAGAAGACAAAACAGTCTGCTGTGGACATGCAGAGGGACTCCAGCTTGGGCAGCAGGCATGTCCTGCCCTCCAGAGGTGGTGGCTTCCAGAAGAGTGAACATCACCTGCTGTAGGAGCACAGAAATTGTCAGGCTGGTGCAATGTCCTGCTGGTTTCCCTCAGGCTCCTTGTTTTTCCTGCCGTACCAGGAACCCCACGTTCCCTGTGGGGCACATGCATGAGGAGAACATGCAAATGGTGAGTGGAGGCAGTGCTTTTTTTTTTCTGTGGCTGTTTAGAGGCTGCAGGGAGGGTGCTCTGCTGCACTTAGATCTCCTGCTCCCTGGAAGTTGGGAATGAGTGAGGATACTCTGGGTTGTTCATCCATTTGTGTGCTGGGGAGACCCTTAGTGTGAGTGTCTGAGGGCAGCAGTCTGTCCCCAGTCTCCTGCTGTTATTTACGAGCCTGTCCAAAGGCTGTGGGCAGGAAAAAGTCCTGAGTGTATCACTATGTTGCCCCACCGTGGGGAGGAGATTGCCAGGCTCCCCTGTGCTGGTGTCCAGGCAAAGTTCCTCTGCGGGGAGGAAATGTCTTCCAGGTGGATGAAAGGTTTTCAGACAGGGCTTGAGGGAGGAAAGGAAGGGAAGGGAGGCACGTGCATCCAGGAATTTCTTCTGTTATAGGAAAGGGGTTGGGAAATGTTGCTTTTACTTCGGAGAAAGAATGTTGAGCCCCTAGTCCTGGCTACAGCTGATCCCTTGCCATGCTGGAAGGAAGCTCATGTGGGATTCAAGGATGTGGGATCTCTGAGGACACCCTCAAAAGGGTCATGTTCTTCCTCTGCTCTTGTGTCTCTCCCACCACTTGACGGCACTCCCTGTAAGACACTGTCTGGATGGCTCTGTCTTCCTGTGTCCTCTGCTGCCTGTTGCTGCTCCTGGCCTGTGGGACATGCTGTGAGTTGTGCCCTGGCAGCAGAGCTGCGAGGAGCTCTTCCACATGGGGGGACATCTCACTCCACCATGTGCTCAGACCTTCTGACTCACAAGCACCCAAATGCCTCCTCCTGGGCTCCCTCTGAAGCCTCATCCTGCTGAGAGGAGGCACGGATCATCCCTGGGCACCATGGATCATCCCGTGGGCACCATGGATCATCCCTAGGCAGTGTCCCCCTCCAGTGCTGCCCATGACACCAGTGTGGGGGCTCCTGCAGGAGAGGGGCTGGATGGCAGGCAGGGGCTGGCAGTGGGAGGGCAGAGCTGCTCCAGGGAGCCCTGCTGGACTGTTGTACAGAGCAGGCCATAACTCAGGGTGTTGGGGGCGTTCCTTCCTCGCTGTCTGGTTGAGGGCTGCTCTTGCCCTTCCCATCTGTGGGAACTGATAAAGGAATTGATAAAGCTCTCCCAGCAGGGAGCTGCTGTGTCATCCACTGGCTGTGCTGGTGGCTGAGGGTCCAGGGTTGTCACAAGCTTGGGGCTACTCTGTGCCTTGTGACAGGCCCCTCAGGGGCCTGTGGTTGCACAAACTGCAGTTTTTTGCTGTAGGTCCTTCTCAGTGGGCTGTAGACCCAGGACTGTGGACCCTGCTCTGCCTTCAGTGGAGTGTAGAGAAGTGGTGGCACCATGCACAGCATTGTGTGTGATGAGGCTTTGTGATGGACTGGCCTTGTGGTGGTCACTGGGCTGTCCCAGGGCTGGGAGAGCAGGACACCTTCCCATCTCCTTGCTTTGGTGGGAAGAACTGATTGCATGGACTGGGAGTCACAGATGTCTGGGAGTTTGCTGTTTGACCATCTGACTGTGTGCTAGTGTTTCAGTGCAGCTGTGCTCTCATGCACAACTGCAAATTCAGGGGAGGGAAGACCCTGAAGTTTAACAACAAGCAGTGCAGGCCAGCCTGGATGCCAGGCTGGGAAATAAGCCCATCACAGTGGGTTGGGAAACAGACAGTCTCTTGCCAAAACCAGCTGCTGCCCTGCCCTGCCCTGCGAGGTGTGTCAGCAGTGCCAGCTGTGTGTTGCTCTCCATGGGTCGCTGTTGGCTCCAGGAGATGCCAAGCAGGTGGGCTCAGGACCAGCTCTTGGATGGGCACGCCGTGGCCTCTCAGCAGCTGCATGTTCCCCTCTGTGCTTTGCTGGGGCATTGGTGTGTGCCTCTGATATTCCCTCCTGTTGCTGCCTGTGTTTGTACCTGCTGTTCCTCTGGGCTGGCTGTCAAATCCTCTTGCAGCAGGTTGTCCCTAGGCCTTGTCCTTCAGCTGGGCAGGTCCTGCAGGGCAGCTCCCAGCTGCATGGCAAAGGTACAGCACATCTCTGGCTGCAGGGGAGGTGGGGAGACATCCTTCCCCTGGTCTATCTGGGAAATGATGGCAGCTCTTCTTCCACATCCATTCCTGTGTGTGCTGCTGGAAGTGCATTAAGATCCCTTATCAAGGGAAAGGCGAGCAGCACTTCGTCTTGTTTGTATGGAAAGCAGTGGCTTTTGAGGGCATGGGGGTATTCAGGGACAGGGCTGGGGAAGCAGCGTGCTGGTAGAGATGGTCATAACCTTATTTCAGGCTACAGCAGCACAGGAGGAGGTGTTCCAGCCTCGGATGGGAGATGTGAAATGGAAATGGTTGTTCCAGCTGCTGGGTGAAAATTAGCTGTTTGTCTAGGAGCCTTTTTTTCACCACTTACTGGGGACTGTGAAGCTGGCTGCGAGCTCTGGGGAGGGAGGGAGGGAGGTGGAAAGGGACCTTGCCTGTTGAGACACCTGACATCTGAATGCCGTGCTTTCCTGCCTGGTTCCTGGAGTGTGGCCTGGCACAGGGACCATCACTGCTGTGACCTGGGTTACAATGAATTTGTGTGTTTGTGGCACGTGTAGGATCATCCTGTCCACAGAAAGGCTATCCAGGGAGCCCCACCACTGCCATGTGAGCCACCTGGTTACCTGAAGTTAAACCTGCTCTCAAAACTTGTGTGGTGCTGGGGGAAGGAGTCAGAGGCCTCAGCAATGCCTGTTCCAGATGTGCTGATGCAGCTCCCATTCCTCATCTACAGGAACTGCTCGGCTTTCACCAGCCAGCTGCCCTTTGGCTGGATCCACATGGTCCTGCAGGCCAGGCAGATGCTTGGAGCACATCTGGATCTGTCCTTGTTTGGCCTTCCAGGGCAGTAAAAGGGTGGCTTAGTTGTCAGGGTGGTTTTCCCCAGAGCTGATGCAAAAACTTTTGAAAGGATCAGTGTCCCATGGCAGAGGTTGAAGTACAGGGTAGGGCTGTCTGCCCTGAAGGCTCTGTAGTCTGTGCTCAGCAGCTGTGTGAGCAGGGACTCTCCTTAGGCTTCTCTGTTTCCCATGGCACAGATGTGACTCAGTGATTTGGGATATGGACAGTCCTCTGGATACCTGCTTGCAGACAGAGCCTGTTCTGTGGGGAGTCACCAGGTGTGAAAGCAAACCCCAGGTTTTGCAGGAGGTGAGCATTAGGGACTTGCCTTTTCCCAATGTGTCAGTCAGGTCTGGCTGGATTGTTCTGCTCCAAAACTTCTCAGGTTCATTGCTGGCTGTGCAGTTGAGTCTTGGACTTTAAGCTCTGGGTATGACTGGATTAAACAGCAGTGTTGGGACTTGACTGGGAGCAAAACCTTTGCAGGCTCCCCCCCCAAGATGAGCATGTTTGTGACAATGAAATCCATGCAAGAACTGGGCAGGATGGGACTGTTTGGAAAGAGGCAGGTTGTGCTCTTACCTTGGTAAATGTGTGGTTGGGGGAGCAGCCGAAGCAGAAGGCACAGGCCTGGTAAACAGCTCTTTGCTGGCCAACTGCTGTGGACTTTTGGAAGGCAGCTGGTTCCTTTGCAGCTCAGCCTTCCAGCAGCAGCATGGATTTAATTAGTATCCCATGTCTCTCTGGAGCTTGGGGATGTATTGTCTTGTTCAGATGGAAAACCCTCTGGCAGAGCCGGCGCAGGCGAGGGGCTGACGGTGGCCGAGACCACTGGGTCGAGTCAGTGCCTGAGCATGAAATGCCTGATTGAATCCAGTTCCTGCCGTGACGAGCAGGGGCTTGAAGGGCAACGTCATGTCTTGGCTGGTGCCTGTGTGTGTCCCACAGAAACGCTGGAACATATGGGAAGGGACGGAGAACCAGGAGCTGGACTCTGCTCTCTGTCCTTTTAAGGTCTCCCAGCCAGAGCCTCGGCTTTGTCCGTGATGAACTTCCTTTCTTCCAGTGCTACTAACCCTGTGTTAGTAAAACCGAAACCACTTCGACATCCTAATTGGCTTTTTCTGTGCTGAGCTGTTGAGATGTGACAGATTCTGCAGAATTGTGTAGAAGGAGGTTTCCTGCTCTGGTTACCTGTCTGTCACCTGTGCCCTTCCTCTTACGGTAAGAGCAAAGCAAGTTGCAGTTCCCCAGACAGAAATTGCCCCATGTGAGCAGAGACACCAGAGTGACACTGGCACAAGCAACAGGATTGGAGCTGGACTTGGGTCATTTGCTCATCTTGCCATCTTCCAGTTGCATGTCAGAACCTCTCCTGGCCCAGCAGCCCTGAAAAACAGCTGGTGCTGGTCGTGGAGAAGGGATACTGGAGTGGGAAATGCTGGTGACATCCCAGAGGTGTGATGGCAGGGCTGGATGGGAAGGGGGAATTGGTGTTACTTGCTCCCTGAGTCCCTCCTGCAACCAGGGGTTCTGCATTCCCACCACCCCGCAGGGGTTTGATGTTGCTGCTGTTCCCATGAGGTGTGGATTTGGCATGGGGACCACGGGAATGGCTCCCAAGATGGACACAGCTCAAGAACTGGGGGGTGGCTGCCCTGGGGCTTCATTGGCACAGTCATGTGTCAGAAAAGATGTAAATCAAAACACAGACCCCTTTTGTGGGGTCTGTAAGGTCAACCAAAAAGCTGCTCCCCTTCAAGTCATCTCTGGTGGAGCTTCAGTGTGTTTTCTGCTTATGAATTCTGGAGCTGGAAATTTAAA
>JAWWTY010000078.1:3934585-3956332 GCA_035222235.1 Margarornis squamiger | reverse complement strand
AGCACAGTTAATATTTTCCATCCAGGTGTAACTGCCTTGGGTGGGGATCCAAGGAAAAGAGTGAAATTCTGCAATGGCCTGGGAGCAAACTGGCAGCTCACAGGACCGGGGGGGTGCTTCATGAGGTTTTCTTTGTGGCTGCTTTTCCCAAGAGATTTAGGAGTTGCCTGTTGATTCTTCAAGCTTGTTTGTGTTCAAAACCATGAGGGTCTGAGTTTGGACTGTCCAAAGCACATTGATTCCATACATCAAATGGTCCCATTCCTGTTGGTTAGAGAGGCCTGGTTCCTCCTAAGTGTTTTTGGATGCAAAATAATTCCTGCTGACCTGCTGCTGCACACACACATCCCTGGCTGCCCACCTGCTGGTTGATGGCTTTGAATTGCTGGTGTCCTTTAAAGTTCTCAGTGAAACCAATTCCTGGGGTTGTGTTGTGAGAACGTGATGTAGCCGGGTGTGGGTGAGACCCCAGAGGAGAGAAGCAGGACTGCCCTTCAGTAGGAGCATTTCCCTGCTGCCATGATGCAACTCTGCTCTTCTCATTGTTAAAGCAGGGATGGTGTGGCACAAACATTTAAAAAAAAATCATTGAAAATTCCTAGTAATCCATTAAAATCCATATTTGGCTTCAGAGGCTTGGAAAAAATAACTTTGAAATGATTTGGAGCTTCGTTTGTTGTAGGTTAAGAGCTGACCAGAGTTCACAGCATCTAAAAAATCTCCTGGGGAAGGGAATGGCCAGTAACAAGAGAACACTTCTAATTTAGAGAAAAGTTTAATGGGCATGAGAGCTGAAGTGGAAGCCAGGAAGAAAAATCCATCTTCTTCACAGCACAGCTTAACTCTGGGGAGAAACCAAATGCTTTATTATTTTGTTAATGATTTTTTATTTTTTTAAATCCTGTTGGTTTTGTGACTTGGATTTTTTTGGGGCATGGCTGAGAGCTGTGGATGGATAACTGGGTGTCCCACTGAGGTGGTGGGGCTGGGAGCAGTGCATAAAGGCTTCAGTGTCTGACAGAGGCTCAGCACGTTCCTGCCTCGTTTGCTAAAGCCATTTTTGTTTGTTCTGTGGTAACTGTGTAGCTGGAGGTGATGGCGTGTCTGGCTGTTTGCTCTGGTGGTGGATTTATGGTTTTAATTACGGTGCTGAGGGCGGTGTTGGCTGTGTCTGTCCCTGCAGGGAGGGTGAGGGCACAGGCAGGAGGGCACTGCCAGGCTGGAGGTGCCAGAAGTGCTCTGTGCCCCCCTGCTCTGGGAGCAGGTGGAGTCCTCTCCCCTCTTTGACTGAGAAACTGGGAAGGGAGGGGAGGTTTGGAACAAGGATGCTGGTATCATGCTGGATTAAAAGCTTTACTGCTACAGTTTAGGGGTTTTGTGGCTTGGTTGTTTCTGGGTTTGTTTTTTTCCCTCTGAGCACTAGAAGAAACTGTGGTAGAAACATTAGCTTTGGCTTTATTCTTTTCTTGTTTTCAAGAAACAATTTGTGTGGAAAAAACCCCAAACATTTTGGACAAACTGCCCATGCAGATTTGTTAATTGTAAATATTGTGGGGCCCAGAAACCCTGCTGAGGGGGTAAACCAGCCAGCACTGCTGTGAGTCGAAAGGGAAACTGTGCTTCAAAGCCTCCTGAGCAGTGACCATGGTGACAGGACTGTGTCTGTGGTGTCACTGGTGACTCATCCTGGTGCCACTGTACAGATGAGCTGTGTCCACGTTTGAGGGACGAGGGATGCAGCAGATTGTGAGGAAGGGGCTGGGGGGATGCCCTTTGGGACCAGCAGGCTGCTGGGCCTGACATGGGGATCCAAACAGTAGGTTTGTGAGTGGTGGGTATTCCCTGCCAGTGGGTGCCTGACCCTGTGTGTGGGCAGCAGCAGGGCAGGTCCAGTGGGTGGGTTTCACAGGATGCTGTTCCTTCAGTCACTCACTGGGTCCTTGTCTCTGAAGGTGCCTTGGAGGAGGCGTGGGGAACGTTGCTGAGCTCTCAGCACTGTTCAAAAGCCGAGAAGAAGCCAAACATCTCTCCAGGGACCTCAAAAGGATGAGGCCGATGTGGGGGAGTTGAAGGGGATGTGAAGGGCCAGGGGGTCAGTCAGTACATGCCCAAGTCACTGGGGAGGTGGTGGCAGAGCCAAGAGCTCTCAAATCCCTGAACTCGGTCTGCGAGGCTCCCCTGGAACGCGCTGCGTGTTCCGCCCGGGTTCCCCGGTGGCTCTGCATCAGCAGTTAAGTAACAAACTATTTAACAAGAGCTTCCTGTTGTGCTGACACCAACACCAACGTACAAAGGAGGAAACGGAGTAAACAGAGCTGTGCTGGCTCCCGCCTCGCTGGGAGCTGCAAAAGCGTTGGAATCAGGACGAGGCCTGGGCGCCATCGCTGCCCGGCCCGACCCGCTGCCTCAGGGATGGTGTTCTTGTGGTTGCAGTCAGCAGAAACTGCTGGGAAGGTGGCTGCCTCCACGACTGCCTGGTGTTTAAGGGGACTTCTGGAGAAGATAAAGGCCCCCTCACCCCTGCCCTGCCCCTCCAGCTCCTCCACAAGGGCTGTGCTTGGTGAGATGCAGATGGTCCTCCATCCTGACAGGGCTGGCACAGCTCTCCTGTGCCTTGGCTGGTGAGATGCTCACATCCAGAACTCCCTTCTTCACCAGGTTCCTGGAGCTCCTCAGCCAGAGCACCAAATCTCCTTTTCTTGAGGGATCCAGAGGAAATGGGGTCAGAACAAGGTGGGCTTGCTCCTTTGCCATAAGGAATGTTCTGCAGCCCCAGTAGGTTTGGTTGGATCTCCCGTGACTGGAGCTGTCACTGGTGGAAGTCCAAGGTGGAGGGAGCTCCGAGTGCTGCCTCTCCATGCAGGGCTCAGGATGAGTTTTCTCCAGACAGCACATCCCATGGATGTGTGCCAGCCTCTTCAGCGTGTCAGCTGTGGGAAGGAGCTGATGGGGAGCTGCTGTGCCCAGCTTGGAGCAGAGCTGTGTGTCCAAGGGTGAAGGAAGCTCAGGAAATCTCTCTGAAACCTGTTGGATCAACAACTGTGGTCAACAGCTTTATGTCCAAGTGGAGACCAGAGACAAATGGTGTCCTCAGGGGTGGATATTGGGACCAGTGCTGTTTTACATCTCTGTTGGTGACAGAGACAGTGGGATCGAGGGCACCCTCAGCAAGTGTGCCAGCAACACTGAGCTGTGTGGTGTGGTCACACACTGGAGGGAAGGGTTGGGGCATCCACAGGGACCTGGACTGGCTGGAGAGCTGGAATTGTGAGAACCTTGTGGAGTTCACCAAGAGCAAGTGCAATGTCCTGCACATGGGTTGGGGCATTCCCAAGCACAAACGGAGGCTGGATGAAAATGGATGGAGAGCAGCCCTGCAGAGGAGGACTTGGGGGTGTTGCTGAATGAGAAGCTTGACATGACCGCGTGCAGTGGCAGCTGGGCTTGACTGTACCATTGCAGGGCTCTCATGGGGAGCGTGGTGAGGGTTTCCATGACCCCAGTTTTTGGGAAAGCTCTGTGTCGTGGCACAGCTTTCCCTGTTCTGTGAGGAGCAGGGCTGGCTGCTGGAACTGCAGCCTGGAGCACAGGTACAAACCATTTAACTACAGCTCCTTGCAGGCATCATTTGGGACTGTCTACAGCTTTGCTCTAAAGATGTTTTAATACTTTGCTTTGTTTTAAGACTTGGTCTCCCCTGGAAACTCAGCCTTCATCGGCCTCTTCAACTTTTAAAATTTACTGGGATTTGGTTTCAGCTGTGTAAGGCCACTGGTTGCTTTTTGGTCTGGATTTTTGCATTGGGAGCCAGCTGATGGGTCATCCCTTGGGACATCGGGGTGTTTGTGATTATTTTTAGCCTTTAATTGGCAGTGATCTGTACTTGGAGCTGCAGAGTATCAAGGGCTTTTCTCTTTTGTGCTCTCAAGAAGCTTTTCCTTTCTCTTTCATCTGGATGCAGCTGTGTTTCCCTGCTTGCAAAGCACACAGTACAGGGGGAAACCAGCTCCAAGGAGCCATCCCAGAGGTTTGTGGGGATCAGGACTCGTATGGTCAGGACTCTGTGACAGGGAATATCAGTGACCCACCCAGGGCTGCTCCAGGACACCTGGGCTTTGTTCTGAGGAGCACCACAGACCTGATCCCTGACCTTCACCAACCACTTCCCTGCTCTGGGCCTCTATTTTTTTCCTCTTCTCCTTCCCCTCTCTTGTCTTGCCCCATTTAGCTGTAACCTCTTTCAGGCAGGAACATGGTGTGTGTACAAAGGGCCAAGAACAATGTGCCCCAGATGGTTTGTACAGGTCCCTCCTCGGCAGCCTCGAGGTTTCACTCTACAGGAAAGAAAAATTTTAAAAATACAACTTTTCAGCATTTTATACTTGCAAATGTGGGCAGGAACTTCCCGAGCCTTGATATTTTGGTCCAAATCACTGGTCTGAGACAAGGGGTAGCACTAGAATTGCAGCTTTTCTTCTTTTCAAATGCAAACCAACCAACAACCCCCCCAGATCCCTTTCTCTCACCTTCATGTCTGCAGGGAAAAGCTTGTAAATGTGACTGGAGTAGCCCTGATCTGCTCCAAACCAGATGGAAAGAAATAGAACCCAACATTTCAACAAAAACACCATGAACCCCCTCTTTGGGTTTCAGAGGGGCATGGGTTTGCCCCCTTGGTGGCACTTGCAGTGTTTCTGAGGTTCTCTTTTGGGGGGATGCTGAAGCCACTTGCCTGCAGATTGTTTTCCTTCCAGGATCCTGGCTCAGAGCACTGGCCCTGCAAACACCACAGGGCAGTGCTTATTTGCTTTAAGACCACAGCTTGCTTTGGAATTTCTTCTGCCAAACTTCGGGCCAATTCTTTTTTTTTTTTCCTTATCCATCCCCCTCCCTCCCAAAGAGAGAAACAAGTTTTCTTAGTCTCATCTTGCATCAGATTTGATCCCAGGCCAAAAAATCCAGCGTAGAAGGTGCTTTCCTGAGGCTGCTTTGCCTCAGTCTGACCTTCTGGGTGAGGATTCCTGTGCAAAATGAAGGATGTGACATCAGTTTTATCTGGGGCATCTTCCCTGTGGGGGAGGATGGGGCAGGTCTGGGTCCCTGTTACTCATCCCGAGGCTGCTGTGTTTTAACAAACACAGGTTTTGTTTGCTCCAGAGCTCTGGGAGTCCTGGGATTTTACCAAAAGTTTCTGTTTCTAATTAGGTTGTTCTCAGTTTTAAAGGCCAGAGATCCCTTTATGGCAGAGGGTGGAAAACCTGAGCAGTCACTGACACTACACAGAGGTGGGTCTTGCTTTTGTCCCATGGTCCAGGGAGCCACTACGTCTCCTTAGTGCTCTTGGAATATTAAAATAGATTCCTCTCAGCCCTTGGCTCATCTACAGAGTGAGGGAGCATCCCTTGCCCTAGCCTGACTCACATGGATGTGGTTCAGTGACTTCCTGCTGCTCTGACCACTGGGCTTTGGGGAAGGGGGGATTGCAGTGTGGGGGTCTGGGCTGTGGCCTTGCCAGATGTTAACCTGGCCCAGCTGCCTGAAACTGGGCTTTGGAGCCGGGCCCTTCCAGGAGGGCAGCTCTCAAGGCTGGGGCTTGCTCTGCAGGCAGGACCAGAGTCGGGCTCTGCTGCCTGTGTTTGTCTGCGCTGGGGGAAGACAGCACAGTCTCTCAGTGCTCGCAGGAAACAGGATTTAATTTGCCCCTTCTGTCTCACTTCATTGTCTGAAATTCCCTTGCAGAGGCTGGCCCGTAACTCTTCAAAGAAAATAATCCCAAGCGCCGGGGCTGGAGCTCCCTCGGCTCTGGCTGGCGGCCGCCTGACTCTGTGCAAACAGTCTGGGCCTGAAATCCCCCAGGACTGAGCATAAAGGTCTGATTCAAACCAAAAACTCGTGGGGCAGCCTGGCCTGTGCATCCCCTGCTGCCTCCCCCTGCCCCGTGCGTGGCTGGAGCCGTGTCCAGGGAAGGTGGCTCCCGAAAGGCGCTGCTCCGGGACCCGTGAGGTTGTGTGGGAATGGCTCCCAGTGTCCCCCTGCGAGGCTGGGGCAGGCCAGAGGTATGAGGCAGGCAGGAGGGCACTGCCGTGTGCTGAACCCACAGAGGAAATTATTGGGGGAGCAAAGAATGGGCAGGATGTCACGTGTGGGGCCGTGCGCGGCCGGGGCCGGGGTAGAACAAAGCGCAGGGAAGCCCTGCTCCTGCCGCTCCCACCCCGCTTCCTGCTGGCACGGCACGGCACGGACACTGCAGGGGGAGGGGGAAGGGAGCGGCAGGACTGGCCCACCTTTGGGGGAGCTGGAGGGCCCTGCGTGCCTCAGTTTCCCTCTGCTGGGACAGCTGTGCTCTGGGGATGCTCCAGAGGTGTTGGGTGGAGTACGTGGGGAAGGATGGGGCTCCCATCCCACGTGGCAGCCCCATTCCCCAGTCCTGGAACAGGTTGGTCCCACAGATGGGCTTTGTGGTCCCAGCACTCTGTGCCATCAGAGCTTGCAGCTCCAGTCCCTCCTGGAGAGCACCCAGGGTGCTGTGGAGAATTTGGTGGGCCCTGATGAGGGTTTGCTGTTCGGAGAGGGCTGGGAGCAGGGCAGCTCCCCTGGACCCTCACACCTTCCTTCCCCTTGCTGAGCTCTGGCTTTGGTGTCTTTTTCCCTCTGTTGCTCTTAGAGACGCTCCCCCATTTCTCCCATGCACCCTTTAGCACGAGAAGCTTTTTTTTCCCCTGTTATTAATAGCTATTGAGAGCCAGTAAAAAGTTTTGCAGGGTTTGGCCAAGCATCAGGCCTTGGAGTGTGCTCATTTCCTGGAGCTGACACTGGAGGGGCGGGGGTTTGCTTGGATAACCCATGGGGTTAATGTGAGCCTGAGGCAGTGGAGGCTTGGAGGAAGTCATGGGGGATTTTAGTGGCGTCACAGGAGCCTGGAGAGGAGCAGAGCAAGGTGGTGAGGGAGAGAGTGGGGCTGGGAGGGAGGACAGAGAGTGGGTGGGAGGCTGCCAAGGGTCAAGCTGGGAGCAAAACCAAAGATGATGAATAGTGAGGGAAGTGGGGGCATGTGTGGGTGGATCTGTGTCTCTCTCATGTGCCCTCCCAGTGTGTGCCCAGCTCCTGCTTGACCCCTTCTGTCTGTGTTTAGCTTCCTGACCATCCTTCCTACCTCCCACACAGCATCCCAGTGAGGAGGGACCGAGCCTGACCTGTCTGTCCCCAGGCAGCTCCTGTGGGAGTCCTGGAGGGAGAGAGGGAGAGCTCAGCTTCCTTTTGGGAACCTGGTTCCCTGAGCCTGGAGCTGGTTGATGGTTCTTGTCATCCCAACTCCCTGGAAGGGAGCAAGGGGCTGGTTTGGCCTCAGTGTTGGGCTGTACCCTTTGAACACGGGGGTGTGTGTGGAGCCAGTGTCATGGAATCATGGAATATTTGGGTTGGAAAGGACCTCTAAAGGTGCTCAAGTCCAACCCTTGCTTGAGCAGAGCTGTGCACTGGGGAAGGAGGACCCAGATCCAGTGGGCAGAGATGAGTCCTGCCTGTTTGTGGGGAACCCTCCCAGTAGCTTTGAGCTTCCCACTGGTCTCACTGGGCATCACTGGGATTTGCACATCCCAGGGGAGGTGCTGCACCTCTTGAGCAGACAGGCCCCTGTGGCCATCAGGTGCTCTCAGCGAGTGTCACAGCAGCACTTGCCCAGGGGGCTGCCAGCAGCCCAAAAATGCAGGTTGGTTGGTAAGAGCAGAGGAAGAGGCAGCAAAGGGTGATCAGCAGCTCTCCATGGTGTTAGTAAGCCCTGGGCTCCTGCTTGCCCCAGCCTGATGGGCCTGATCAGGCTGTCGTGGGAGCCCTGAGCGTGGTCATTCCACAGAAACCGCATCCTCTCCGCTGCACCCTGGGCAGGGTCCCTGGCAGGAAGGTCCCAGCCCACCACAGCAGGGGCTGGTGCTGGGGGGAAGTGCTCTGACTCAGCTGCCCACGGCCTCTGCACCCGCAGGGACCCTCCCAGCCAGGTGAAGATCCTCTTTTCACTTCCTGAGAAGTCCCATTCCTGACGTGCTGTGCCCCGTAACACAGGATTTACGTGTGTCCTCTGCTCGTGGGGGCTCCTGGAGTGCCTGGCCTGGAGTGCCTTGGCTGGTGCCTCCAAAGGTCTCTGAAGGCAACAACAACATTGTTGTCCCCACATCACTCTCAGCTGGCTCCGACATGGGAGCTGCTCATCAAGCATTTCACCTCCAACCATGACCAGGCTTTCATTTATTTATTTCTGGCAGCATCTCGGGCATGGGGCACCCGACAATGGTCCTGATACTCCAGCTCCTCCCACCCCTCAGTTGTGGCACGTCACTGTGGGAATTATCTGTGGTGCAGGGAAGGTGCTGGAGGGGCTTTGCAGAGCTGGGGGCAAGAGGCTGGAGCCCGCAAACCCCTTGTTGTCCTCAGCCTCCTCATACTAATTTTTCTCCCTCTCCTTTCCCACAGCTGGGAGACCGAGGAGCCGCGCTGGGAGGACCCTCTCCACAGGATGTTCTCTCCACCAAAGAACTCCCTGTGACCGGCGATGATGACAGTCCCGGCGGGACCTCGGGAAGCACTAACATTTCAGTAGCCCAGCACCCGTGGGTGGCCGCTTACCCCTCCTGCTCCACACCCCGCCCTCCCATCGCTCACCGGGATGGTGTATTAACCAAGAAGAACCCTGCTTCTGTCCTCCTCACCCTTCCATTTTCGGCAGCTCTGGGATTTGTATGGCAGCAGCGTAACCGTGGAGAGGCCGGGGTATCACAAACTTATGGATTTTGATAAGAGAGGAGGGAAAGGGGAGCTGGAGGAAGGTAAAAGGATGTCCAAGACAGGTGGAGGAAGGAGCAGTCATGGAAGCCGGGGTGCTGGAACCAACTCGGGAGTCTTAATGGTGGGTCCCAACTTCCGGGTCGGCAAGAAGATTGGATGCGGCAATTTCGGGGAGCTCCGTCTAGGTGAGAAGGGTCGTCTTTGTCCTCGCTGTACCTGCCTGTGCTGGGCTTGCCCTGGCACCCACCTCCTGCACAGGAGGGGCTGGCACAGGCCCATGGCACCGTGCTCTTGACCGGCCACGTGGTGTTGAAGAGTTGCCCATTGCAGGCAGCCCTTGTTCCTTATCAGAGGTTCTTTCTTCACACTGTGCTTCATCTTCCAAGGCCCAGCCCAGCCCAAAGGGCTGATCACAGAGGTGTTTCCCATCTCCTCCCTGTGCTCTCTGGGTTTGTCAGGGAGAGTGTTCCAGTTCATCCTCTCTGTTGGATGTGGTGGTGGCCCACGGAGGTCTGTGTGCCCCCCCAAGTCTGGGAGGAATGTTTCAGGAGACACCACTGTGTGCTCACCAAATCTCACCCCACCTGTGCCCAGGGTGCTGCCCTCCCACTGTGCCTCAGGAGAGGGAATGGAGCATGGGGACCTGAGGGTGGTCACTCTGCTGGGACAGACATCTGGGGAGGAGAGTCAGTGTTTTATCACGGGTAAATTCTCCAGTGGTTGAAACTGGTTGTGAGAGTTTCCTAAAATTTTATGGAGGGGAAAGGGAGGGAGGAAGGAATGAAACCCAAGCACCTTCTGTGGTCACTTGCCATTTTGAACTGAGTTTATTGGGAAACTCCTCAAGCAACCTCCAGTTGGGAGGGTGGGGAGGTTGCTCCTCTCCCACGCCTGGGAATGTCCCGGGAGGCTTTCAGCAAGCTGTTAACCCTTTGCTTGGCATCAGGCAGCTGGGAGAGGCCTGGCAGTGCCAGGCACCACTGCTCAGCACCGTCTGGGTGTCTCCAGGAATGTGCATTGGATGTGTGGATAGAGCCCCTGCCAGCCCAAGCATTGGCCTTGGTTGGGAGTGCTTTGGGAAGGGGTTTGTGCCCTGGGAAGAGGGAAGAGAGCCGTTCCTTGGAGCTGTCTGGGAACCTGTGACAGCCACAGGCCTTGTTGCTCTGTGATATTTTAAGCAGCGCCTTCTCAAACCGAGCTCTGAGCTAAACCTGCCCTGACTGTGGTCCCTGGGCAGGCTCTGCATGTGCAGGAGGAGCCCTGGCTGGGGTGGGGTGAGTTGCCACCTCGCTGTGCTGCCTGTGGGGAGTTAATATCAGCTCTTCCCAGTGTGACAGACTGGCTGGTGCCAGGCTCGCCCGTCCTGTCCCTGAACTTCCCAACAGGATCGCCCGTAATTGCAGAGCTGGGGAAAATGCCCTGTTTAAAATCCAGCCAGGCGGTTCCCGTGTTCCGTAGAGGAGGGTCCTTCTCTCCTGGTCATGAAGAGCTCTGAGCCTTCCTTGTGGAAGGAGGGGTGTTTGGGGATTTTGCTACACCAGCTGCTCCTTTCAGTTCCCGGGTGGATTTGGACGCTCCTGCTGCTGGTGCCTCCCCTGCATGGCTGGCAGGGAGGGGGTGGATCGAGGGCTCTGAGCTCTACAGGGTCTCAACCCGTGTCCTTCCACCTCTTTTTCCCTGCTTGCCAATGAGCATCCACAGTGGATGTGGGGATCTGAGTTCTCTTCCCAGATCCTGCTCTAGGCAGGAGTCTGGAGCTGTGGCTGTTGCTTTGTGACCCCTGCCTTGGCCTCCCCCTCGTTTTCCAGGGGCAGCACTGAGGGGACAGGAGTCTCACATGGATCCAAGGGCTGTCTGTGGAACTGGCAGCTGTGCAGCTCCAGGCAGAGCTGCTGCAGGGACCTGGGAGCAGTTGGGCTCGGTTTGCTCGTGGCTGGAGGGACAAGCAGGGAGCTCTTGCTCTGGGGCACCGCAGCGGTCGATCTCGCTGCGAGAGTTTGTCCTTGCCACCAGCAAGAGAAGCTTCCAGTCCCTTCAAGTGGTTTCCCTGCTCTGGCACACCCTGCAGAGCCTGGCCATAACATGGTACGGTACGGGCCTGAGCACAGGATCTCATCGTGGCAGTGGAAGCCACAGCTATGTGGCTTTTCTCCTAAAATCACATCTCCCTTCCTTAGGTGTGCCTCCTTCTGCATCAGGGCTCAGGAATGCTTCCAGGACTTCACAGAAAGTAGGGATTCCTCCAACTGCAGATGAATGGCAAGGGACCAGAGGGATCCTGCTGTGAAGTGGTGGCATGAGCAGGGATGCTCCCCAGCTGGTGCTGGGCACTCAGTTTTCTCCTGGGAATGGAGGATTCAGTCCTCGAGGCAGGCTTGAGGCCAAACTGTAGCTCAGTGTTAAAAAGCTCCCAGATCTTCTCTGGAGTTTTTCCTTTCTTACCAAATGCCAGAAGATCTTGCAAAAACATGCGTAGAGGTGACTCCTCCAGCTCCCAGCAGTGGGAATGGAGGAAGGTGGTGATGTCTTCCTAAAACAGGGACCACATTGCCCAGTTCCACCACCACACTGAGAGGCACGTGGTGATCTGTCCTTATGGTGCCTCAGCTCTGCTGCCCCAGGTCAACACAAGTGTCCTCCCAGGCACAGAGGTGTCCAAAATCGAAAGTGATTTGCTTAAAGATTAAATATTTAAAAAAAATAAATTGGCATAAGGCATTTTTGGGAAGGCAGAAGGGGAATGACGTGTGCAGGAGTTGTGGCTGCCAGGGCTGTGCATATGGATGCTGCCTCTCCGTGTTCCTGCTGGCCTTGGCATCCTGGGCAAGGCACAGACGTAGTGCCAGTCCCAGTCCCAGCCCAGCAGCACTGCTGGCCTGCTCCTCCCTGGACCAGCATGACTGGAGAACTGGGCTGGGGGCTGGAGTGGGGTGGCTGCCCCAGTCCTCTGGCACAGGGGTGCAGGTTTAGGTCATGCAGGTTATGGGTTCTGTTACCTACTTATGTCCTGGTGCTTCACCCCGAGCTGGTGAGTGCTTGTCCCTCCCCCTGCCAGCCTGTAGCTGTTGTCTAGTGCCAGCCCAGCTCCTCCTGGGCCTTTCCAATTCCACCCCTGGGCAGTGCCTGCTGCCTGCAGCCCCCTGAGCATCTCCCTGCCCATCTCCTGCCCTCTGTGCCAGGTGGGATGCTGCCCTCTGAAACACGAGGAAACAGCAGGAAGCTGGTGACAATGGGGTAGCTGGAGTGTGGCTGGTGGCTTGTATGCCCTCGGCCTCTGCCAGCTCCCTGTGCCCAGGCACATGGTGCTCCCAGTGAGGGTTTGTTGGAGCAGGGCCCCCTTAGCAGCTCCTCAGGGGTGCTTTGGGCTGGGCTGGGGTAAGTGGAGAGGAGGAAATCTCAGGCATTAACCAGAAAGGTCAAAAATGAGCCCAAAGCACCTGGGTGCTGTGCAGGCCCCTTCCCTGAGCTCTGCCTGGTGCTGAGCTGTCTCAGAGCCAGGAGCTGTTGTTAGTCCTGCTGTTAGTCCTGCCGTGGCTCCTGATGACCCCCTTCTGAGCATGGCCTAAGGCCAGTGCTCCAGCCAGGCTGTCCCGTGGAGCTGCCCCAGGGCAGCCTCAGCCCTGAGCAGGGTCCAGGGACAGATGGGGACCTGACAGCAGCTGCTGCTTCTGTTCTTACTCCAGTAAACTTCTGCAGATGTGCTTTGTGCAGGTTTTTTGGTCCCACCCCACTCCCCCAGCCTGCTGCGTGCGTTTCTACTGGCAGCTTGGAACCGCAGCAGCTGTTTTCCTTCGAAGTTAAAAGCTGGAAATGAACTTATTTTTAAAAGTAAACCCGGGATTTTGGAGGGGAGAACACGGGGGGTGGGTCTGTGTGTGGTGTGTGAGCCAGGAGCAGGTCACATGTCCCAGCTGAAGGCTCATGTGTGAGTGCTGGGGACATTCCCAAGCTCTCCTGAGCTGTGGGAATGGGGCCTGTCCTGCAGCATCCCGGGTACTCATGGTGGGTTACGCGGGCCACAAAAGGTACCTTCAGAAAACGTGACTGGGTCAGTGCACTCCCCATGACACCCTTCTGTCCTGGGCTCTGCAGAGTTCTCCCTCCAAACTCCTGCACGTGTGGCCAAGGGCTCAGCCACTTCCCAGAGTTTGGGGCCTCAGACCCAGCACATGCAGGAGGTGTCTTTGGAGTTGGCTGTGGGAGAGAGGAGCTCAGGCCCTGCCTGCTGCTCCTGCCTCTCTTACTGATGACTGGCTCAGGCTTGATTTTCCTCCTGGTTCTTCAGAGCCTCTTCTGGAGGAAGGTCAAACTCTGCAATAGGTTTGGGTTTTTTCCGATAGGGTTAAACCCCTGTGCTCCATGGAGCTGTCACTGTTCGGCCTGGTGCAGCTCTGGGGCTGTGGTGCTGGCAGTGTTGGGCTGGTGCCTGGCTGCCTTCACATGGAGCTGCCTTATCCCATTCCTCCTCCTCCACCCCTGGCATTGGGGAAGCCAAATTCCCATCCCAGTGCCCAGGCACAGCTCGGTGCTGCTGCAGGTAGGGCCATGGCACAAAGGTTGCCAGCACGATCGAGGGGCAGTGCCAGGCAGAGCATGGGCAAAGCCTCACTACTGCTCACTTTTCCCCTCATGACAAGAAGGACATTGAAGTGCTGGAGCGTGTCCAGAGAAGGGAATGGAGCTGGGGAAGGGGCTGGAGCACAAGTCTGATGAGCTGAGGGAGCTGAGGGGGCTCAGCCTGGAGAAAAGGAGGCTCGGGGGGACCTTCTCACTCTGCAACTCCCTGACAGGAGCAGGATGCTGGGTGGGTTCGGGTTCTGCTCCCAGGGAACAGGGACAGGATAAGAAGAAATGGCCTCAAGTTGCAGCAGCAGAGGTTTAGGTTGGAGATTAGGGAAAATGTCTTTGAAAGGGCTGTGAAGGATTAGAACAGACTGCCCAGAGCAGTGGTGGAGCCACCATCCCTGGAATTGTTCAGAAAATGTGGATGTGGCACTTGAGGACATGGTTTAGTGGTGAAGATGGTGGTGGTGCTGGGTTGGCAGTTGGACCTGATTACCTTAGAGGGCTTTTCCCTTCTTCACCACGCTGTGATTCCATGATTCACAGCCGCCTGGATGGGGACCCGGCTGGGAGCCCAGCACAGAGCCCGGCTCCTTCTCGGGTTGCCGTGATGTGCAGGAGCAGGTGCTGGAGCCCAGAGCTACCAAATCCCTTTGGAGGGGGCAGCAGACAGAGCCACGTCTGGTGTTTAACCGTGACACAGACCCAGGCCTGGCTCCGATGGCTTTGGCTCCACTCTGATCCCACACGCCGTGTCCTGCAGGTGCTGGCAGCTGGATTCGGAGGCACCTCCAGCACTGAGCAGGGCAAAGGCCTCTGCAATGCAAATATTTGCCTTCTGCTGCCAATCTCGCTGCTTTTCTCTTCCATTTCCTTTCAAAAGCACCTTCTGTGCTGTCAGTCCTGCAGTGCTGCCTCCTCGAGTCCTTCCAGATGCTCCGAGGGCTCCAGCACGTTTTGGGGGTTAAAGTGACCCTGTTGTGAGTGCTGGGCAGGGAGGGTGGGGTGGGGGCTGCTCCAGGAGCTGGAATAGGGAGTTCCCCAGTGTGAAAGGACCCTGCAATCCTTCCTTATTGCTCTTTTTGCTTTTTCTTTCCTGGTTTGTTTTATTCTTGTGACAGGCTGGTTCTGCTCTTTGACCTTTGTTTAATTTGGGAAGGGGAAGTGGAGGATGGTTTGACAGTCTGTGCTCTCGCTGCTCCCCACCTTGTCCATCAGCTGTGTCCAGGCCTCCCAAGAATTACAGGAAGGGATGAACCAGAGGGATATCAGATGATTTGGACTCGGTTTTTGGGCTTGGAGAACGCTGCCAGCTCCCAGAGCAGTTTTGTGGGTGGCTTTCTGTGCCAGTGAGCCATGGAGGAGGGAACAGCATGGTGGGGACAGGACAGATGACGCCTAATGGGCAGAGTGGATCTGTCCAAGCCCAGCCCTGCTGGGGATGCTCCTGCCTCCTTCCCTTCTACCTCTCTGCTGTGCTGAGTTGCTTTTGCAGGTATCCTGACATTTTTTTCCCCTCCATGATTTTCCCCCTTTCGGACCCAGCCTACCCTCAGGGAAAATCCAGCTGTGGGTTTTCTGCTTGCATGTTCTGCCCTGAGGGCAGCAGTCATTATTTTGGACTGTACATCCCTGTAGGCTCTCTGGAGCCATGCACAGGTCTGGGGGATGTCCTACCTGCTCCCAGAAATTGTCAATCTGTGATGGGCCAGACCTCCTGGATCCCAAACCACCTACTCTCTAATCAACTGTGAAGGAACTTGGTTTATGCAGAGGCAGGAGACAAAGTGGCTTGGCCAAGATCCCCTGGGATGGGAGAGGGTCAGGGAGGCAGCAGGATTGAGCCCCTCCTTGGCTGCAGAGCCCGTTCCTGGGAGGGGCCACTCCATTAATATCTCCCATTCATCCCTCTTCCCGTAATCCTGCCGCCGACTCTGGCTCTCAGCAGCTGGCTCTGATGTCACCCTGCGAGGATTTATTGCTGCTTCAGGTGGAGAGCAGCAGTCGGAGCAGATGAAATCCTATGCCAGGAGGAGCTTGTTCCCTAAGCAAATTGCTTGGAGAAAATCCGAGGAGACAGATGCAGCTCCATCAGATACGCACAGGGATCGCGTGTCTGCTGGCTCTGAAGGGAACCTGCTGCCATTAACTCCCACCTCCCCGGGGTCCTGCAGGCCCTGGCAGAGGAAACACTCGGATCTGCTCCTGCAAACCTTTCATCTTTGCCTCTTTGGGCCTGGGCAGAGGTTGTACTGATGCTTCCCAGGTGTGGCCCCTTCCTTAGGCATTCCTGGTCTCCAAGTGAGCTTCGAGCTCAACCTTTCTGTGGTTGCAGGTGTGAAAAGCCCAGTGTGGGTGTGGAGCTCTCATGTGCAGGGTGCTGCCCCTTCAGCTCCCCTGGGCACTCAGAGCCACGCTCCTGACCTTCCTTGCAGCTCCTTGTACCCTCTGGGTCATGCCATGGATCTCCTTCTGGCTTCCCCTGCACCCTTGGGTGGGTGGGAGCATTTCCAGGGGTGAGGTTGATCCACATATGTGTTCACACACACACACACATGCACACACGTGTGCCATTCCCAGGAGCAGCTCCAGCCCTGAGGAGGAGATTTCCACTTGTCTGCAGTGCCCTCAGACCACTGCCAGCTGCCCTGGTGCTCCTAGGGGTCCTTTCCCCCTTGCCACCCTCTGTGAGGTCCCACCACCCACAAGGCAGTGTCCCCTGGCTCTGGCCACCCCTGCCAGAGCCCCTCTCCACAGGGGTCGTGACTGGGAGAAGTACCAAGCCCCAGTCTTGTTCCTGCCTTGCCCAGTCACCTCCCTGCAGGCCTGGACTGGGACACTGCTCCCTCCCAGCAGCCGTGGCTCTGGCCCCCCATCATCCCTCCCATCCCAGAGGAATCCATATACCCCACCTGGGGGTTGTTACCAGGCATGTTGCAACTCCCCACAGTGGGTTCTGCTCCCACTTGTGCCCTGAGGCCTGCTCAGGTGTTGTGGGAGCTGTCGAACCTGTTTAGGATGTTTTTGAGCCCAGGAGCCCTCGGGGACTGTGGTGGGTGTGCACTGAGGGTGGTGCAGGGACTGCTTTCCATGGCCTTCTCGTGTCTCTCCCTGCAGGAAAGAACCTCTACACCAACGAATACGTAGCAATCAAATTGGTGAGTAGCTGTGGAACTGGGGAGTCCCTGCGTGGTTGGGGTGGGGGATGTTCAGGCCCTCGGGAAGGAGGTTGCTCCCCCTCCTGCTGTGTTGGGGTGGGTGGAGTGAGCAGGTTGGGATGAGGTGGATGGGAGCGGGTTGGGATGTGATGGATGGGTGGCTGCGGGGGAGCTCCGCTCACCGCTCGGAATTGAGGGCAGGCCGGGAACACACGTCATTGCAGGTGGGGTGATCTGGCACTGGGGAGGGAGGAGCTGAGTCTTCCCTTCTCCCAGCCCTGTCTGTGGCCTGTGCTGTGCTCAGCCAGTGCCAGCAGCAGGGAGACCTTGGGGAGAGAGTGGTCCCACTGGTACCTGCTCCCATTGTCTACCCCAGCATCTGGATCTCTCTGGACAGCATGGATCTGGCTCCCATATGGGCTGATTTTCTCTCATCTTCCCCTGAGATTTCATCTCTGTTGTTTTCAACCCCAAATACTCTCAGTCCCTCTGCTGCCAGCATGTGAAGGAGGTGCCTGACACCCAGACCCCCTGAGCATCCTGCTCCCTACTTATCTGTTCTCCTTCTCTCCTCCAAGGAACCTATAAAATCTCGGGCCCCCCAGCTGCACCTGGAGTATCGGTTCTACAAACAGCTCGGCAATGCAGGTATGGGGCCAGGCTGAGCTGTGGGGAGCTGCCTGCCAGGGACACTGCTGGGAGAGAGCCTTCCCCTCGATGTGACTCTGCAACTTCACTCCCAGCCTGAGCAGCTCCTGCCCATCTGCTCGGCGGGGAGAGGCTGGTTTTACACAGAGTCTAATCTTTGATCTCTTTTGATTTAGTTCTTTCCCCCACACACACCCCCGCAGCAGAGGCAGGGATGCAGATGGAGCTGCCTCCTTCCCCCTGCTGCCAAGAGTGGAGCCAGCCTGGCTGTGGCACGGAGGGAGGGCAGTGCAGGGACATCCGCCCTCTGCCGCCCCTGTCCCTGTCTGGCAGTGACAGCAGGGCCCTGCTGCAGCCCCACACAGCCCCTGCTCCGTCTCTTGCAGAAGGAATTCCTCAGGTTTACTACTTTGGCCCCTGCGGGAAGTACAACGCCATGGTGTTGGAGCTGCTGGGACCCAGCCTAGAAGATCTCTTTGATCTGTGCGATCGGACCTTCACGCTCAAGACTGTCCTGATGATCGCGATCCAGCTGGTGAGCACAGCTCCTCCTGCACCTCCCCTGGGACCCTGCACAGCCCCTCTGGCCCACCTGGCTGCCTGGGGGGAGCAGAGTGGGCTGTGGGCATGGGAGTCAGGCAGTGTGGGCACCCCACGGGGAGCTGGAGGGGTGAGCCAGTGCCTGGCAGGAGAGGAACATCCCAGACTGTTCCTCCCATTCCTCACCCCCTCCCTGGTGAGGGAGGGCCCTCCTCACCCCCACACAGCCCCTCTCTGAGCCCTTGTGAGCATCTCACTGTGTGTCCAAGATGCAGCTGGACTGGAGTTGTCTCCCAGACCTGCTATTCCCCTCCTTTTGGCCTAAGGGGGGAGCAGGGCAGCTGGCTGGGGTGAGGCAACCAGCGCAGGGCGCAGGGGAGGGGGTGCAGGGGCATGTGCAGGACACGGGGTGTGTCTGCCCTGGCACTGACACCTCCTTGTGCCCCAGATCACACGGATGGAGTACGTCCACACCAAAAGCCTGATCTACAGAGATGTCAAGCCAGAGAACTTCCTGGTGGGGCGGCCGGGCAGCAAGCGGCAGCACACCATCCACATCATCGATTTTGGCCTGGCCAAAGAGTATATTGACCCCGAGACCAAAAAACACATCCCCTACCGAGAGCACAAGAGCCTGACAGGGACAGCACGTTACATGAGCATCAACACCCACCTCGGGAAAGGTGTGTGGGAACGGGCACGTGGCCCTGCTTTGTGTCAGAGGGGAGGGATTGTGGGGCACAGGATTCCCTGTGCCACAGCTAGGGCTGGGGACAAACTGCCTCTCCTGCTTTTCAGGTGTTGGCAGGACATTTGGGGTGCTGCAGGGTCTGGGTGGGGGACAGGGGCAGTGTCTGTAGTGGGAACATGCCCGTGTCTCTTTTTCTGTGTGCAGAACAAAGCCGCAGGGACGACCTGGAAGCATTAGGGCACATGTTTATGTACTTCCTGCGTGGGAGCCTTCCTTGGCAAGGCCTCAAGGTAACTGCCAGCTCCTGCTGCCCCTGGGCATGGCTGCCCGTGGGTCTGGCCCTGCCCTGGCACAGGCAGCATTGGGGAGGGGGGGAAGCTTTGGCTCTCGTGGTGTTGGAGGGTTGGCACCCCACCAGATCTGAGCTCTGTGCCAGGCCCTTGCTATGCTGAGCAGCTGTAGGTCCATGTGTGCCCCCACTTTGCGGGGTCTCACTGCCTGTCCTGGAACTGCACTCCCCAGTGTTTGCCCTCCAGACCTACCCTGGTGAGGGAATTCCCTGGGAATGAGCTCCTCCTGTTACCTGGGAGAGGGGATCAAAGAATCCATACGTGGTGTGACAGCACCCAGCGCCTTCCCCTCCCCGAGGAGGTGCCTGGCCCTCCTGCTGACCCTCCTGCTGACCCTCCTTGTCCCTGCCAGGCTGACACGCTAAAGGAGAGGTACCAGAAGATCGGCGACACCAAAAGAGCCACCCCGGTGGAGGTGCTCTGTGAGAACTTCCCAGGTGAGAGCCCTGCCCGGCCTGGCACTGTCCCCAGCGCGCTGGCCTGTCCCCAGCCCCCCTGACCCTGTGTCCCCGCAGAGGAGATGGCCACGTACCTGCGCTACGTGCGGCGGCTGGATTTCTTCGAGAAGCCCGACTACGACTACCTGAGGAAGCTCTTCACGGACTTGTTCGAGAGGAACGGTTACGTGTTCGACTACGAATACGACTGGGCAGGGAAACCTCTGGTGAGGGGGGCACAGAGGGGACCCCAGGGGGCAGCGGGGTTGGAGGCAGCAGGGAGGGGGCAGATCCCAGCCACACACTCTGTGCCCACAGGATCAGCTCCACCCGTCCTCACCAGGCACCAGCTCCAGGCTGGGGCTGTTGTGCCAGTGGGTTAAAGCTGTGGCACAGGAATGGGAGGCTCCTGGAGCCAAGGGGACCCCAGCAGCCAGGCTGGCACCTCATTTTCTGCCATGGGCACCTTCCATGGGCTTGCTGCAGCCAGATAACACATGTGGAGCTGCTGGGACGGGAGTAGGGACTGGGATCAGGCCCCGGTTCTAGGGGGTTTGGGGCAGAGGTTGGATCTGGAATGTGGGGCAGCAGGAGGACTCTGTGCTGCTGCTGACATTGTCCTTGTGTCCCCAGCCCACCCCCATTGGCACGATGCACAGCGAGGTGCAGGTGCAGCCCCCGAACAGAGACAAAGCACAGCCACACACCAAACACCAGGTGAGCAGCAGCGGGGCCTGACTGGGGTGTGGGAGCAGGGCCATGGGCAGGGGCCTGGGCAGCTTGGGCTGCAGCTCCACGGACATCGAGGAGCCTGGGATGGAGACAGTGCTGCCTGTGGGAGAGCTCCCCTCCACAGCTCTGCTCTGTGGCTCGCAGGGGCCCAGGGCAGTGTCTCTGTGGCCTGGCAGAAGCAGGAGGAAGCACTGTGGGGGGCTGTGGCAGGACTGGGGGGTTCCAGGCCTGGGCATCAGCCCCTGAGCTGCAGTGGCCAGCACGGGGGGGTGGGGGAGGGCACGGTGCAGGCTGAGCCACCTCTGCTAAGGACCGTGGGGGTGACTTGCTGCTCTGCTTGCGGTGCCACTTCCACTGATGGCATGGTGACACGGACAAGGGAGGGCAGCATTGGTGGGGCACTTTGGCAGCATTTTGCCCCGTGCTGTGGCTCCTTCTGCCCTGGGAAGGGGCAGGGCACAGGTAGCCGAGCCGGGAGCAGCCCGGGGCGGGGATCATCGGGCAGAGCTGTGCTGGCAGCTCCCTGTCTGGGTCGCTGTGAGAAAGGGGCCGGGCTGCCCCGCCCTTCTCTGGGGCCGGTGCCGTGCCCTGTCCCGCCCTGGTGCAGGACACATGGCTCTGGGAGGGCTGGCTCAGAGCAAACCCCACGCGTTCCCAGCAGTCCTGAATGGACCCTCGTCCTCTTGAAGCTCCGTGGGGAGCAGAGCACCTGCAAGGGGTTGGAGCCAGGGGTGCAGTGCCCTGCCCTTCCCCACCCACAGGCTGCTCCTGGAGCCTGGCACAGCCCTGGCTCTCGCTGGCTGGGGACTGGGAAGCGCTTCCTTAGGGAGAGGGAAACATCCTCAAATCACCCCTGGCTCATTCCTGGGAACTCCTTCCCAGTAAGGTCTGGGGCACTGGGGAAATGCCACGTCTGACATCCCTTCTCCAGAGCATTGGGAAAAGCGAAGCACGGAACTCCCGGAGTGTGGGAGCAGTGTCCAACCTGGGGACGTGGGGTGTGTCCCCACAGCTGTGGGGCCGTGCCGTGCTCACTGGGGGTGGGTTTGGCTGTGGGAACATCCCCTGCCCAGGAGCAGCAGCACTGCTCGCTCCACACAGGCCCCACCAGTTCTGCGCCGTCCTGAGGACGCGGCGCTCGCAGGAGAGTGGCCGTGACACCACCCGGGCCTGGCTCTGCTGCCTCCAAACACGGCCACCAGCCCTGCCTGGGGCTGGCCCCGCTGTGCGGAGTGGCCCTGCCCGGGAGTGGCCGTGGGGGGCGTGTGTGGGTGGCAGGGGGACACAGAGCCCCGGTGTCACCGCAGGGACCGCTCTGGGAGCCGCCGGGTCGGTGCTGCACCGGGTGCCCTCCGCAATCACAAACCCGAGCTGCTCCGGTCATGTTTTTGCTTTTGCATGTCTTATTTTCTCGATTCCCTTTGCCACTTCTCCCACTCCCTTCCCTCCACTTCTCCCTTCTCTTCCCCATTCTTCCTCTTTTTCTTTTGTTTCTTTTCATTCTGTTCCTCCTGCCTGTCGCGAGCAGCCGCCCGAGGGGACGGAGTTGTGGGATGCTCAGGCCGGTGGGCAGCCTGCCGAGGAGCCTGTGGGAGCTCACCTGGCAGCCGGCAGGCTCGGGGGGTCCGTGCAGGTACATGAACCACGCGCCGAGGGCAGGGGCGGGCACGGGAGGGAGCAGAGCCACCCTGGGCCGCGTGGCCGCCCGCAGAGCCGGGGTCAGCCCCGCTCCCCTGCCCCGGGGCCGTGCATCCTGGGGTGCTGCCTCATCCCGGGGTGCTGCCTCATCCTGGAGTCCTGCCTCATCCTGGGGTGCTGCCTCATCCTGGGGTGCTGCCTCATCCTGGAGT
>JAWWTY010000078.1:3920211-3934485 GCA_035222235.1 Margarornis squamiger | reverse complement strand
TCCCGCCTCATCCTGGGGTCCCACCTCATCCTGGAGTCCCACCTCATCCTGGGGTCCTGCCTCATCCTGGGGTCCTGTCTCATCCTGGAGTCCCTCCTCATCCTGGGGTGCTGTCTCATCCTGGAGTCCCGCCTCATCCTGGGGTGCTGCCTCATCCTGGGGTGCTGCCTCATCCCAGGATCCTACCTCATCCCGGGGTCCTGCTTCATCCCGGGGTCCTGCTTCATCCTGGAGTCCCACCTCATCCCAGGGTCCTGTCTCATCCTGGCATCCTGCCTCATCCCGGCATCCTGCCTCATCCCAGGATCCTGCCTCATCCCAGGATCCTGCCTCATCCCAGGATCCTACCTCATCCCAGGATCCTACCTCATCCTGGGGTCCTGCCTTATCCAGGGGTCCTGCCTCAGCTGCAGCATGTGCTGCCTGTCCCTGGTGTGTGACATGATGGTCACAGCTCACAGCCAAGGCTGGTGCTGCTTCCTGAGGGCTGCCGGGCTCCCTTGGTGCTGCTGAGGGGACTGCTGAGAGGGCAGTTGGAGATGGATGGATGCATGGATGGATGGGTGGGTGGATGGATGGGTGGATGGATGGGTGGATGGGTGCAGCACTGGCTCTGTGCCCCACAGCAGCGTGGCAGCTGGGTGGGCATGGCTCTGCCCCCAGTGTCGCTCGTCCCAGCAGTGCCCGGCGAGCAGGGCCTTCCCCGCGCCCCCGAGACGGGAGTGCCTGCTCCGAGCTCTGCTTCTCCTCCCTCCCGGGCTCTCCCTGGCCGTGTCTCCCGCGCCGTCAGCCCCAGCTCGCTGCCCTCGCAGCCTCCCTCCCTCCCGCTGCCACTGCCTGGCCTGGGGGTCGGTCCCGCATGGATGGTGGGGCGTCCATGCCGTGTCCCCCCGGCCAGGCCCCGCTGCTCCCTCCGGCTCCGCTTCCGTCCCCGCCGCTCTCGCTGGTTCCTGCTGCTCCGTGGTGGCACTGCTGGTGCTCGGTCTGGCTGGGCCCGGCCCCCTCTGTGGCTGTCGTGGGGCTGGGCAGGCCGTGGGGCCGGGGAGCCGAGGGACCGGCTCATGCTCTGCCCCGCAAATCCTGCCCCACGTGTCCCCTCGTTCCCTCCACGGGGGCTGCTCCCCACTCCCCCTTCCTGCTCTGCCGACCCTCCTGCCGTGCTCCCCCTGCGCCCGCCACGGCAGGGGGGACACTCGGGGGTCTCCGGGCTGGTTTCGGGGGGCTGTAGGCTGACGTGGCCCTGCTGGCTGGGCACTGGCTGTTGGGTGGCAGCTCCTCGTGGGGCTGGGAGAGGCCAAGGCTCCTCGGTGGGGTCGAGCAGCTTTGGGAGCCTCCCTGTGCATCCCCAGGATGCTCCTGGCTTTGCCTGCAGGCAGCAGGCACAGGATGGGGGTTCAGGCACCTCCCAGTGCCTGTGCCAGCCCTGTCCTTGCTTTGGTGGCTCAGATGTGCCCCCGACCCTGGCGCTCTCCTGACTGCCCTGCCCTGGCGAGTGGGCAGGAGCTCAGGGACCCCTCGGGGCCTGCAGGGTGGGCACTGGGCTGAGTCCCACAGGGCTCTGTGGTGCTGGGTCGTGGGGCTGGGGAGCAGCAGCTGTGTCATTGCTCAGCCATGGGAAGGTCTCCTTGGAGCTCACGGCTTCCCCAGGCCGTGATCTGCACACACTGGGGCAGGCTGCCAGCAAACCCCTCTCCTGGTGGGCTCTGCAGGGGCTCCCCGAGCCGGGATCCTCCCAGAGGTGCTGGGATCAGACCTGTCTGTGCCATGGTGCTGCTGGGGAGAGCTCAGCACCGAGGCTGAGCGCTGTGGTCTGGGCGAGGGCTCAATCCTGCTGCCTGCAGGGACCTCGGTGGTGTCTGGGCTGTCCCAGGCGATGGGGCAGGGCTGTGGCCCCCGGGGCTGCCCCGCTGACACTCCTCTCCCCGCAGGTGATGAGCTCCACTAACGGCGAGCTGAACACAGACGACCCGACGGCAGGACATTCGAATGCCCCCATCACAGCCCCCACCGAGGTGGAGGTGACAGACGATACAAAGTAAGGCCGGGCTGCAGGAGGGTCCCGCGGCTGCCCCGCCGTGCCCTGTCCGGTGCCCTCCGGGGAGGAGCAGCCCAGCTCTGCTCTGGCACCCCCGAGGGTTGTCCCTGCAGGGCCGCTGCCACCTCAGCCCTGCCCGCCCCACCCTGCCCGAGGCTCACACACATCCCGGGTGCTCCTTCTCTGGAGCCCCTGCCTGGCCCTGGCTCCGGCCACCCGGGTGCCGTGCCCAGTGTCCCTCCCCTGGTCGGTGGCAGATGTCACTCGCCATGGCCATCATCATGTGCCCCGTCCAGCCCCTGCCACGTACCGGGGGCACCTCCCAGAGCAGCTCTGCCCACGTGGGGGTCTCTGCCCCCCTGACCGCGGGGCTGCTGCGCCCTCCCTGCCCCAGCCCCGGCACTGACGGGTCCCCTCTGTGTCCCCCCAGGTGCTGCTGTTTCTTCAAGAGAAGGAAGAGGAAAACCACCAAGCGTCGCAAGTGAGCGGCCGGGGCCGGGCGGAGCCGCGATGGCTCCTCTCCCTCTGGCAGTGGCTGGATGTTGACCCGCGATGCCGGCGGCCCCTCGGGCTGGACGGGGCCGGGGGGGCCGGGCCGGACGGGCTCCCCCAGCGCCCCCCGCGCAGTGGGGAGCGGGGCCTCCCCAAACTGCTTGTCCTTTCCTCCGCCACTCGCCCGGCGCGTGGCAGGTCACTCGAACCAAGCCCAACTTCGCTGAAGTTCCCGCGTCCGTCAAACAGAAAAAAAAAAAGAAGAAGAAGAAGAAAAAAAGGAAACCGAAACAAATCCACAGCGTCACTTGCTTTGAGTCTCTAACTAGTCAGAAATGGGGATCAACTACAGACTCTGACCCGTCGCTGTCAGAAGAAGACGAAGACAATTTCGAGAGCAGTGGGCTAAGGAGGAATATTTTTTTTTCTGTTGCTTCTTTGTCTCTTAAGTTAATTTAAAGTGAGTCTCGGTGCAGAGTGCTGAGTCGTCAGTCTTTGACCGTCATCTTCAGTGTTACCGAATTCTGCTCTTCCCTCGGGCCCCGCCCCGCGCCCCCCGCCCGGTCCCCCCTCGCTCAGGCCGTGGTTTGGGCTCCGCGGGGGCCGTGCGGGGCGGGGAGAGGAAACGCGTTTACAGTTCATTTACGATGCACTTTTGTGAGCAATACAGGCGCCGTCCGGTCCCGCCGGGAGCAGGTCGGAGATCCCGGGGGCTGGGGGCACAGGGACAGGGACGGCCGAGACCAAAGGGACCCGTGAATGGCGTGGCAGAGCAGGGAGGGGAAGCAAAGCGGCCTCGTGCCTTGGGGCTGGAGGTTTCCAGCGGGGCAGGGGCAGCCTTGGATGGGCCTCGGGGGTTTTACAGCCCGAGCCTCCCGACGGGGCTGGAGGCACGAAGGGTGTTGAGGTGGAGCAGCTCTGCCAGCGTGGAACTCCCCCATCCTGGCATCCTCCTGCCATGGGATCCTCCAGCGGTGCCAGGGCCCAGCCTGCTCCTGGGGCGGGGGAACTGCAGTCTTTGGAACTCACACTCACACACGCTCCCCTCGCTCCTCGCCACCCCCAGGGCACTGCAGCTCCCACGTGACTGACCCGTGCGCTCTTGTGTGTATTGATTGTGACACATTCAGGGGGGGACACGCACTTATCTTTACCAAAACCCTGTTGTTCTGCCCCGGGAAGAGGGGCTGAGGCTGTGCCGGGGTGGGGCGGGGGAGGGACGGGACCATCTGTGGCTGCTTCGAAACATTTGTCCAAACTGACCATCTCGGGGGGCTGGGGAGGCCCCGGGGCGCGGAGGGGCTGGGGGGGCCTGGGGAGGGAACGGCACCCGGGCCCCTCTTCGTCCTAAATTCGGGACTGACCCCCCCCCTTTGGCTTCTGCGGGCAGGGCAGCCCCAGCTGCTGGTGAGTCTCTGGCCACGGCGGGGAGGGGACGTGCAACGTTTGACCTCGTGTCCCCAGCGAGGCGAACAAACAAACAAACAAACAAATCTTAAAAATCGCCTTAAATTTTCACTGGAAGTGGCCCCTTCTCAGCACGCCGGCTCGGAGCAGCCCCGGCAGAGGCCGAAGAGGAGCCGTGGAGGGGAAGGGACGTGGCCCTGGGGGTGTGCCCGGCTCCGTGTTCCCGGTATTCCCGGTATTCCCGGTATTCCCGGTGTGCCCGGCTCTGCCCACGGCCGGGACTCTCTGTCCTTCCAGCGAGGAGTCCAAATACTGCGATTGTACGTGAGAGCGTTTGTTCCATTGCGAGTTTAGTTACTGCTTTAAAAAAAACAAACAACAAACCAAGTGTACAGAAACGGCATTTCAATTTCTCTGATGCTTCCTGGAAGCCATAGAATTTAGGGGCTTTTTTTTTTTATAATAAAAATTTAAAAAAAAAAAGAATTAAAAAAAAAATCTTTAAAACCCAATGCATTGGTCTGTGCTTGATTGTGTGGGATGCTCGAGCACCCCCTTTCCACCAGGTCCCCGTCCCCGGGGGGCTCTGCCCCGTGGGCCTTTCCTGCTGCTCAACCCTGTGGAGATAAAAGTGTGTCCCCCCTCTCTTTCCTCATGGGAAGCAGCAGCAGGAGAGGCTGGGAGTGGGGGCAGCTCCCTGTCCAGGCTCCCGGGGATGCTCCTGTAAAGGCCACGAGTGGGGAAGGGGATGGTGCAGGAGGGCAGTTCCCAGCTGGAGCCCAAGGCAGCCTTCGGAATGGGGGTCCGGGCTGAGGCCACACCCACATCTCGGCATTTAATTGCATTTTATTGTCAAAACCCTTCAATTAAATTCAGTAAAATGATGGGCTAACCCCACCTCAGACAGACCAGAGTGCCCACCCAGCACCATCCTGCTCCCCTCTCCCACACAAACACAGGATCCACCCTAAACTCGAACCCAGAGGGCCTGGCCGGCTTTGGGATGCCCAAGGATCCAGCTCATCCCACACCCCGGGCTGGGGGAGAAGGGCTCAGCACAGAGTCCCCCCTCCACCTTCCCTCTGGTATTCCAGAGGCCACCAGCTCTCTCCAACCACACAGAAACCTCCTAAAGACAACCTGGATGTCTTTATTGTTTCCTATTTACAAATCACAAAGCTGGCCAAAAGCAGAGTGTGAACACGGAACGAGAGCATCGGATACATTCATCATAAAGCACAGGAGGGGACGGCCCCGCTCTGCTCGGAAGGTGACGTGGTACAACAGGATGGCTCATACTCTTGGGAACAGGCATGTCCAACAGGGAGTTACATTCATCTATCTACAAAAGCCAGAATTGCATCATCAAACTGCGGAAAAGCCGTTAAGAACAGAAATTGCTCAGGAGTAGTTGAGAGTTTGACTCCTGTCCCTCCCCTGCCAGAGCTGCCCTGTGGGGGGAGGGCAGGAAGGTGGGATTTGGGATGAGAATTCACGTAACAAAACAAGAGAACAGGGAAGAGCAGCAGGGAGGGCACCCACCATGGCCGGGCAGGGCCAGCCCCACCCTGCTCTTCCCAGAGCCAAGTGTGCAGCTTTGCTTCTCTCAGCTTCCATCATTCCACTATTTCCACTTGTCCCAGGTGCCCCGAGGAAGGCACAGCCCCAGGAGGGGCCCTGAGTGCCAGCAGTGACGATGCCACCACCCCTGGGAGAGGGGCAGCAGCAGGAGCAGGAGCAGCTACGCACATCCCGAGGGACACGGAGCCATCCCAGGCTGTGAATCCATCTCACAACACTGTTTGCATTGCACAGAGTCAGGTTCAGTCCTGAAGTCGTGGACCCACTTTTGTTTTTCCTTTTTTTTTTTTCTTTTTTTTTTTCTATTATTTTTCAGTACTGGCCATATCAGAACCATCCCAGTGGAATCAGGCTGACAGTACACAGCTTACACCACTTTCCTGGAGAACGGGACACACTCTGGACATCTCTGACAGGCGAGGAGGTGCAGGGAGTTCCCCGGAGCTGCTGGAGGAGGAGCCACGGGCCAGCCCCGATGCCGGTGCAGCAGGAGGAGCAGATCCCCTTCCCCAGCAAAGGAGCCAACAGGTTTCAACTCCCAGCAGTGAAATCCTGTGGCAGCGATTGCCCAGCAGGTGACGAGGGTTCCAAGTGCTGGAGTGGAGCAGGAGGTCCACGAGGGGAACCTCAGCTCCACCCAGGCCAGTCCCACACAGACTCCAGTCCCACAGCCAAGCTGAGCTTAATTCCAGCTGGCTCTGCAGGGGAGGGGAGGAAGAGCCTCGTGGGCTTCCCCAGCAGTGACTGTGGGGCTGGTGAGGCAGCCTCAGCACCCACTCCTGCCCCACTCGGGGGAAAAGCAGCCAGCCCTGAGCAGGTACAAAGGGGCATCTTCAAGGGCACTGAGCCATCAAGGGGTGATGGTTTTGAGGCTGCCTCTCCCTCCTGGGCCTGGCCACAGGCACTGTGCTCACACACACACTGGCACTGAGAATGTTCCAGGTCCTCCTGAACCGTTTGAGTAATCCCTGTCCAAGGGAACAGGCAGGGGCACATCAAGCCTCTCTGCTTCCCTCAGGGCAGGTCAGCAATGCACAGGAGCAGAGGAAATGCATGGAAAGGGCAGGAATGCCCAGGAACAGGGGGCAGGTGAGGCAGGTGCCCTTCTGCTTCAGCTGCCAAACCCTGCTGGCTCTGCAAAGGACCAGCACAGCAGTGCCCAGTAATGACCAGTACTGACCAGTACAGGTGCCCTGTGCTGGGGCTGCTCGGGGGTGAGCTGAGCATCACCCAGTGCTTGAGACGTGCCACGGGGTTTGGAAGCAGCACCACAGAATGCAGGAGGGCCTGTCCAGCCAGGCCTCTGCCCCTTCCCACTCAGCAGGGAGGTCACCTCGCTGTCACCAACTGATTGTCACAGATCAGTGAGAAGAGCAGGAAAACGCCGCGGTCCCTCCGGATGGGGTTGGATTTGAGGTCTCCCTCAAGACCATGGAGTGCTGGAACAGCAGAGCCTCAGGGGAAAGGCCACTTTCCTTCACTTTTGAAAGGTGGCTGCGTGTACTGAGGCCCGAGGGAGGGAGGGAGGTGCTGGGCATGGGCTGGCCAAGCCCCGTGGTCTGGCCTTGGGTGCCAAGCTGGAGCAGAGGACGGGTCCCCCAGCCCTGCCCGTGTCTGTCTGCAGGATGATCTCATGGCGAGTGAAACCACAACCAGAGCCACTCCTTTCCTTGCTTCTGACCGGTGGAAGAGCATCTACATTCATTACAGTCCAAAAAAACGCACGTTGTTAGAGAGGGTTAATCAGGAGGCGAAAAACAACAAGCCACAGACAACCTACGAATGGGACTGGGACACCAGCTCGCCTGGCACCTGAGAGCAGCAGCAGCACTAGCACAAGGCAGAACATGAGCTTTGAAATGATTTCACCGAGACCTTCGGCTAGTGTGGCTCCAATTGGTGTGGTCAAACTCGGCCAGAGATGCAGCTGGGGAGGTGAGGGGGCAGAGTCAGTCCAGGCCCGGCTGGGCAGCAGCACTATGTGTAGAAGATGATCTCTGGGATCTGTCCGTCCTCCACCGAGGTGCCGTTGTTGTTCCCGGCCGCGTAGCAGAACGTGAAGCAGGTTTTGGCTCCCGTGGTCGGCGACTCGTGGATCACTTTGCGCAGTCCTTTGGTTCCGTAGTGGGAATCTGGACCCTGCGGCGGCCACGGAAGACAAGAACAGGTCAGGACCCTGCCCGGGCTCTCTGTGGGTTTGGCCTCACAGCCTGGCCCGAGGCAATGTGCTTTGGAGACCTCAGTTCCTCCCTTTTCCTCCTGGATTTGTACTTCGAGCTCCGTTCTCGTCTCTGCCAAAACCTACCATTAATTTGACCAGATCCCAACAGCTAAATATGAACTTTTTGAGGTCACCCCACAGAACTGACAGCTCAGGGGACACACACAAAAGGACTCCCATCCCCTCCTCACTGGAACTCCTGTTCAGTGCTGTGAGACCAGTCAAGAACCAGCTCTGGGGGCTGGTGGAGAGAGGGCTCATGGCAGCACCAGGTGAAGGATCACACAGACACCTCTGAGGTTGCCCTGCAGGCCTTGCAGAAGGCAGAGCAAGGCCTAGAGCAGCTGCCCCAGGTGTGTGTCCCTCCCCCTGCCCCCCAGCCCCCGTGGTACCTTTAGAGTAGCACAGGCTGTGTAGTTGACGTTGGGTAAGATCTCCACGGGCTCCTTGAACATGACGCGGAAGGTGTTGGAGGATCCGTCGCAGCTGAACCCGGTGTCGTTCTGCCCCAGCACCGTGTTACTGTCCGTGTGGATGATCTGCAACACACGGGCCTGTCCCTCAACTGGGATGTGCACGAGGGGCTCCCAGTCTGACCAGCCCCATCCCACTGCACTATCCATTACTTATGACCCTTGTCAGTGCTGTGATCCTGGAATGGTTCGGACTGGAAGGGATCTTAAAGCCCAACCAGTGCCACCCCCTGCCATGGGCAGGGACATCTCCCACTAGCCCAGGTTGCTCCAAGCCCAGTCCAACCTGGCCTTGGACACTCCTGGGATGGGACAGCCACAGCTTCCCTGATCTCAGCACACAGCTGTGGGCTCAGCTCCCAGACAGCCCAAGACACCCCCTCCTCACCCCCAGGCCTGCAGGACAACACTGTGTGCTTGGATCTTTGTCCCCCAGGAGTTGAGGGCACCAGGATGAGCCCCTGATAACGCAGGGAGAAAGGCTGACTGTGCTGGAGTGACTCTCCTGGGACAGCCCCTCTCCAGTGACCCACCCTGGGGTGACACATGTGAACCCAGAGACCCCCGTGACCCACCCCAGTCTCTGGAAAAGACCACAATGGACTTCAGACAACTGAGTGTCCCTCAGCCCTGCTCATCATCCCAAACAGGGCTCTGGTGACCTGGGCCTGCCCGTGGCACTGCACAGGCCCAGCACAGCAATTCCTCTGTGCTCTTCCCTTGTGGAACTGTGGCTGCTCCACTGCCTTTGTACAGCTTGGAGCCAAGTATCACTGCAGCAGCCACCTACAGCAGCATCAGCCCAGCCTGCCCTGGGTGGGGAATCACACACAGCTCCTTCCCAAACTGCCTCCCAGCTCCCTGAGTATTCCCAAAGATGGAAGCAGACCTGGGAGATGCTGCAGTGATGTGGGAGCTGCATAAAATCGAGCACAATAATCCCTCTGATCCCCAATGCCCCATCTGGCCCTCCCTGCATCTGCCACCCCTCCTGCCCAGGAACATTCACAGCCCCTCTGAACTTCAGATTTTGTTGCATATTCACTAAAATTTGTTAGTCAGTCCCTACAACAGCGAGGATTTTTAAGGTAGTGGGGAGAATTACCTGTATATTTACTTGGTAATCCGTTGGCCCATGTATGGATCCGTACAATCCAAACCCAACTACAAATATCCTTTTGTTTACTGAGAACCTGCAGGAAGAGAGCAGGGAAGTCAGCCCAAACTTGCCACTCCTGTATTGCTTCAGTACAAGGCTGATACACAAATATCTCACTTGTGTTGACTTTACACCCATGATTTCATCAAACCTACTACAGATTTAAGTGCAGCTCCTACTAAGGGCTGAAACCATCAGCTATGAGCTCACCCCCCTGACTGGCCCAGTGGGCCAGCAATCATTTTGTTGGCTCCTGTGGAACACAGACCTGCACAATCCCATCACCAAACTTCAGGGTCCAGGCTCAGAAAGCATTTCCACATCATGGTAAAACATCAGCATCCCAAAATGCCAGCCAGGCACGGGCAGAGCAGCCTGGGAGTGTGGAATGGTGCCCGCCCTCACAGTGGTCTGACCAGCAAACACCACTGAAGTGGCACTGGGTATTTCAGTGCTGAGCACTGGGGAACTGTTTGTGTGCTGCTGGGTGTTTGCTGCATTCCAGATTTATCAGGAGCAGAAATTAAGAACCAGTTGCTCCCAAGCACAGGAATCCTGGCTGCCCAAGGCAGCACAGGCAAGGATATTCCCCCACTGCTGCTCCACCTCCACAGGCAGCAGAAGCCTCAGTGCCTGCCAAGCTGCCAACAGCATTTCTTCACCCGTCTCCTTCTGCCCTGTGTGTTTCCAGAACAAATACCTGGCACAGGCTGGAGCCTCTGCTCTGCAGCCAGCATGGAATATTGTGTTGGAATTGACCCTGATGCTGCAGAGATGCTACAGAGATGACTTGTTAAAGTCAAACACAAGCTCCAGAACATCTCCGAGCATTAGGTCTGAGAGCAGGAAGTATTTGGAGCCGGCAGCAGTTCCAAACACCATCTCCTGCCAGGGGGTGAATGGACCAGAGGATCCAACCAACAGCTCCAGTGATGTGCAACAGAACCATCAATGAAAAGGCTTAAAAACTGCAAAGAGCTACATGGCTGGGAGGCCCCTTCCACCCAGCACAAAGGTGGATCAGGAAAGAACCAAGGCTTTCTGATCCCCTCCTGTCTTGCTGGCATTCCTTGGCCACACAAAGAGCAGCCTTTGCCAGCCACACCTGCCAGTGCCTGTTCCCATGCCTGGGCTCTGCTGGTGCCCCACAAGCTCGGGGTATCAGCAGAAAGAAGGCACAGCAGCACTTTATCCCAACCCCTCCCTCAAGCAGGAGAGGTTAAGGGGCTTCAACAAGCCCCACTGACACTTCTACCAGAGCAGGGAACAGACCTGCTGGAGCACTGGTTCCCTGTCCCCCCAGGCACAGGGCGAAGCCTGGTGACTCCATATGTGCCCCTACAGCTGCAGGAAGTCTTGGGGGGCTCTTTCTCTCCTTTTCCAGAGGCTGCAGGGCCACGTTTGCCAACAGAGATGCCAGGAGGCACCGACAGGCAGGTCAGTGCACCAGGGGACGCTTTTGCCCAGCCAAACCCTTTCCGTCCGGGCTGTACACGGTGGAAGTCGGGGTCTGGCAGGGGTTTGGGGCTGGGGCAGGGTGAGAGCTCAGGAACACGACTGTGAGGGTGCTGACCTGATCCTGTCACTAGTCCCACTGTACCCCCAGCGGCTCTCGACCTGCTGGAAGCGGCTGATGCTGCACTCCTTGCCCCGCAGGCAGCAGCGCGGCCGGTCGATGAACTCCACGCGCGGCTTGGGGTTGACGGTGAAGTGCAGGAACAGGCTCACCACCTCGCGGTCCGTGAGGATCCCCGACTGCGCCGGCCCTGCAAACACACAGCCAGGGAATGGCCTGGGCTGGACACCACCTCCACAAGGACCATCCAGTCCAACCCCTGGCCCTGCACAGACACCCCAACAAGCCCACCCTGTCCCCCAGAGCGTTGTCCAAACCCTCCTGGAGCTCTGGCAGCCTTGGGGCCGTGCCCACTGCCCTGGGGAGCCTGGGCAGTGCCCACCACCCTCTGGGGGAAGAACCTTTCCCTGAGATCCATCCCAACCCCCCTGGCACAGCCCCAGCCCTTCCCTGGGTCCTGTCCCTGGTCCCAGAGCAGAGCTCAGCCCCTGCCCCTCCATGTCCCCTTGGGAGGAGCTGCAGCCCCCGAGGAGTCTCCCCTCAGTGTCCTCTGCTCCAGCTGAACAAGCCAAGTGCCCTCAGCTGCTCCTCAGACCCTTCCCCATCCCCATCTCCCTCCTTTGGACCTTCTCCAACCACTCTACATCCTTCTTATATTGTGGTGCCCAAAACTGCACAACCAGAAGGGATTCCCTGTGGGATTTACCATCCTGATTTGCAGCTGGGAGTGAGCCAAAGCCCCATCACAGACAGAATTCCACTGGTGCATCAGGACATTAAACCCCAGACAAACGTGCTGCCTGCCCTTTATCCACATGGCAGTCATGGAGCCTCAGTGCCTTTGGCTGCTAGGACTGGATTGAGAACCTAAAGCATGCAGCTAATCCTTGCTCCACTCTCTCTGGAGATGATAACACTGGTAAGGGATTTCCACACATCCACACCGAAGGGTAAGACAAGATGGAAGCCCTTGAGGGGCAGTGACAGGCAATGTCACCCAGGTCCCATCAACTGAAAAAGTTTAAGAGTGTTTTTACTCAAGGCAAAGGTGGTTCAGTTCATGTCCCCCCTTCCCTCAGGCATTTAATCCATGTTTTGCATTTGTTTATTGTAGAGACCAGGGAAAAGGGCTCTGGTGGGTTTTAGTTGAAACATGTTCTCAGCTCTTCAGGAATGAGATGTTTTTCCCAAGTTATCACAAACTGGTTTGGGTTGGGAGGACCTTAAAGCTCACCTCATTCCACTCTGCCATGAGCAGGGACTCCTTCCATTAGACCAGGTTGCTCCAAGCCCCATCCAAGCTGCCCTTGGACACCTCCAGGGATGGGGCAGCCACAGCTTCTCTGGGCAACCAACTCTGTGATTCTAAACTCAAGCTTTGCAAACTACTTCAAATACTTTCAAAAGTGAAACCAGCTAAAAATTAGTCTTTTAGCCTAAGATTTAAAAGCCTCTCTACACCTCTATTTTCCCAAGGCTCTGAACAGAAACGAGACCACCATGTACTGAAGCAACAACAGTATCAAGTGCTCTTCAATGTGGGCAGTAAATGCCCAGCTACTTCTTGGTCCAAACTACTTGTAGTGGGTTAAATCCAACTTGATGTTACCCAGACATAATGTGGTCCAAGGCTGCAATGGGCAGAGATGGAAGAATTCAAGGAAGTCAAGTGTTCATAGGGAAATGAGCTTTTGGATACTCTGCTCAGCAAAAATCAGCCTCCTTGATGTGTCTGAACTCATCCCCTGTTGCTGCAACTCACTTCTCCAACGTTTCAAGTTACCTGCTCTGAGGGAAGGGAGGGACACATTTGCCAGTTAAAACATCTTCATGCAAAACCTCACGTTTGATACCAGATTGTAAAATAAACTGGTGAAACCACTGATGTAAAATTTCTCTTTTTTTTTTTGGCTTTTAGGAGAGAGGGAGGTGGAGGGGAGAGGTTTCTCCCTCCTGCCTCTGCTGTGATCACCACAGAAATCACAGTCACTCAAACTCAGAAAAAGGACAAAGCTGAAGGAATTCCAAGGGAGTCCCTTGTTTAGGGAACAGCTGATCGATGCAGCCTCCCAGCTTTGGGGTTTTGTTCATCTTTGAGGTTAAAGTGGGTGAAGAAAACTTAAAGAGTTTCTCTCAGAGCACAAAGATCCAAGTGGCAGAGGCAGTTTGGGACAGACAGCATGGGGAAGAGCATTGGCATCCCCAGCTCTGATGTTTCAACCCAAAGATGCCAACATTTACACGTTCCTGCCAGTGGGAGAACAACAGAAGAATGGGAGGGTTGAAGGAAACAGGGTCTATATTAAAATGCCAAGATCTGCCTCCCTGACCCGGCTGTTTGTGAGGAGATCCCCATCCCCAAGGCCACACTGCAGCCACGACAGGCCAAAGAGAAAGTGGGGACCAAGCTTTAACACAGATTTACTTCTTACTGACATCCCTCCTCCTCTGGGAACAGGGACATTAAGCACTGAGCAGCTGATGCCATTGCTGCCCTGAGAAGTGACCCTGTTTGCTTCTTGGTACACAGCACTGCAGCCTAAACCAAGCTGCAGTTTTGAAAATGGCTCCACTGTGTCTTTTAGCATGAAAACTATTTCAGCCAATTGCCAGCTGCCAGTCCCTGGAGAATCACCAGAGGATGGAGTCAGAGACAACAGGCAAGGAAAACAAAACAAAGCAGCCTTTAGTCCAAACTGTTAAATGATTTAGACATCTTTGTACATGAAGATCTTCATGTAAACTTGAAAATGCTTTGGGACACAGACTAAACAACACCAAGGCTTCAGCTCAGAGAACATTTTGCACATTTTTCTGATGGGGGGCTCTGCTCTGAATGGCATTGGCAAGACTGGGCCAACACCAGCACTGGATTAGAGGCAGAGGATGGGGAGACATCCCCATTTCTCTTGGGGAGCAGGGTGCAATCAACACCAATTATCTGCAACTCCATTAGCTTTAGGTAGTTTCAATGCGTGGAGTGGTTAGAAGGGGAAGCAGGTGAACCCCAGTTTGCTCCCAGCTGAATGGGACAGTCACCATCTAACCATGCCACGAGGACAAACAGCCAGCTGGGATCCCTCTGCTCCTCCCAAGGGAGCACCACAGGCTTTAAAATGAGGGAATGGCTGTGGATGAAAACAGCATTTACATGGCAGATTTGTAAATCAGTAGTAATGAATCACAGAATCCAGACTGGTTTGGGCTGGAAGGGACTTCAACCCCCATCCAGTCCCACCTCCTGCCATGGGCAGGACACCTTCCACCAGCCCAGGTTGCTCCAAGCCCCATCCAACCTGGCCTTGGACACTTCCAGGGATGGGGCAGCCA
>JAWWTY010000078.1:3905115-3920111 GCA_035222235.1 Margarornis squamiger | reverse complement strand
GGCCTTGGACACTTCCAGGGATGGGGCAGCCACAGCTTCTCTGGGAAAACTGTGCCAGGGCCTGCCCACCCTCACAGGGAAGGTTTTCTTCCTAATACCCAATCTAAACACAGCTTAAGGCCATTCCCCCTTGTCCTGTCCCTCCATCCCTTGTTCCAAGTCCCTCTCCAGCCTTCTTGCAAGCCCCCTTTAGAGAGAGTAATGTAAGAATGTGGTGAAATGGAGAATAGAGGGAATGGGGGCCAGTGGGGGATCATTTCCTCTTTAATTTACCCCAGGATACACAAAGAAAACCCACTTTCACGTCAGTTGCCTCTCTGCAGTCGAGAGACAGCAAAGAGCAGGACTGCCAAACGCCTCTGTTGAGTTACCTGCTGCAAACTCCTCAATAGTCATCAGTGGGAAGCGGATAAGGGAGAGAGCTTTGCCCAGGACCTTCCGCTTGTTCTCCGGGATCACCTGGAGCTGCTGCCGCTGGCACTCGGCCTCCGACCAGCGAACCACGGCGTTGAAGAGCCGAACCTCCCGGATGCCCAGGGTGTCCCTCTCCAGCACTGCCACCAGGGTGTCTGCAAGGCAGGGACCCCCAATCACCCTGTGTCCCCCTGCCAGGAGCACCCTGTGTACGGCCAAGGGGACAGGGGATAAAGGGCATCTCCCCAAAGTGCCGCCCGCAGCCTCCGCGGGGGGTTTATCTGCATATTCCATCAGCAAGGAACTCGCTGGAGCAGCAGGCAGAGCCCATTTCCTTGGCATGTTAATGCAGAGCCCATTTCCTTGGCATGTTAATGCAAGTGCAGTAGGATGGATTGCAACTTGCTTGACATCAGGTTTGGATGGAACAAGCGGCATGAGAGCCAGAAGGTGACCCGTGCCTTACCCCCGCAGCCCATCTCATTAGAGGAAGGTTAAAGTCTGAATTTTAATGCTCATTATAACTGTGCCCAGCAACTTTGGAGACTGCAAAGGATAATTAAAATAGCCAGGTCTTGCTTCCAAAAACGCAACACCTTTTTAACTCCAGAACCTGATGAAGACTGGGGGAGCAAAGCCAACTCCACAAAAAAAAGGCAAGTTACACCCACCCAAAAGCTGCCAACATCAACACAGGAAATGGGCTTTGTGTCATGCCCAGAAAACTCAAGTTGCACCAAAGTAAGCAGATTCCAGGGTATTTCTGCAGGCAAGCCAGGAAGCTTTTTGGCACATGCCCTGTCTCCAGCCACTTCATGCCAGAGACTGTTCAACAGATTGCTCCAGAACAGCAAAGCCACGGAGTCCCAAGTCCTGTAACAACTCTGATTATGAAAGCAGGGACAGAGAGGGGGGGAAGAGCTTACCCAGATCAATGTCTGTGAACCCCTCTGCATTGATGGCATCTGAGGTGTTCTTGTCTATGTTCTCCAGGCACAGACTGGCCAGCTGAGGCTCATCAAACAGCCGGGCCTGCTCAGGAGGATTAAGAGAAAAGGTATTTTAAAGTTTACATGAAGAACCACCCCCTTCCCCTGCCAGAGCCCATCTTCATTAGCAATACCATGCCTGACTGCATCAGGAATCCACTGGGCCTTTCACAAGCAGTTAAGCATGACAAGGCAAACACCAGAAAATTCTGTGTTTGGCAGCAGCCCTGGCTCAGCTGTGCATGTCTTCAGGCACGTCTTTGTCTCAACAGTGCATCAGTGCAGGCACCAGTTGTGCTTTCTAGCACCATACTGACCATGTCAGCCGAGCAGGGGCAGTTTTGACAGCATTTTTACATTGAGGAGAAAGCTCTGCCCAGTGAGTCCAGGCCTGCTCGCTCTAGGAACATGCAGAGACAGCTTATTCTGTAAGACCTGCCACGCTGATCTTGTGTATTAGCAAAGATGCCTTGGCAGCAGTGTCTGTGTCCCAGGGAGACCTGCAGCCCTGGGGGTACACAGCCTGCTTAGTGCATTTCCATGTTTTGCACAGAAACAGCTACTCTAATCCAGTTACCTTAAAAGAATTCTCCCCAAAATAGGTTACTATTCCAAGCAAAGCCTGCACACAGCTTGGAGAGTGGCTCAGGATTTCTCTGCACATCCCAAGTGCAGTCCTGTAACAACTTTGCTGCCACTCCAGATCATCCTGGACTGCCAAGTGTTATCAGCCTGGTGCCCAGCATAAGCAGAAATGAGGTAGAACACACAAAAATCACTGAATGAGCTCTTACTTCCAGTGCTTTGGTTTTGCTAGTTAGGAAAGAGCTGCCTTGACATCACACCTAACAAGAACACACTGGGACTTGAGCTTACTGCCACAGGAAAGGGTTAAACCCCATGTTTTGGGCTGGGACTTCCATCACTCAGGAGGCACCTTTGGGCATCTTCTGCTGCACCCTTGCTCATGGACTGCAGAGCTCAGCAAGGCCAGGCTTTGATGCCAAGACCTCAAGTGCAGAGAGCTGCAAAAACTGTTTTCTCAGGGCCCAGGGAAGCTTGAGCAGCCGTCACCTGCTCCTGGGGCTGGAGCACTGCCAGTGCCTTACACTTGGCACCAGGAGCTGTGACTGACTCAGACTTTACTACTGTAGTGGCTCTCCTGACACGTGAGCACTTACGTTACACCCACAGAGCTCTCCCCCACAGCAGCTTCAGGCAAGCTGTGTTTCCTTCTGAGCAAAGTGCCACTGGGATGTACCTCTGGCATGGAAGAGGATCACAGTTCACCACGAGGCACAGGCAGTTAGGAAGGCTGTTTGCCCCTGGTGTTTCTGCCAGAGATCAGCAGTTGCTGGAGATGCTGTTGGTGACACAGCTGCTGGACCAGCAGCCTGGGCAGTGACACACTCACAGGAGGTTTGGGGCTCTACGATCTCAGGTCCATGATCTCAAGGCTGTCAGGCAATGCCTTGTACAAGATCTATCTCAGGTCTGTAATTTACTTCACAGGTTGTTAATCTGATGCAGTAAAAGCAGAGAACAGACCAATTTTCATGCTGAAGGTCCAGACCCAAGAGCATTGTGATAACAGACTCGTTCAGTGAGGTGCCCTGTGCAGCCAGTCATCAGGATATCAGCATGTTTGCCAAAGCACATCAGCCCCAAAAACCACTCAGAGATCTGATTTAGAGCAGCAGTGAATATAAACTAGCTGGGAATCACCACTGATCACCAAACATAATGGGTATGTCACAAACAAAAGGAACCAGGAAAGCCTTTGCCCATCTGGCATTTCAGCTGCCTCAGTGCCAGGCAGTATGTTGGTTTTGGTACCTGAAAAACAAGGACACCTTCCTCTTGTGCCAAAGAAGGACCTTTGTGACCTCTAAGGAAGGAACCTAAATATTATCTTGCCAAAGCTGCAAACTCGGGTGCAGAGACTTAGCAAGCCACCAAAAATCCCTGCAGGAAGAACACCAAGAGCTGACTCCTCTAACCCTCCTCATGAGGCAATGGCTACTGCAAAGGATCTCCTCCAAACTGCAGCCTGCAGGAAGATCTCTTCCCAGCTCCTGGCTACCAGCTCCTGCTCCTTCAGACTGCTGAACCCAAAGAACAGGAGAGCTGCAGCCAAGGAGTCACAACTGCCCTATCACACATCAGATGGGAGTGCACATTTGCCTCCCATTGCATAAGCAAGAGCTTTTAAGTGCTGAATCTTCCTCTGGGAAGTGCAGTGTGGATTCCCCCCATGTCCTGGAGGCTGCCTCACCTGTTTATGGCACGTGGAAAAGGGCCAAGCTAAAGAGGATGTGTCAAGAGGGACACGGTGTGTTGCAGCTGTAGCTGAATCCAAGCAGTGACAACAGCAATGTGACGTGGAACTACTTTAAGAACTTGATCCAAATATTTAAACTCAAATAAAATCCCAGCCTAATCCCCAGCAAAGAGCTCAGCAGTGATTGCTTCAGGCCAACACTGCTTCAATATCTGCAAAAAGGCTGGTGTGGCCACTGCCACCAACACCTACAGCCAGAGCCTGAGAGACACCTGTACTCCTGAAAAGGGGGAAAAATCCAGCAGACAGGAATGCTGGGCAAGTCAGGGCAACCCCTCAGAGCCAAACCACCTTGGTGTGCTGGTTCCCAGCTCAGGGCAGCTGGGAAAACAACTCTGCAAGGTCTGTTCCACATCAGACATCAGAGCATTTTCCTGAACTGGTTGATCAGAAATATCCTTCCAGAGCTAGTCCAGTCAGCCCATTCCCAAAAGGAAAGAAACCTGCACACAATGCCTGTGTTTCTTATTCCTACAGCACCCAGAACAGGGTGCAATGCCACAGACACTGCCACACGGGTGACAGCACCGTGGGTGTCACCAATGTGCCATCAGCTGTCAGCAGAGAGGGTGGCAGGGACCAGAGGGAAAAGATGGGGCTGGGAAATGGGAAGGATGCTCACTTCATCAACGTGCATGCAAGGGGTGATCTTCTCCAAAATAAGCAGAAGTTGTAAATGCTCTCTTCTGATTTGCTGCTTCAAGAGTCACAAGGAAGATGGAGGAGCCCATCCCTGACAGAATGGATCAGACACAGGGACACAAGTGCCAAGGAACAGCTGCTCTGACACCCCAGGGCTCTGTGCCTTCAGTGCAGGAGGGGGAGCTGGGACAGGCTAAGGAAGAGAACCCCTTGCTGCTCTCCTAGGACAACAAACCCAAGCACTCATGGCAAAAGTTGCTTTTTCTTTCACTCCCGTTTCAGGGCAGTATTGCACCAAAGTCCTTCAAGGAATGGCTGGGCAGGCAGACACAGCACACTCTGCAGGGAAAGCTCAGCAGGCCAGACCTGAACCTGTGACACACAGACATCCTCTCAGTCCCCTTTTCCCCCTGGCAGATGAAACCTTTCCACCCTGTTAACTCCATCCTCAGTTCACACTCTGGAAGGAATCACCTGTCACAGCCAAACAAAGATCTGGAACTGCAGCCACATTTGCTGTATTTTATTGCTGTTTGTAAGAAGCTGCTCATCAGAGCTGGACTCCTGTGAGGAAGAATTCAAAATGGCCCAGAACTGTTCCATTTTGGATGGCCAACTCCACACCACTGGGAAAACTCCTGTTTTCCTGCTGTGCTGGACCTTGCTCAAGGCAAACAATCACAAACTCACCTGTGTTAACAGCATGAAGGCGTTGTCTGCTCGGAGGTTCTTTTTAAGAAACTCCACACAATGAGCTTCAAGGGCTGGAACTGCATATTTTTTAGCTGTGTAAAGTGTTGTCATAACAGTCTCTGGTCCAATCTGAACTTCGTCTGAATAAAGAAATCTGAAGACATGCAAACAAACATTACTGTGGTGAACTGAGGTAACTGAGCAAAACCCCTGCAAATTCACAAAAAACATGTTTGTGCCTCTGCCTGCCGTCCTGGCCACATTTCCTATACTGGGGATGGAAGGGTTTTCACATCCTTTCCACTGACTCTGGTTTAATAAGGAGAACCTTTTTTATCCTTTTTTGTTGGTTTTTTTTTTGGACAGACACTTTACTGTGTAACTTTTAATAGCTGGGATACCCACTGAAGCACCTCGAACTGCCTTTCATCCCCCCACCAGTGAGCTCTGACCCTCCACTTACACCAGGCTAGAACAGTCTCTGGCCAACTGCACCCTTTAAAATTCACATTTTTGGCTGTTCAATTAAATCAGTTTCAGAAGAGAAGCTCCATTTTACAGCACTAAATCAGAAGCACTCAAAACATACACATCCACTGCACATGAGGTGCTTTGCCCACACCCCCCTTTCTCCCCATCACTTTATAGACCCAGCTGTTCCATCTCAGCACACAGATGTTAAGTCCAGCTCACAAAGTAACCTCAGCATAAAACAAGAGTTCATTGCAATGGAAAACAAGGGCTGCCACAGTGCAGCAAAGCAGCAGCCTGCAGTGCTAGGCCAAAACAAGGAAGTACATTCATAGCCCTGGAAAAACAAAGGAAACCTGACCAGGTCCCCTCATACCTGAGCACACTGACCAGAGAGAGCAGGAACCAACAGGCCAAGCTCAGTAAAACCAGTGACTCACTGGTTTTAGTCCTAATCAGAAAATCCCAGACTGGTTTGGGCTGGAAGGGACGTTAAAGTCCATCATGTTCCACCCCCTGCCATGGGCAGGGACACCTTCCACCAGCCCAGGTTGCTCCAAGTCCCGTCCAACCTGGCCTTGGACACTGCAGGGATGGGGCAGCCACAGCTTCTCTGGGTAACCTGTGCCAGGGCCTCACCACCCTCTCAGACAAGAATTCCTTCCCAATATCCCATCTAACCCTGCCCTCTGGCAGTGGGAAGCCATTCCCCCTTGTCCTGTCCCTCCATCCCTTGTCCCAAGTCCCTCTCCAGCTCTCCTGGAGCCCCTTTAGGCACTGCAAGGGGCTCTCAGGTGTCCCCAGAGCCTTCTCTTCTCCAGGCTGAACAGCCCATGCACAGTTTTTGTTTACTGTTTTCCCCTTAACCAGTGGAGCGTTTGCCAGCTGGGATCTCAAAGGCACAAAGCACAGAGATGTAATATTAAGTGTGTTAACTGTGCTTGGCATTCCTGTTCCATGGGATATTTTGGAATATCCTGCATTCCTCTGAAGGGGACACAGCAGCACGTTGTGTGGCCACTCTTCCTGGAGGCTCCACAAGCAGCAGGGCTTTTCCAGGGGGATGCCAGGCAGCATTCCCATCTGCAGCAGTGGAACTCCTGCTCCTCCAGCTAGAGAGGGCCAGGATGGCATTGAGGGAAGCATAAACAGTGGGATTCACAGGAAGGGGAGTGCTCTCGCTGCTGAAAGCAGCCTTTTGTGCTGCTCCAGAGCATCTGTCAATAGCAGCATCAGGTTCATCAATGTATTTTGCACACATCCCTTCCCAGCCCCATTTGCACTGAGCGATCCTTTTTATTCCAGGATTAAAAGAGCACAGTGGCTTTAAAGCCAACTATTTATTTACTGCAATGACTATGTTAGTATTTCTTTTTACACTATGTTAGCAGTTGTGTTTACAGTAGCTCAAACAGTGTGTGCTGAGAGGAACAAGACAGGCCTAAACTGTGAGAAAGGGGACTATCAATTTAAAAGAAGATTTAGATTATAACCCCAGACAATCAAAAGTGTTCTTATCATTGGGTTAACATGAAAATAATAGTAGTAATAATAAAAAGAGATCTCTTACACAGATACAGCAGACCCGTTAAAGGCCACTAACCCACAAACACCATCACAATCTAGCACCCAGATGGGACCTTCTGCAGAACATTCAGAAGGGGCACTCTGGCCCTGGATAAGCTCCTGATCCTACAGCATTAGATCATGGCTTGGACCGAGTCCAGAGACATATGTAAGGATCAGCTGCCATTCCATATCACTGTTTGGAGGGACTGGTTTTACTCTAGGAAGGTTCGCACCACATACTCGGTCAACTCCCTCCTGGAATGCAGCACCCAAACTTCCTCTGGCACGTTTAAGCTCTGAGCATTTTAAAGCTGACAGCTCCAATTCCACATCTGAGCATCCAGGATGTCACTGGAGCACGGGCACAGCTACTGCAGCACAACTCCAGGCTCAGGGGCACTGAGACAATCCACACACAATTTCTGCTGAAACCCACCTAGACTCACCACTTTGGCTTTTCACATGACGGGCCTCTTCTGAAATCAGTTTAATCAAGTGCTGAAATCTCAGGGAAACAACGTGACTTTTGCCTCTAATTCACTTGATATCTGAGCCTCACTAAGATTTAAAGGCAGTTACTACCTCTGCACTCCAGAGAGATCCACCTGCCTGACAGTCACACACCAATTAGAGGGATTCCCCATGTGCTGGTGTCTGGTTTAAAGTGAGCCAAAGGGGAGGGGGCTCGGGGCTCCCAATTATTTCTGGCCTTCCATTCTAAGCCAAGATCAATGTTAAAGTACTCTAAGACAGCACAGGCATGACCAAAGCACTATGTGAAGGTAAAGCAAAAAGTGTGCCAGAGCTATATATAGCCACTGTTCCCAATAGGAAGCAAGCAGGGAACATGTCAAGAGCACAGGACTGGAAACCCCTGGAAGTAGGTTACAGAAATCCTATAGAATCAGGACAATGACTTTCCAGCATCCATTCAGGATTGCTGCTGGATGTTGTACAGCACCAGCCAAGCTTAAAGGAATCAGTGAATAGGATGTTACAGCCCCTTATTCCTCCTGCTTCCCCAGCACACAGAATTCCAACACGCACTGGAAATGTAAATGCAAACCCAGCTCTCCAAAAGAGGAATAAATCCCACACAAAGGGTGAACCCACAGGGAATGGCTGACATTTATTTCATGCTCCTGCTTACCTGTTAGAACTTGCTCATAACCTTAACAGGCTGCAAGTATTTGTAGCTTACAGAGCTTTCAGAGGATCACTTTTCCCCTCTTCCACAACAGCATTTGGGTCAAACCAGTGGCCAATTTTATATATATATATCTGTAAGTCTAGTGGCTTTTACACTGAATAAAGATTTAACACCAGCATTGACCCTTGAACACATTAAAGGGGCATTTTATTCAGGAAGTTAACCATCTCCACTCTACAGAGAGTTGCCTGCTTTCATGAGAAACATGTTTTTCTGCAATAACTCATCCTGTACTTTAGAAGCAGCTTACTTGAGCAGTGCTAGGAAGGCAGCAGGCTCCACGTCAGGCAGCTCAATCTCTGTAGACGTTGTGGCCATGCCACCATTAAACATGGCATCGAAGACAGCGCTGCCCACAGCCAGCACAAACCTGGGGAGAAAAAACAAAGAAACAAAAACCTTGGGTTAAATCATACTCATTTTCCAAAGAAAATCCCAGGCTTGTTGCTAATCCCCAAAGCCACCCTCGGGGAAAGCAAATTGTTCCTAGAGTTAAAGCAAAAGTGTTTTGCAAGAGTAGGGAGTGCCAGGCTGGCAGTTCCCTCACTGCAAAGCAGCAAAGCTGCAAGGAACTTCCTTCTGAGCCCTGTCCTGGAATACAGCACAGTAAAGGTTCCCCAAAGGCCAGGGTTTGGGCATCATGGAACACGATACAAGTGGCTGCTTTGCAAAGTCCCTGCAAGGACCTCCAGACCACTCCGAGGCTGAGAGGATAACAAACACTTAAGTTCAGGAACTCCAGTTCTTCCAGTGGACAGAACCCAAGTCTTGGTAAAATGCCCCCCAGTCACCCACTGAAAACCTGTCCCTGCACACTCTCCACCCTCCTTCCTCCTCCCCAGGGACACATCCCTGGTGACAGCAGAACAAGCTCCCAAAGCACTCATATGGCACTGGCAGCACACCAGGAGCTGCCTTCCCTGGACGTGCTGCTGCCTCCAGCCATGCAAAACCGGCCCCAGGCTTAGCCCAGAAGGCAGAGCAAACCTCCCTGGGAGCAAACCCCCACCCTAAGGTGCACACAAACCCTTGCACTCTGCTGGGAGTTTACTGGTGAGACACACATTATTGGGCCCTAAAGAAACTGGAAGCAAGAATTTCCACAAACCAGGTTTGAGACGAAAAACTGTATTCCAGCACTCCCATGGAAACAAGATGATTCCCCTTCTGAGGAACACCAACCCCTGCTTTAGGAAAAGGCCCAGACCTGGGCTGCTGGGGGGCCTTTAAGCTGCTGTACCTGCCTTAGGACCGAGAAAAGCCATTTTGGGAACCTTCAGTGTCTGAAAATCCAGTAAATTAATCTTATTCCTGGTGTCTGCAATCACACAGCTCCCTGGTGTTAATCCCAGTCCTGGCCATGAAGGTGTGGGGGAGCAGAGCAGCCCAGGGTGACTGCAACCACTTCTCCAGCTAAGAAAAGGAAGCAGCTGGAACATTCCTGGCTCTTGCTGCAGCAGTTTGATGCCCACTTCCATAGAGAAGGATCAAGAACTGTGGGCAGAAATCCATACAGGACAGCAGGCATGAGGTAGAAATCTCCAGGACTTGTAGCCCAAGGAAAGTCCAACAACACAGGGGAATTTCAGTCAGATTTAGAAGGAAATTACTTTTTAAGAGCAGGAACTTTCCACTTATACAGAATTTTTCATTTTCTCACTTTTCACTCCTCTCCCATCCGGAGGAGGTTTCCCAGGGACACAATGGAGTGAAGCTCCATGGATGTGCCAGGCTTGTTTGCTGTGACAGTCTGGCTGATGAGCTGGTTGCATTGTTCCTGATCGGCTCAGGGAGCTCAGGACAAACCACAGCGGTTTCAAAAAAGTACACACATGCATATTTCCGTCAGACAATCCCCAAGAAAAATGGCAAGAACAAATAAAAACCTTCCTCACAATACCAGAACTGCCAGATGAAACAAAAATCCTTGTTCCTCCAAGAGCAGCGATGGTGGCAGGACAATCAGGGGCTTTGTTTGCTACTAAAAATTAACATATATTAATTGAACTCTCAAATTTTCATTCTCACAGCCAGCACAGTAGAGGTCCTCAATGAGCATGAGCTTTCAGAAGCTATTTGAAAAGGGCATTCATTTAAAAAAAAAACCTCTCAAATGTTTGCTTTCATTTCACTCAGGGACAAATCAGTCTGGTTTTGTAAACTGCTGAGCCCTAACAGAATCCCAGGAGGTGCCAGAGAAACACAGGACTCCACATCTGAAGTTCTCTCAAACATTAAGAGAACACAATTAACGTAAGAAAATCCCTCTCTCTTCACACATTTTTTTTTACTCCCCCTAAAATGAACATTTAAAGCTGCTCTAAAGACACTCCAGGAAAAGCAGGGATGAACAATCCAACAGCCTTCCCTGGCCATGCAGGTCTGCAGAAGAGAGAGATGGGGTTTCTTTCAGATGGGAGAATTCAACAGAGGATCATTTTCAAAGACTTTGGGGGCCAAAACAAAGTGGGCTGAGAAAGGATGCAGAGAAATCAGTAAAGACAACAGAAGAACTAAGAAAGCAACACCTGATCTCTCATCATTCCCTCTGCATGTGGAAGAGTCAGAGTAAACTGACTGTCAGCAATAAGTCACAGGAACTTCCATGACCTTAATAATTTGATTAGTCTCCACGAGGATCCAAAGTTGACTCCACAGGTTTGTTGAAGACCTGCAAGAAAACGTCTTTCATTCTGCTCTTTGGTTCCTACCCAAAGTTTTCCCTGCTTCGTGTTCACCTTGGCCCCTGTACCTGCCACCTGGTTTGATCTGCACATCCACCAGTCCTGCTCCCTTTCTAGGCACGGTGGGAACACCAGGAACATAATGAACCACCCAAGAACCACCACAACCCCACTGCTGTGTAACCACCTCCCTCCTCCATCCACTCCTCTGCTGAGAAACCTTAAAATACCAATTCCAGAAGAGTTGGCACAGGAACAGAGCCACATGTGACGTGCTGGAGCTGGGTGAGACCACGGGTGATGAGAAGTTAATGAATGGTGATCGTGTGCTGGCTGCAGGGCATGGAGAGCCCAGGGGAAAGGAGCAAGGGGCAGGTCCACAAGCCCCCAGGAGCTGACCCATGGGACACCTCAGCACACGGTCCTGGCAGTTAATAAGGGTCCAAGAAAAGGCAGGATAAGCCCAGAAGAGACTCCTGGAAACAGCAGCCAGAATCCTGCTGAGGCTGTCCCCATGCTGCAGATCCCCCAGGCTGGAGCACACACAGGGTGCTTGCCCCGTTCCCTTTGGAGCCCTGTTTTCTGGCCAATTAACAAGCTTAATTATGACACCCACGCAGCTCCTGGCTGATGAGGTTTAGACATTTCTAATCTCATTGATGTTGTGCTTGATGGAGCAGATCTGGAAAAAGAGAAAAAACCCTTCCCCTCTTCCTGCTGGGTCTAATCAATGCACTGACCTTGGCCACGTCAGCGCCGAGAGGCTTCGAGGTGGCTGCTTGGCCTGGCCTTGACATGGAAAAAAATGAAGGCCATTCCACCTCCTTCATGGCTGATGAAGCAGCGAGAGGGAACGAGCTCAAGGCTCAGAGACAGAGCCTGTGCCAGGGCAGGCAAGAAACTTCCACAGGGTCTGGAGCCTCCTGAAGATGGAAAATGTCTGATCTCCTCAGGGCTGCAGATGCTTGGACAGGTGAACCTTCAGTCCAACCCACCAGAGCCACTTACACCATTTATCTCCAAACTGGGCTTTCACACACAAAAATGAAGGTTTTCTCTTAGTTGCTCTGCAAGGTCTCTACTGCCTGTCTTTGTAGCTTGATAGGAACTGCTAAGCCACAGGATCCCAGACTGGTCTGGGTTGGAAGAGACCTTAAAACCCAACTCATTCCTCCCCCCACCATGTGCAGGGACACCTTCCACCAGCCCAGGTTGCTCCAGGCCCTGTCCAACCTGGCCTTGGACACTTCCAAGGATGGGGCAGCCACAGCTTCTCTGCCCAACCTGTGCCAGGGCCTGCCTACCCTCATAGGGAAGAATTCCTTCCTGATATCTCATCTAAATCTCCCTTCCTTCAGCTTAAGGCCATTAAGTGAACTTGCCAGGCTCACTCAGAAACACACCTGAACCTCCAGCTATGTCAGAAACCTCCTCCCTGCACCCCCACGTGTGGACAACACCACCTCTGCCTGCTCAGCACACTCCACTTAAACACCTCAGCCTACAAACCCTCCAGCTCCACTCTGCTCCATCCTGGAGGAGCCTGGCCAGGAACCACCTGCACCATCACCTCCAGCTCCCACAGGATGGTGCCTCTCAGATTATCTGTGCTCCCCAGCCTGCTGCCAAAGCCATTCCTAACACACTCTGTAGCTGTATCAGGTAGGTAGGATATTGCAGACCCCTCCTCAAAGCACCATGAGGGGCTGACCAAGAGCCCTATTTAGGATCTCCTCCTCCTGTAGCCACACTTGGTACTGAAAATTTACACAATAAAACCAGACTGTAAAAATACTTACCTGAGAGCAGTGCACCATTGTGCCAGGGGGGTTTAGATTGGATATTATGGGAAATTTTTTCACAGAAAGAGTTGCAAAGCCCTGGAACGGGCTGCCCAGGGAAGTGGTGGAGTGTTCAAAAGCCCTGTGGATGTGGCACTTGGGGACATGGTTTAGTGGTGAACATGGCACTGGGTTGACAGTTGGACTGGATGATCTTAAACACCTTTTCCAACATTACCAATTCTGTGATTCCATGATTTTAGACAAAGTAGCAACACCTGCCCTAGTCACTGAAGCCAAACTGTGCCCCTCAAATTAAATTCACAGTTGCCCTGCGACTCAAATCCAGTGCAAAGGATCTGCTGCTGGGCTGCTGTGGGAGAACTGAGCACAGAAGGGGTCTGGGTGGTTTTATTTTAAGCTCTCCTGTTTCTGAAATAACCACGGTACTTCATGAATCACCAGGATATCCCAACTTTAACACCACACAGGCAAGTTTTACTAAAATCCATAGAATCCTTAGGTGGGATGGCATGGCATGACACACTCCATTCTATCTTTACCACCCAGAGCACCAGATGGATTTCAGAGCAATTAAGCAGCATCTCACTTTGGGGCCACTTTTTTTTTTCTTTAATTTTAAAGCTTCATTTATTTTCCATTTATTTCTGGGCTGAACATCACCCCTCCCCACCCAGCAAGCCTAGTTCTTAGGACAGGAGCAAGCTTACTCAAATACTAATTAAGCTTCAAATTATAAGAGAGCAGAGCTGACACCCTGAACACTCAAACCAGCCTGGAAGAAGAGTGGTTTGTTCTGAAAGCGAAAGAAAAGGGGAAATCTGAAGGGGAAACTTCGAGGAAGGGGAGCACTTACAACAAATGCAATAGTTTGAAAGTGTTTGGAGCGAGGCTCCCTTTGCCAAGCAGCACTTCCAGGTACACCAAGGATCCTCCCTCACCCCAATGAAAGGAGGCCCCGTCTCTCAGCAAAGGGCTCTCACTTGGGAGGCCCTTCCTGGGGTTGTGGGGAGTGGGTGGCACACTTGGATCCTCCAGAGCTCCCCCAAGGAACCAGCCCCGTGTCAATCAGCCACATCAGTTCTGCATCATCCAGGTGGAGGCAATTCCCAGCTCCTCTGAGCTGCAAACTCTTAAATGGCAGCTCGGCCTGAAGTGTTAACCTCGGTGGGTTACTCAGGCTCAGGTGTCATTCTCAACACAGCTCTTTACAGCAGTTGCATTAACCCCACAGAACACAGGGCTTCGGGAAAGACTCTGTAAAGGTTATTTTAAAAATAAAGTGTTGCAGCAGAAATTTGGGTTCTCAAATCATTGTTCTCTCCTTTCCACCCCCAGTGCTCTCACCGATCCATTTCTGTCAGCAGGGATCAGGCAGTCTGGGAGACTATTCATCCTCGCCTCCCCTGCCCACAAAACCAAGGATTACTTCCAAGGGAGATGCAGGCATCTGGGGTTTTCTGCACCGTGCCTGCCCCACTCACACCAGAGGGAAAACACTCACCTCAACACCAGACCCATCTCACCACGCTGGGAGAGATTTGGGGCAGCACTGAGTGACGAGGGGCAGAGCCACCCCTCAGGGTGCTGGAGAGCAAACGGGGGTCCCACACTCCAGACCCTGCTGTGTGTCCCTGAGCAGGGGGATAAAACATGGGATGCAGTTTCCCAATCCCACTTTCTCCCTCCACGAGGGAGGCACAGCACCCAAACCCTGCACCCCAATGTCCCTCTCCCTGCTGGAGCATCACCCCGAGGGTGCAGGGGAGCCCCCAGACCCCACCTATGGCCCTCCTGGGGCACCTCTGAGGGGCAGCTTGGGGGGTGAGAGGCCATCCCTGAGGAAGAGGAGGAGAGGCTATGCCTGAGGGACAGTTTTGAGGACAAGGAGGCATTTTCCTGAGAAGGAATAGGGGGGGAACAAGAGGAACAAGCCCTGAGGGACAGTTTGGGGTGGTAAGGGAGCAATTCCCTGAGGAGCAATGTGGGGGAGTGACAGGAACAATCCCTGAGGAGAAGCGAGGGGGCAATCCCTAAGGGGCAGTTTTGGGAGATAAAGGGGCATTTCCCTGGGCAGCAATGACCAGGTAGGGCAAGAGGAGCAATCCCTGAGGGGCATTTGGGGGATGAGAGGGTGATCCCTGAGGGGCATTTGGGGGATGAGAGGGTGATCCCTGAGGG
>JAWWTY010000078.1:3892490-3902793 GCA_035222235.1 Margarornis squamiger | reverse complement strand
ACTGTGTGCTGTTTGTATGGAGTCAATGCTGTTTGTACGGACTGTGTGCTGTTTGTATGGAGTCAATGCTGTTTGTACGGACTGTGTGCTGTTTGTATGGAGTCAATGCTGTTTGTACGGACTGTGTGCTGTTTGTATGGAGTCAATGCTGTTTGTATGGACTGTGTGCTGTTTGTATGGAGTCAATGCTGTTTGTATGGATCCTATGCTGTTTGTATGGATCCTATGCTGTTTGTATGGACTCAATGCTGTTTGTATGGACTCATTGCTTCCAGAGCCTCCTGCAGCTCCAGGATCTCACCATGAGCCCCCCCCCAGCTGGACACAGGGCTGATGTCCCACCCCCAGTTTAGATCAAGAGCTTCCAACCTTGTTTTGTGTTTGTATGATCAAATGGCCACTCCTGCTTCACTCTGTGCCCTCAGGTTCCTGCTGCATTTTCTAAAGCTCTGTTGCACTTCACAGGGACAAGTTTGGGAAACTCCTGTGGCCACAGGCACGCAGAGTTCAGAGCTCCTGTCCTAACAGTCCCTGTGCAGGCAGGAATGAGCAGAAGCCTTTAGAATCACCAAATCACAGAATCATTAAGGCTGGAAAACACCTTTAAGATGAAGAAGTCCAACCATCAACCCACCCCACCATGTTCACCACTAAACCATGTCCTCAAGCACCGCATGCACACGGTTTTTTAACATTCCCAGGGATGGAAACACATAGAGTATTTTAGAGTATTAAAAAATAGTATTTTTTAAAGGAAAAAGGGACTGCCTTTTTTCCTGTGAAATCTTTCATTTATTGATAATAACCGACCCTTAAACACAGCCGTATTCTCTTTTAAAACCCTGCAGCCTTTACTCTTCCACGTCATTTGCTCGGTACATCACACCCCCCCTTCCCCTGTGCTGGCCCAGCTGCTTCCACACGTTTTGAGCGTCACATTTTTGCCCCGGGCAGCTCTGCCTGGCCGCCCGCCCACTCCCTGCTCAGGCCTGTCCCTCTTCCCGGGGCTGCTTTCGGGCCAGAAACATTAGAGGGAGCTGCAGCCTCGCTGTGCCCGGCTGGGTGGTTGGACAGGGCTGGCCGGGAGCCTCACCCCCCTCTCTGTGTGTGTGCTAAAAGTAAGCAGGGTGAAGCAAGAGAGAACGCTTTTTTTTCCTTCGTAAAGGAGGAAGAAAATTATCTAACCTTCATTACAGAGTTTTCCTTTTGGTGTTTTTGCTGAGCATGGCAGAGTAGAGATTCGTTGTGAAATCCAGCAAAAGAAGTGAGCTTTGATGAGAGATGCATTGAATATTTTGTTTGCTCAGTGTCTCAAGAGCTGTTCTAAGACTAAGGTTAGAGGCCACCAAACAATGCAGGCTCTTTTTGTTTTGAAAAGACTTCATGGCAAATATAATTTGATGTTTTCCAGTGACATGGTTTTTTCTGTTTTGTTCTTTGCATTGACAGTTTCTTCATGCAAAGCAACCAGTACTTGGGGTGTGTGTTTTTTAACGTGCAAGTGCAATCAGGATGAAAACCCTAAATCATAAAAAGTGGGATTTTTACAGAGTTATATTGTGCTGCACCCCTGGCAGTAGGAAGTGTCCAAGCAGTTGATGTGCCTGCCAGGGAGGACATGGTTCTCCATCACACAGGGAGGGGATTTGGCATCTACTGGATCTCTCCCCACTCATTGCTGATCTCCCCAGCACCACTGCCCTGCTCTGGGCTGTACTCACCGTGCTGACACTTCAGACAGATCCTGGTTATTTGGCATGTGATGAACTAAACAAGGGTGATCTGTGTTGTGGCAGGAGCCAGGGGCTCAGCTCAGGGGCAGGGTAAAGAAACACAGCTGTGGAAATAAATAAGGGATAATCTGGATGGCACAGCAATCTGTGTGGGACACTCACCCGGACACTGTGGGATGGGGTGAGGTGTTTGCTGCAGCAACCCTGGACCAGCACCAGAGAAATCCAGACATTAGTGCCATACAGGAGACTTTACCATCCCAAAAATAACACTCCTGTGAAAGGCACAGGGTCACTATTTGCGGATCTGGTGCCAACAGATTCCTTCAGAGAGCCTGGGCAGAGGCAGCGCTGAGTTAGCTGGGGCAAAACATAGGGTGAGCCAAAGCCTCACCCCAGCAGCAACACTGTGGTTCAGCTGGTGGGGATGGAGTGCTGACCACCTCCAGGGCTGGGAATAAAGGGTCTGGGCTGCACAAGGCCACCAGAAGCTGGAATGAAACTGGTGGGACTGCAGTGCTCATTTGATGGCAGAGGATACCTGGCCCTTCTTCACCTTTCCCAAAAAATACATTCAGAATACGTGTGGCAAGGAGAAGCTGGGAATGCAGAGGTAGCTCTGCCCCGGCTGAGCAGCTCACCTCAAAGGAGTCACGTTAAGACATGAGGAAGGTCCAAGGAGCTCTGAGGAGGACTTTGTGGCAGAGACATCCCGGGTATGAGCCAGAGGAGGGCAAAGTGGGAGCTGTCAAACCCCGTGTGACAGCGCCAAGCCTTGATTCAAACCTCCAGCCAGGAGAGGAGGTGACTCACAAGGCTCATGACCAGCTCCACCATGGGCAGCAGTGGAGTCTTCAAGGGGCACAGCCAGGGATGCTCTCCTGGGTTTTGGGAAAATGTGATGCTGCTCCAATCCCATTGATCGACCGCAGCTCCCGAGGCCTGTGTGATCCCATGGGGAGCTGAAATCCTGTGGGAAAGCCAAACCTGCACCCCACGGCTCTCCAAAAGCCACACCTCACCGTCCAAAACCACAAACAAGGCTGACCAAGGCCTTTTCCAGGTGGCAGAGGACACAGGCTTGTCCTGGAGCAGAGGGACACAGGCAGGGCCAGACCCCCATGCTGGAATCTGCACGTCACTCCCTGACATGAGTCCAGAGGGAGAACCTGCACACCCCAGGCACAAAGTGACACCTTCTACCAAAAAAACCCCTGACTGGTTTGTTTTGGCTGACTGGACAGGAGAGGTGATTCACTGCAAAAATGTACTGGGGTTCTTTCCTTCTCTGCCTCATCCCAGAAAACATTTTGAAAGCACAAAAAGGAAAATTGAACCCTTTTTTTGATCCAAAACAGCCCTTCACACCTTCCTCTCCACATGCCCATGGGTATGGGGTTCCTGGATGGTTTAGGGGAGTGCCCTGGGCTGAGGGAATGCATGTTCCCCACTTCAGGGTTGTTTTTTTGGGCAGATAGTGAATCAAAACTTTGACTACTCACCCAGATCCTCATTTGTCACCAGCAGAGCCAGGCTTAGACCCAAAATAGTGAGGACACTTCATCTGCCCTCTTGCCCACCTGCCTCGGGGCCCAGGGCTGAAACCTGGTGTGACCCCACCAGCCACCCAAGCGCTGCGGCCACTCAGATCTGACTGTGACCTGATGATCAAACCCCAAGAACAGGCGACCTGGCACAAGCCACCCCATCACCCGCAGCCTGACTGACCCCTCTGTCACCCAGGTGACTCTGCAGTGGCCCCTTTGCTCCGGGCCAGCATGGGTGGCACTGCCACTGCTCCTCTGCAGGGCTTTTCTCCACTGCAAATCCACGCTGGAGTATTTATAGTGCCCTTATCCCGGCGGAGCCTATTTTGGGCTGATGCTCAGGCACCAGAGCAGCACAGGTTATTTTAACCCAGTGCTGGTTTATTTTCAGAGCTGCCCTTCTCTGCACATGCTCCAGGATGGTTTCCAGCCACCGGTTGCTTCCTAGGGGTGGTGAAGGCAGGGAAGGGGGAAAGAGGGACCACACAAAGGAATTTCAGAGGTTAAAACCTAAACCAGCATCTGCAGCAAAGCTGCCTTGGACACACCACCTGTCTGGGCTCCACCTGGAATCTTGGAAGGTGGGTTTTCTGCAGCATAACCCGTGAGCAAAGGGCAGGAGAGGAGGGGTTGCTGGAGAGGGCCTAAGGATGGGGAGGCAACATACAAGAGAGAGACGGATACCCAGCAGGGAAGGAGGGCCAAGAACTGGATGCTTCTAAAATGTCCAAGGTCACCCCAGGTCCAGGAGGGAGCAATAGCTTTGTTCAACAGTGGCAGGAAGAGCACTGTGGGATGGGGCACACTCTTCATCCTCTGCATCCAGGGACCCCCAGCTCTGTTTCCACCAAGGACCATCCTGGAACAGCCAGGGAAGGGAGACTCCTGGAGCCATTCTGTCTAGATTCAGATGCTGCAGGAAGCAGCGAGCCCAGATTTCTGGGCAGTGTGGTGTTGTGGACTCTCTCAGCTCAGAGCCAGGAGCAGCAGCTGGTCCATGGCAGAACCCACAGCCCATCCCAAAAAGCAGAGATGCTGTGGATAGGGGGCTGCCAGGACAGCAGTGCCAGGCAGGGCATCCCCACCTGCCATGGCAATGGCATCCAGAGGGATCTGGCTCCTTTCCCCAACATAGCAGAAAAAGTAATTTACCAGGCCTGAAAATACCTTAAAAATTAGAATACATTAAAAAAAATTCCACAAAGTTCTCCCTGCCAAGGGAGAAAGCCCAGCAGGGCTCTCCTGCAGCCCTTTTCCCACAGCCTGCTGATCCCCCCCCTCCAGTCCCTACTGCTTCCCCCATCCCCAGCCCTTCTGGATCCCACCACAGGCTCCCCTGTTGCCCCCATTTCCCCCTCAGTCACCCCTGGCAGGTGAAGGGGTGGGAAGGGCGGGTTGGGGGGCAGCAGAGCAGCCCCTCCATCCCCTGGGTGCAGCTGGCAGGGAGCAGGGCCCTGCCCCGTGACCTGTGGCTGCCACTGGGGACTCAGCAGCTCACACCATCCATCCCACTGGGAAAAGTGAGTCAGGGCCTGAGCCGCTGCCAGCCCCTATTCCTGCTATTCCTGGATCCCACCCCAGCCCTGCTCCCAGCCCCCATGGGCCAGAGCAGGCTGGCAAGGACAACCCCGGGGAAGACTCTCTCCCCCTCCCAACTTGCCCAGTTCTCCCCTCTGCCACAGGCAACCTTGCCCACCACCTAGGTCTCAATGCATTTTTATTAAATTCTTAAAAAACAGAATACAAAATTCTGGCATCAACAATTGTTATAAAGGAAAACTTCAATTCAGCTGTATCAGGTCACCTGGTACATACAGTAAAGTGCTTATTTTTGTGTGGGTTTTTTTTTTCCTTTTTTTTTTTTGTTTTGTTTTTTGTTTTTGTTTTTTTTTGTTGTTGTTGATTTTTTTGTGGTTTTTTTTTAAATCTTTTCAGTTTTTATTTCCCAGCCAGCCCCCAAGCAGAGGCCGCTGTTGCACAAACCAACAGTGCGTTAACGTGACTCTTGTCGAACCAGCTTTGGCAGTCTTCATCAATTGTAAAGTGGAGAAAGCTTCTCCTGGTTTGATAAAAAGAGAGTTAGAGCTTCACAGTAAACGTTTCTAACCAGTTCTAAGTCGAGTTAGTTGGCTGAAGGAAGGGGGAAGGGGGGGAAAAGAGAGGAAGCCAAAATGTTTAAAGTTTCCAGCTTAAAAAAAAAAAAAAAGAAAACCAAAAAACCCAAATCTTTTTGAAGTTGGTTTCCAAGATAGATGCTCTTTGGGGGGAGAAAGCTTGGAAAGAGGAAGAGGAGGAAGAAGGGTGGTGGTGAGAAGGGGTCGCTGGTGCTGGACCACAGGAGCATCTGTCTGGAAACCGCCCCGGGAGGGGACGCCTGGCCCTGGCACGAGGGTCTCCCCAGCCACCCCAGCGCTGCCACGAGCCAGGCTGGAGCCATTCCAGAGTCAATCCCCACCTCTGGAAGCATCCAAAGAGTCTCCACCAACACCCAGACCCTGCCACAAGTCACCCCCGAGTGCCACGCCAGGAGCGCCGGGTCCACAAACCAAACCCGCGCCCAAAACACAAAGCCAAGCCTGGGCCGAGCTCGGCCACTCCCTGGCACATCCAGCCCCTCGCCCACGAACTCCCCCAGCACCTTCCAGCTGCACATCCCCGGCCCAGGACACCCACACCACGGGACATGGGACATGCTCCCAGCACAGCACGGCTCACCCAGGCCACACAGCATGTGTGGTGATGTGTTCATATAAAAGAGATCACCTGGAGGAAAAGGGGGAGCTCAGCTTGCCCACAGCAGCAGCCTGGGGGACAGATAAACCCTGGAGACATCCCCCTGCCAGCCCCTTCCCATGGGATTTTGTGATTTTTTTGTTAAAAAGAGGCTGCGGCGTGCAGCGGCCACGATAGCTTCACAATGCCAGCCCAAGGCAGCACGTACTGTACATCATTCAAGTATTTCTTAATATAAGACAACGAGGAATTATCTACAACTGATAAAACAAAATAAGCTATAAAAAGTAACAATGTACAATCAAGATGGATTTTTCTTTTTTTCTTTCTTTCTGTCAAAGGAGGCCTCTCTGGGGTGTCCCAGTGCCTGCGTGGAAGGGGGGGTCTCCTCTTGCCACCACCTCGCTCCTCCCCAGCCAGCACAGTGGGGCTGGGAGAGGGCAGATTGCAAGGGCGAGGCAGTTTTGGGGGGTGGGATGGGGATGGAGTCACCCTCCCCGACCCCCTGGGTCAGCAGGAAGGGTGGAAGGGTGAGAGAGGACGGCCCCTGCCCTAAACTCCACCGACACCCCTGATCATCATCGCCCAAGATAACTCACACACACCTCCCTGAAACAAAAAACAACATATATTGCATAGTATTGCTGTCAGCAGTCTTAAAATAAAAAGGAGAACTTTCTTTTGTTTTTTTTTTTTTCTCCAGAGACAGTGACTGTCTTCAGCTGAAGACCCAGGGAAGCCTCTTCCCCAGCTCAGAGCTCCCAAACCCTCACCTGTGCACATGACGGGCCAAGGCTGCTTTTGCAAAATATAAAGCTCAAAGCACTGAGTGGTAAGGGAGAGGAGGCGCCTATGGAAGGGGTGAGGGGGTGGCAGTGGGCACAGCTTGGTGGGGCCTGGCCTGTGCCTGTGGTGGGGAGCAGGAGGTTTTGGGGGGAGCAGGAGGTCAGCCCAGCCCCAAGTGTGGGCACCAGAAACCAGCCAAGGGCCTCGTCCCAGCTCCGCACCCCAAGTCCTTCCCACTCACGCATTCCTCCCTTCCCCAAAGCCATCTCTGAGGAAAGGGCACTGCCTGAACACACATGAACATGGATGCACACGCATGAACATGCACACCAGCACTGCCCAGCTGCTGCAGACCCTGCTGCCCTGACCCCAGACCCTCCAGCCCCACATCCCGAGCCATCCCCAAGCTGCTCCCCCCGCTCGGGTGCTGCCACCAGCCTGGCTGCTCACCCACTGGCATCCCCAGGGCACTGGGCACCCTCTGTGCCCCCAGACCCTCCTGCCACGGCAGCCTCAGGGCCAGCCCGAAGCCACGACAGGTCTCCCTGTCCCGCAGCAGGTCCCAACGCTCCCAAAGTGGGTCCTTGCTTTCCACAGAGCACCCAAATCCCCGAGGGTGCTTCTGGCTGCTCTGGCCACCCCCAACACCTCGTCCCCCCTCACACCTCCACAAGGGCACAGCCACCAGCCCCTCCAAAGCCAGGGGGTGCAGCACCTGCCCTGGCACAGGAGCACAGCCCTGGCTGCCTGTGCATCCCCCAGCTCTGACCTTACCCTCGGGAGCCACTGGCCAGAGCACGGGAGCAAAGGAAGACATTTCTCCGTGCCCTGTAGAGAAGCACAGCTGTAGCAGTTTAAAACCAACAATAATAAAAGGGAGGGGAGAAAAAAAAAAATCAAGGAAAAAGAAGGCAGGGGTGAGTAGCTTATTCTGGAAGTGGAATGCTGAGGAGAGAGGGTGGCTCTGTGGGCCAGGGCACCATCTCTCCCCAGCCCCGAGGGGTTCCCTGCACAACACCCACCGTGTCCCCCCCGGAGCAGAGCCAGGGATGCCCCCGAGCACGGGACAGAGGTGCCCCCCAGACCCCCGGGAAAAGGGGGTTTCGTGGGATCTACCCCAACATGGGAGGAAAACCTGCAGCTCCGAGGGGAGGGGCGAGGTTAAAACGCGACTCCCATTGTTGAAAACCCGACCGAGGGGTCTTTTGTTCACAGTATGAAATGAGCTGAAATCGTCAAAGCAGCCGCGCATACAAAGAGTCCTTTGGTGTCGGGGAGGGGGGGAAATGTCAGAGGAGAAACCAAGAGTCAGGAAACAAAAGTCTGTGTGTCTGTCAGATGTCCTTGAGTGTGCCCTGGGTGAAGCAACCTCACGCTTGACTTAATACCTTAAAAAAAAAAAAAAAAGATCTTAAACAAACCCTCCCACCCCCAGACCTACAAGATCAGCAAAACCTTGGAAACCAGCCACAGGGACGAGTCCTGATCTTGTCACTAGCCAGAAACGCTGGGGTTTGGGGGGGAAGGGGGAAGAAGGAAAGGAGAAAGGGGGGATATGGGGTACAGCAGATGCGAGGGCACCGCTCAGGCTTGGTCGGCCACCAGGACCAGCGGGGCCACCAAGTGCTGCCCGGCGGCCACTGCCTTGGCCAGGCTGCTCTTCTGCCGCCGCTTGGCCAGCTTGGACTCGGAGGGGGGGGAGAGCTGCATGGCCCGTGAGGTAGCTTTGATGATGATGGGTCGTGCTTCCTCCTCCGCCTCTTCCTCCTCGTCCTCGTCGTGCCGTGTCAGCTGGCGGTTGACAGCGATGGCCTCGGCAGCGAAGGAGGTGAGCTCTTTGGCACTGCTGTTCCTGCAGGGGAACAGGTGTGGGCTCAGTGGAGGTCAGGGTCAAACATCAGGGTGTCCCCTTCCCCATGTGCCAGCCGTGCCAGGCGGGGCAGGCACCAAAAACCTGGGCTCAAACCCAAACCACGGGCCCAGACAGAGTCGTGGCAGAGCCCCCCAAAAAGCAGCAGGAGGGCACAGCAGGGCTGAAGGGAAGAGCAGGGCTGAAGGGAAGAGCTAGCACTTCCAGGGCTGGGATGTTTTGTGGAGGGGCAGGGTTTTTGGGGCTGGGATTATTTGGGGGGGGGGGTGTTCCAGGATTTTTGTGGCTGGGATTATTTGGGGGAGGGCAGGATTTTTGGGGCTGGGATTATTGGGGGGGTTCCAGGATTTTTGGGGCTGGGATTATTTGGGGGGGGGCAGGATTTTTGGGGCTGCACAGCGGGGCCCCCATGCCACACTCACCTCTGCAGGATGATGGGGGTTGGCAGGGTGTTGTCTGGGGCGCACTGCAATGAAACACAGCTAGTCAGAGCCAGGAGCCCCGCAGGGGTTTGGGAGCAGAGAGCAGGGAGGGGGCATCAGCACTCACCCCCTGCACCCAGGGGTGCTCCAGGACCTGGGCTGCGCTGAGCCTCTTCTTGGCATCTCTCACCAGCAGCTTGGAAATGAGGTCTTTGGCTCCGAAGGAGATGTGCGCCCAGTCCTTGTCAGGAAACTCGTACTTCCCCTCCTGGATGCTCTCAAAGAGCATGTTCTGGGGGGAGGAGAGGGGGGAAAAACAAACCATGGGGGCTCAGCCAGCAGTGCTGCTGCCAAGCTGGTGGTGGGTTTGGGTGATGCTGGGGTGCCCCAGGGTACCTGGCAGGTGTGACAGGCCTCGCCCCGGTCCCAGCCGCAGTCGGAGCCGCAGTGCCCCACGAAGGGGGGGTACCCGCTCAGCATGATGTACAGGATGACCCCCAGGCTCCACAGGTCGCAGCGCTTGTCGTAGATGGTCGCCTCCTCATTGAAGGCCTCCACCACCTCCGGGGCCATGTACTCGGCTGAGCCACACTGTGGGGACAGGAGGGGTGAGCCCCGCAGGGTGGGGAGGGACAGGGGGGCACAGGGGACTGGGAGGGTCCTGCCAAAGCTATGGGGCTGCACACACAGCTCTCCCGGGGTTTGCTCCTGCCAGGGCAGATCATCCTGCAGGGGTTTCCCAGCACAGGAGATGCCACAGCCCAGCCTCTCTGGGGTCACCCAGCAGTGAGCTGACACCCAAAGGGGGAAAAAAAAAAACCTGTAAGGGTGCAACCCCTACAGGGCAGCACCAGGACAGCCAGACCCACACCCCACAGCACCCACAGCACCCACGCCCCACAGCACCACCGCCACCAGACCGGCTCAGCAGCTGCCCCATCACCTGGGAGTGGCCGCAGGACATGGAGACAATCCTGCTCTGCCTGTTCCCCTGCCTGACTCTGCCTGTCCCTGCCTGGTCCCCCCCTGACTCTGCCTGTTCCCCTGCCTGACTCTGCCTGTCCCCCCCGCCTGTCCCTGCCTGTACCCCCTGCCTGCTCCTGCCTGTGTCTCCCCCCGACTCTGCCTGTCCCCCCCTGCCTGCTCCTGCCTGTCCCCCACCACCTCACTCTGCCTGTCCCCCCTGTCCCTGACCCTGCCTGGTCCCCCCCT
>JAWWTY010000078.1:3869571-3882612 GCA_035222235.1 Margarornis squamiger | reverse complement strand
AGTGAGTATGCAGAGTGTGTAGAGAGAGTGCAGTGAGTGTGCAGAGTGTGTGCAGAGTATGTGAGTGTGCAGTGAGTGTGCAGAGTGTGTGAGTGTGCAGTGAGTGTGCAGTGAGTGTGCAGTGAGTGTGCAGTGAGTGTGCAGAGTATGTGAGTGTGCAGTGAGTGTGCAGGGAGTGTGCAGCAGTGCCAGTGTGAGCACATGCCAGGCGTGCAGGGAGCACCCCAAGGTCATGGCAGGCCCACCCGGGGAGCCCGGGGTGGGCAGTGACCACGCAGGGGGCACACACTGGGCACGCAGAGGGTGCAGTGACACGGGGAGGGCACGCAGGGGACACGCCAGTGGCACCACACGCGGGCAGCACACGGAGAGCACACGGCACCAGGACCCACGACCTTGTGGGGTCTCCAGGAGCTGCTGGAGCCCGGCCGAGGGAAAACAGGAAAGTGAGTGGGGCCGTGCCGGAAGGCAGCTATTGTTGGCCAGGGAGCAGAGGGACTGCGAGGGGCTGGAAGCCACTGTGGCCACCTTGTCACCCCTCTGTGCCCCCTCCCCATGCACATGGGGTGGCCCCAGTGTGGACAGACGCACCTCGGGAGTGTCCAGGGATTCCCTCCCCTGCCCCACTGCTTTGGAAGGGGAAATAAATAAGCCTTGGTTTTCCCGTGTGTTATTTCCCCAGCCCAAGGAGGGCCCAGCCTCCCGCTCCTGGCAGAGGGAGGATTTGGAGCCCTGGCTCTGTGTCAAAGGAAAAAATCTTAGAAAAAACCTGGAATTTCCTGCGGGGCAGAAAACCCGGAGGTTTGACAGTCCTGGTGTTGGGGTGGGACAGGGGGAGGGACGGGGACATGGGGGACAGGGGACACACACACCATGGCCAAGGCACACAACGGGCCATGCTGGCAGGTCCCCAAACTCCCTCCTGCCCTGCCACTGCCAGGGGGATTTGGGGCAGCTCTGACCCTCCAGCCGGGCCTCCAGCACACCCCAAGTCCTGGTGCCCCCATCCTGCCCCCGTGGGATCCTCCCCACGGATGTTGTCCCAGTCCTTCCCTCCCCACTTGCTGCAGGGAAGGGGTCTTGGTGACCTCTGTGTGGCTTTGGCAGCTCCTGCTTTGCACCCACATTTTGGGGCTGTTCCCTCTCCCCAGGGCCCCACAGCAGAGCTGCCCAGCCCAGGGTCTCAGGGCCAGTGGTGGCACACTCTGAGAGGAGGGGGACACGGAGGGATGGTGGTGGTGTTGTGTCTCAGATTCCTCAGCCCGAGGAGGTGCCACGGGGTGAAGGAACAGCCAGAACCCACAGCAGAGCCTGCAGGGAAGTGTGTCCCCAAGGAAGGGGACAAACACCCCAAAAAAGCCTTTCAGGGGAGACCCCAGTTCAGTGGGGAGCATCTCCCATCCCACATCACCTGGCCCACCACCCGACACCAGCCAAAACCCAGGGGACAAGGACATGGAGACAGCAGGGATGGGCCAGGGATGTGTTGGGAAGGTGGACAGAGCCAGCCCAGGCAGGGAAATCCCTGCAGCCCCCAAAGCAAGGGGCAGGAACTCCAGGAGCTCCAGTTTTGGGGTGTCAGGGGAGAGGGGGAGGGATGGGGCTGATGCTGTGCCACAGAGGGGTCCAGCCTTGGTTTATGGGAGCAGATGGGAGAAGCTGCTGCTTCTAAACACCCCAGTCTCTTTTCACCCCTCTCCATCCTCCCAGTTCCCTGGAAAGGGGGTGAGACCCACAGGAGCAGCCCTGCCCCACTGCAGCCGGGTCACTGCGGGGCAACTGGGGACAGCAGGCTGGCACATTGCACAATTCCTTAGAATCACAGAGTCATGGGATATCCTGAGCTGGAAGGGACCCACAGGGATCATCCAGTCCAAGCCCTGGCCCTGCACAGACACCCCAACAATCCCACCCTGTCCCCCAGAGTGTTGTCCAAACCCTCCTGGAGCTCTGGCAGCCTTGGGGCCGTGCCCACTGCCCTGGGGAGCCTGGGCAGTGCCCACCACCCTCTGGGGGAAGAACCTTCTCCTGGGATCTGACCTAACCCTCCCCTGACTCAGCTTCATGCCAAAAAGTCCTGGACCACAAAAAAATCCCCCCAGTTCCCTTGGAAAGGGCATTGCAGCCACAGTGGGGCCTGCCCAGCCCGCGCTGGGGGCTGTGGGTGCCTGTGGCTGCATCCCGGCAGCCTCGGGGGTTTGCAGGGATTTGGTCACCAGGACAAAAACTGATCGTGGGGCACCTCTTGGTAAAGCCCTGGGCGAGGAGGGACCCACTGTTGCTGCAGGGCTGGCACAGGGATGGAGCAGCAGGTGCCCCCGTATCGGTGTCACCCATGTGCCGCAGGGACGGGACATGCACTCCCCGCTCCAGAGCTTTCCCAGAAGCATTCCAGGTCCTGCCCGTGCTCCTGGCACGGGGCTGGGGAGCTGCTGGCCTCTGGCCTGGCTGTGCCATACAAGGCAGAGGGAGCACGTGCCACGCTGGTGACTGTTCCCTTGTCCCAGGACTGGCTGTCACCTCTCCATGGAGCCCAAAAGCGGGGCAGGGCAAACCCAGGGCCCTGTGCCTCTGCCCAGGAGGAGGAGGGTGGCAGAGCAGGGCTGGGGGGCTGCCAGGGACCCTGGGGAATGTGGGCCCAGAGGCATCAGCTGTCCAGGGAAAACAGAACAAACAAGAGGCACATTTCTGAGCACTTGGAAAGCTGCCTCTGCCTGCACAGGGCTGAGGGCCTGAGGCAGGGATGGCCAGGGGGCTGTGCTGGCAGAGCTGTGCAGGGACACTCCTGTGCCCCCTGTGCCCCCTGTGCCCCTGCTTCCTGACTCCAAAGGTGTAAGGGGAAGCACAGGATGAGGCAGCACCTCCTGGGGATGGGAGTGCAGCCCATGGGCCCTTTTGGAGGGTGGTCCCTCTCTGGGACCCCCAGGACTGTGTGGGCAGCATCTGCTGAGCTGCTGGGCTGGAGGGGCAGGGCAGGGTGAGGATGTGGTTGTGTCACAGCACAGCCCCAGCAATGCTCTGAGCAGGGTCTGCTGCCCAGGGAGGCCGTGGTGGCCGGGGACATTCCTGTCCTCACCTGGCTGGAGGTGGCTTCTTCACAGACCCCAGCCCCTGCTCCCTCTTGGCTGGTTCCTGGGGGTCCATGGGATTTCTGTCCCTACTTCCCAGCTTCCCACTTTAAGCAAACCCTAAGGGGACTTGTGATGGATGTGCCCGATCCCTGAACCAAACCAGTGATGGTCTGGCCCAGGTTCCAGAGGAGGAAAAGGCCAGAGCCAGGCCAAGCAGTCCAGGAAACCCACGGAAGAGCAGAGTGACCCAGGGAGCACCGATCCACGTGAGCCTGGAACACCAATCCTGGGATCAACACATAGATAATGCGTGGCTTTTCCAAGACTCATTTATCAAGGAACAAAGAAAGCCGTGGGTACAAGGAGCCTCCCGCACCTTTCCCTTTCAGTGCAAGTTGCCTGTGAGCCAACAGCTTCACCCCATCCCCAGCCAGTCCCAGTGAGTGCCTCAGAGCTCTCCCTGCCTGGCAGCCCGTGGTGACCTCCCCTGCAGCTGGGACCCCTCTGGAAGCTGCTCCTCAAGGCACAGAGACCTTTTAACAGCAGCTCTTTGGATGACTCCAAACCCAGTTCTCCCCAAACTGCAGCTCCACTGCACACCAGTGACTGTTCCCTGGAGCTGGGACCCCTCTCCAGGTCTGAGGTTCCTTCCCTTCCTTACACAGGGTGGAGAGACCCTTATTTGCAGCAGCTTCTTGGTAAGTTCCTGACACCACACTGAATCCACACCAGTGAAACCCATGCAGTTAATTCCTTCAGATGTGAACTGTTGTGTGAGTCAAAGGCTGAGACTGGACCTGGCCTACCTAAGCTCCACCAGGAGTTTAGAAGTAAGGGGATCCTCTCTGAGCCTTCTACTCAACAGAAGGATCTCTTACCCTTTTATATCTTTGGTCTCTGTGTAAGTCATTCCAGCTTGATTCCAACTTGATTTTCTTTAGTCTGGTAGGAAGTACCAGAGGGAACCTTGCCATCAAACTGTTAAATCACACTTTCATAAATCCACATTAAAACAACTTTTGCTAACAACGTTGATGCTGATTCTTTGAGTGACCCTAAATCACTCATCTGTGACAAACTGATGTCCTTGGCAGCATCCTAAACCAGGACTCGTGGCAGAACTGAGGCCCTAAATCTCTGGAGCTCCTCAGCATTTGGGGGCTGGAGGAGCCCAGTGGGCACAGGGTGAGCCATGGCTTCCTTGGAGCAGTGGGTGACCCTGCCCAGAGCCAAAGGAGCGGAGCTTTGCCACGGGAACATACGGCAGCCGCAGCCCCCTCTGTGCCACGAGCCCGTGCCCGCTCCAGCTCCGGGGCCGGTGCCATCTGTGCTTTCTGGGAAGGGCTCAGCCCCGCAGAGGGGAGGCTGCCACAGCCCTGGGCACGGCACCTGCAGCGCAGGAGAGCTGCAAATCTGTTCTCTGGGCTCTCAGCAAAGCCCTCGTGATGCCTCTGCACCCCTGCAGAGCCTGGGGAGACGAGGGGTAAAAGTACTGAGGAGTCCTGGGCACGGCTAAACCTGCTGGCCAGGCTGGGCTCAGCTCGGGGGGCTCAGCCCTGGCATGTCAGCTCAGGGGGCTCAGTTTGGGGGGCTCAGTTTGAAGGGCTCAGCCCTGGAGGCTCAGTTTGGGGGACTCAGCCCTGGGGTGTCAGTTCGGGGGGCTCAGTTTGGGGGGCTCAGTGGGGGGCTTAGCCCTGGGGTGTCACCTTGGGGGACTCAGCCCTGGATGCTGCTGCTCCCCCGCCCTGCAGTGACTCGCAGCTGTGGCTCAGGGGCGAGTAAACACGAGCTGAAAAGCGCTGGGAGATGAAAGCAGCGCGGGGGCTGCTGAGGCTGCTGAGGCAGAGGCAGAGCGAGGCCGAGCCCCGGCTGTGGCTCTGCAGACCTGTCTGGGCAACATCCTGCGCCGCCGTGTGCTGGGGGGGGGCCGGGCTCAGCCGCAGCAGCACCAAAGGGCCCGTCAAGGTGCTTTTCCTCCCCCTCCTCCTCCTTCCTTGGCCGAGCTGGTCCTGCACGGAGGAGGGCAGGTCTTTCCCCCCAAAAGGAACGGGGACAGAGGGAGGCAGGGCCCTGCAGCCCCACGAGTGACAGCTGGAGAGGTGCCACATGCCCCCGTGGTGACAGCTGGGTGGGAGCTGCGCACCTCACAGCATTCCAGGTGGGTGGGAAAGGGAAAGCTGGGGAACAGAGACAGGAGCTGCACCAGCAGCACTCACTGCCCACCTGCAGCCCCACTCGGGTCACTGCAGATGGCCTGGTTTCTGCTGGGATGCAGCCAGTTTTCTCCCCAGTAGCCAGTACAGGGCTGTGTTTGGGATTTGGGATGGGAATAACGCTGATAAGGCCCCGATGTTTTGGCGTTGCTGAGCAGTGCTTACCCTAAGCCAAGGACTTTGAGTGTCTCGTGCTCTGCCAGCCAGGAGGGGCACAAAAACTGGGGGGAGCATGGCTGGGACAATTGACCCAGCACCCACAAAACACTGGGAGAGGGGCTGGAGGGTGCTTAGGAAGGCCCAGCACCTCCACTGTGCAGGGGAAGAGGAAGGACCTATTGCTGCAGGCAGGGAACAGGCAGGAGCTGTGGCTGGCGAGCCCCTCACTCCCCTCCCAGCCAGGAAAGTAACAGGTAGCCCCCAGATGGAGTTTTTTCCCAATTTAGTCCATCAGCCTTGATGGCAGCGCCCTGGTCTCCTTCCCACGGCAGCACAGAGCTCCTTGGCAAGCTGGATGGCTGGAGTTCCCCTCCCCTGCCCACTTCCACCTGAGTTCCAGAGCTGGGAGAACAGCTGAACCCTTGGGTACAGGGACACTGCAGAGACATGTTGGGACAACCCCGGGCTGGTGGTGGAGCCCCAGTGCCCGCCCGCGCTGCCCCACGGCCCTGGGAACCTGCACAGGGCTCGGAGCACCTGGAGAGCAGGAGGAACCCAACCAAGCTCACCCCACCCAGGAGCTCCCAGCTCTGCAGCACAGCTCCCCAGGAGCCCAAACACCCCCCGTGTTTGCTCTGCTGATAGGGAGGCTCTGGCAAAGGTGCAATCACGAGACGCTCAGCGAGTGGCGTGTGCTGTGTAAATACAACATAATTTATTGGTTCCATTCCAGAGCACGAGTGGTGTTTGTACGAGTGTCCCAGCGACAGGACGAGCAATGAGAGTCACGTATGTACAGAGATCCCAGGGCATGGCAACACTTGGGAAGGAAGAAGTGGTGAGTGGGGGTTTGGTCACTGTTCATAGGAACCTTTTCTCATACTGGTCCCAGTCTTAGGTACCTACCTGGGGGCACGGGAAGCTCTCACCAAGCAAGCAGCAGGTAAGGTTGGGGGGCTCTGGCTGCTCACCAGAGATTTTGGTCCCAGAGGGGCACAGCTGCTGGGGAGGAGGGAGAGGGCTCTGTACCCTAACGGGAAGCAGGATGTGATCCCCAGAGGCGGCGAGGCTGGAGGGCAGGCGGCCCATTCCTTCCCGGCAGGGTCAGCGTACCACGAGGTGATGGAGAGGAATTGCCCACGCCTGTCCCTCTGCTCACTTCCACGAGGTACAGCTTGGCCCAGTGCTGCCAGTGGGCATCACTGTGGGGATAGTGCTGAGCTGCACCTGGGCAGGAGAAGCGAGGCCACATTCCAACAGCACTGGCTCCAGTGGGAGAACTGTTTCCACGGGAGGAACCCCAGACCCAGCTCCTTCAGAGGCAGCACAAGGAGGGCCAAGCCTTGGGCACAGGTGGGCACAAAGCAGCTCTGCCCAAAACCTGGACTCACAGCCAGTGGAAGAGGTGCTGGAACCAAAGAGCACCCCAAGGATCCACATACATTAGCATTTCCTCCCCAGCCCCCACATAACCTGCCTTCACGGTGGGAAAGGGGTGTCCCGAGGGAAGTACCGCTTCCATGGCAGCACCAGCTCCACAACACAGCTCTGTCTGAAGCATCTGGCTCAGCTCACTCAGGGCACAGGGAAAAGACAGCTCAGGACAGCTCTTCCCCCCTTCCAAGAGCGAACATTCCCGTCAAAAGGCCCTCAAAATATTTTCTCTTTTTTTTTATAGAAATTACTATAAAAAACTAGTTAATCTAGAGCATCTTTAAAAAAATATTCCTGCAATATCACAGTTTTACATTGAAACTCATTAAAAATATATAATTTCTTTAACAAAACGTCTCTGTTCTCCCCTTGAATCACATCTCCAATAAGGGAGCCCTCGGAGGTGGGAGCAGGAAGGTCTGAGCTCAGTGGCACATCCGGGAGGTCATTTCCTTCTGTCAAAGGGACACAGAAGACAAGGGAGTGTGAAGGAGGATCCAGGCTGCCAGGTGAGGGTGTGGATGAAGAGACCTTCCCTGTGATTAGCTGTCAGTACCCTCCTCAAGCATGGGGTGACACTGCTGCCCAGAGCTCCAGGGCAGGGCTGTGTTCCCCCCCCATTCCCAGGACACCCCGGGGGGTTTATCCATCTATGTCCACATGCTGACAGTGCTGGGATCACTCAGGGCCCCACAAACGAGGCAAACCAGCTGCTGGCAATGTGAGGAGCCTGCTGGAGAAGAAGTCAACTCCCTCCACTGCCCAAAGGACCCTGCTGGGCTGTGCCTGCATGTCCTGACTCCCAGTTTCCTGACAGTCAAACTGCAAGGCCAAGCAGTCCTGAATTTGGGCAGACAGGTTTAGAAGAGAATCACACAATCATTAAGGTTGGAAAAGACCCCCAGGACCATGGAGTCCAACCACTGCCTCAGCACTGCTGTGTCACCACTAAACCACATTCCCAAATGCCACATGCACATGTTTTTTGAACACTCCCAGGGATGGTGACTCCACCACTGCCCTGGGCAGCTTGTGCCAGTGCTTTACAAACCCTTTCCATGAAGGGATTTCCCCAATATCCAGCCTAAACCTCCCCTGGCACAACTTGAGGCCATTCCCTCTCCTCCTGTCCCTGTTCCCTGGGGCAGAGCCTGATCCCCCCCCGGCTCCCCCATCCTGTCAGGGAGTTGCAGAGCCAGAAGGTCCCCCCTGAGTCTCCTTTTCTCCAAGCTGAGCCTCCCCAGCTCCCTCAGCTGCTTCTGGTGATCCAGACCTTTCCCCAGATCCCTTCCCTTCTCTGGACACTCTCCAGCCTCTCAACATCTTTCTTGGAGTGAGAGGTGCAGAACTGGACACAGGATTTGAGGTGGGGCCTTCTGAGAAGGTACCAGAGATCCCTGTGCCTCCCCCAGCCCAGCCCAGCCCTGGCTGCAGATCCCTGTGTATCCTGAGCTCCCCCAGACACTCACCAGAGGCTCCAGCTCCTTGGTGTCTATGAGATTGAACTCTTTCACAAAGTAGTAAAAGTGCTTGTAGCAGGTGTTCACGTGGGCTTCTGAGCCCATCTGGGTGATCCTGTCGAAGTGGTGGATGTAGACGTGGACAAAGACCCGGAATAGCCTGGAGAGAATCTTCTTCACCACTGGGAGGAAGTTCTTAGGGAAAGGAGTACCTGGGAGGGAAGAATGGCCATGAGAAACCTTTAGTCAAGTTAAAACTGGTTTCTTGAAGCTAAAATAAATGGGTAAAATGGAAAGAATGAGACAAAAGGGCTTCTGTCTCTGGCAATGCCTATTCCCCCTCCTTCTTGCTTTCTTTTGGATCAGATTTTTCAAAAGCATGGATTTTTAAGTGACAGAGTGCTGCACTGCTGGGGCTGAAAGCAGAGCCCAGATTCCCAGCAGCTGTTTCAGTCTGAGTTTTCTTCTGCTCCTGTTCAACATATTTATATAAATAGTGCAAAACACTAGATATGACCAAGCAAATTCCCAAAGGAAAGGCTTGGTGTTGTTACCTCCCCACAGTTATCCCTTATTTTGCTATGTCTTCAGCTCTTTGGTTAAAAATTAAAGTCTTTAAGGTCCTCTTTAAAGGCACCAGGGCTGTGTTTGGCCAGGCCCTGACAGCAGGGGGGTTTGGCCATCCAGCACCTCCGTGGGATATCAGGGTGTAAAGTCCACACAGGCTGTTCCTGGAGGAACAAGGACGAGTTAAACCCTTTCAGTGCTTGGCCAGAACTGCAACATCTCAGTGGTGTTAAGGGGGAGGGATCTGAGCTGAAAAGAGAAACAGCTGAAAACACGCCAGCCACAACCCTGGTGCTGTGGGAAGCTCGTCCTGCCCCCGGAACAGAACCAACACCCCGCTGTGGTCCCCAGGGTCCTGCACAGGCAGCGACAGCAGAGTGGCTGGGGAGGGGTTTGGTGTTTCAGCTGTCTCAGAAGTGGCTGTTCATGGCCCTGCTCTGCCCACTCCACACCTGGGTGAAGCAGCATTTTGGCCCAGTGGAGGAGCTCCAGTGGTAGCCATGCCCCAAGGAGTGGCCAACTGTGTCCTGGCACAGCTTCAGTGGGATAAATGCCAAGGCAGGAGGGAGGCAGCTTTGCTGCACCTTGTCTCCTGCATCCCAGAAGATGGAAGCTCTGCATGGGCTCAGTCATGTTTACCTGAAGTTTTAGAGGCTGAGTTCTTCCATCTTCAACACAAAATAAATAAAACCCAGCAATGTCCACCCCGAAGGCAGAGAAGCTGTGTTTGGATATGCAGATTGAGGTGTCTTAGGCCAAATTCTCCTTTCCATGGCCCTGGCAGTAGATGGAACTTGGCCCCTCCCTCCAGGCCTGTGCCAGCATCCCACTCCTCTGGAGGGGCAGAGGCAGCCCCAGCAGCCTCTAATAACAAAGAGGCTGATTATGGCATGTGGCACCACCACCAGGTGACACAGAGCCCGGACCCAGAGTGGCAATGAAGTCCAGGAGAGCCATCCTGGAGGAGACCACGTCCAGCCTGAGTCACCCCAGAGCTTGTGCTCTAAGGTCTGCACTGCCTGGGCTCAGCTTGGCTTTCCTGAAGGCATCCATGACTCGGAGTGGGATCTGGTGCAGATACGGTTATTTTAGCACTGCAGCGGAGCTGGCAAAGAGCTCCTCTGAGCAGCACAGAAGGAAACAGCTCTGCAGCATCTCCTAAACAGAAACAGGACCCGAGGCCTCCAGGAGAAAGCTCTTCACCCACCTCTCTCCCACCAGCCCCAGCTCGAGCCCAACTCACCAACGTTAGTGGGGAAGATGTCCTCGTTGTTGATCTGCACCTCGATCCAGTCCATGAGCAGGTTCATGTACTGGGGCGCCGACAGGGCGGTGGGTTTGCGGTACTTGTGCTCGTCCTGCCACCGGTACTCGTACTTGGGCCCCCCCGACATGACGGGGCAGGACTGCTCGGTGCAATAGTCACTGATGGTGCCGTAGATCAGGTTGATGCGGTTGAAGAAGTCCACGACGTGCACGGCCACCCAGTCGTTCTGCTCCTCGCCCGGCGGCAGCTGCACGGCCACCTTCAGGTCCAGCCCGGCGTTGAGCGAGGCCTGAGCCTTCTTGTGCAGCTCGAACCGCTGAGTGCCCGGCTCGAACTTGCGCTTGGGCCGGAAGGTTTTGTCTTTGTTGAACACTTGCTTTAAGGCGTGGGACATTTTCCCCCTCCTCTCGCTGTGCCGGTGACAGCCGCAGGCCGGGCCGCTTCCCGGGGCACGGCTGGGGCGACTCTGATCTTCACAGAACCCTCCCTCTGCTCATCTGGTCCTGATCTGCAACACAGCACAGAAGGGCAGCGATTAGGAGCAGCTCTCTCAACAGGAAACCTTGTCTAAATCCCACAGGCAGAGATCTGGGATACCATCTGGGCCCTCGCCCCACATCTGAGGGGGGGAGCTCATGCCAGCTTTCCTTCCTCCCCCTTCCCTTCCCAGCAGAGCAGCTGCCGGGGTGACCTGGGCTGAAAGGAGCCACCCCAGAGAGAACTCCCAACGTGTTCCATGTGGGAATGAGGGAACAGGACCCACAGCCTTGGGAGGTGGCTGCCACTCACCCTGACATCACTGCACCAAGAGCCCCAACCCCACAGAAACAAAGAAAACACCTCCTGCTCAGCTCCAAAACACCAAAGAAGGGTAAAACCAGTTGGGTTTCACCTGGATCCGACTTTTCACCTGTGCTTCCCCCTTTTGAGAACAAACCTACCTAAAAGGTCAGGTCATGCCAACCCACAGTAGAGTTCAGAGCTGCTGCCAGACACCCTCCACCAGAGCAGGGCAGCCACCAGGGCAGACAGTGAAAGTACAAGACAGGAACCAAAGGGCGGAGGGGAACGAGAAGTCACAGCTCAGGCACCCAGAGAGCAAATATCCTGAAATAACACCAGCCCTGAGAGCAGCCACAGCCTCTTCTGCAGGTGCACACAGACCAGAAACATATTTTTCACTTCAGTTTAGCTCACTTCAAGTTGAAAGCTGGAAGATGAGGGAAAGCTCATCTTCCCCTTCCAGCCTGTGGAAAAGAATCAGCTCCAAGCGTGAGACCCAAGTGAAGATCTGAAGGGATGCTGACAAGAAACACAGCTCTGTTTATCTGCAGCTAATTATACCTCCTTTGTTCCCACATCCAGCCCCTCGCAGAATTTGTGTCAGGCTGTTCTTTGATGGAGGCTTAAGGCAGAAAGCTTTGTGTACCAAAAATATTATTTTACATGTGCTGGACAGAAATGAATAAAGTAACAGAAATTAAGCTGATGCTGTAAATAGCACAAATAAGTTCCCATAATTTTAGAAGTAAGGAAGACAACAAACCCCTTTCACTAAGCAGAATCTACTTAGATTTATATGGAGCCACAGTGTTGTTCCAATAGGTAAAGTGTCCTCAAATGTTGGGAAGAAGATCCCAAACTCAAGGTCACGACTGCCATGGCTGCAATCGAGCCCGTCCCCAACAGATGCCGCAGTGCTAATCAGCAGTTCTTCTCTGGAGAAAGATTAAAAAGCTTTAAGCCAAGGCCTCTTGTTTTCTTATTTAATTACAGTGAGGAAGAAACCCCAAACCACTCCAGTTCATCCCACTAAGAACAGGCTCAACACTTCCTGCGGGAATGGGCTCAGTAACCTCTTCCGTGCAGGAGCAGAGATTCAAACTCCTATTGCAACATGGGCCACGACATGAGCTGGGAGTAACCAAAATGTGGTTCAGTGAGATCCTCCCTGGGCTGGGAGGTGAATCCATGGCACTCATGTCATCATGGAACGGTCTGGGTTGGAAGGGACCTTACAGCCCGTCTGCCACGGGCAGGGGGGACACCTTCTGTGGGCAGGGACACCTTCCACTAGAGCAGGCTGCTCCAAGCCCTGTCCAACCTGGCCTTCCTGCTGCCAGAGCAGCTGCCGTGACCCCGTGAGCCACCACCGGGGGAGGCAACCCCAGGCCCGAGCCAGAAAGGCGTGTCCTCCGGAGCAGGGGAGGAAGCGGCGCGGGGGCCCAGGCGAGCGGCAGCGCCGGTTGCAGAGCTGTGTCACAGCCTGGCCACATCCTGCGGGGGGAGCCGGGGCGGAAGCTCCAGGGACTGCACCCACCAGCCCGTGCCGTGCCACGGGGCCAGCCCCCACGGATGCAGCAATGTGGGCACCAGGTGTTGAGGCTGCAGCTGCTTCCAGAGGGAAATCAGTCCCAGAGCGGCGCTTGCACGCGATGAGCTCCTTGGAGTGGAGATGGAGGAAAACAAGTCCTCTCACACAACCACCCACGCGGGAGGCAGGAGCACTGCCCTCCATGCAGCATCCCTGGTGCAGCACGACTCCATTCCTACTGCTTTTCTGTAGGATCTGCAGGGCCCAGCACAGGTGACGACAGGGTAAATCCCAAGGGCAAAACCAAACATCCTCTGGGCTTCACCACACACATCAAGAAACAAACACTGACCATTTTCCAGAAGAAACTGTCGTTTGAGCAGGACAGAGAGACTTTTCATAGAATGATAGAATATCCTGAGCTGGAAGGGACTCCCAAGGATCATCCAGTCCAACCCCTGGCCTTGCACAGACACCAAAACAACCCCACCCTGTCCCCCAGAGCATTGTCCAAACCCTCCTGGAGCTCTGGCAGCCTTGGGGCCGTGCCCACTGC
>JAWWTY010000078.1:3837892-3861222 GCA_035222235.1 Margarornis squamiger | reverse complement strand
CGCCCCACTCCCCCAATTCCCCTCAGTGCCCTCACACCCCCCAGTGTCCGCACATTCCCATCATTCCCCCCCACACCCCCACACTCTCCATTCCTCCCACACTCCCCCATTCCTCCCACACCCCCCCATTCCCTCCACATTCCCCTCACTCCCCCCACACCCCACATTCCCCTCACCTCTCTCGGGCCGCGCCCCCTCCCTCAGTGGCGGACGGACACCGCTCCGCGCCGAGCCCGCTCTCCGCCCCGCGCAGCCGCAGCGCTCCCGCTCCCGCCCCGCGCCCGCCGCGCTCCGCCCTGCCCGGCACTACTTCCTCTTAAAGGGGCCGCGCCCGCCCGCCCGCCCGGGGAGGGGCCGGCAGGGCAGAGAGTGCTGGGCGGGCACCTCGGAGTTTTATTATATTTTAAAAAGAATTATTCGAGTTTATTTTACTCTGTCGTTTTTTAAACTATCCTGATATTTTATTTTGCTTTATTTGATTTGATTCTGGTTATCCTATTTCATTTTATTCTATTTTCATTTTCATTTCTGTTTGCTTTTATTCTTTTTCTATTTTATTTCTTTTCTCTATTTTCCCTTTATTCATTTTCTATTTTATTTCTTTTATCTATTTTCCTTTTATTCATTTTCTATTTTATTTATCTATTTTCCTTTTTTTCATTTTCTACTTTATTTATCTATTTTCCTTTTATTCATTTTCTATTTTATTTCTTTTATCTATTTTCCTTTTATTCCATTCTATTTATTTCATTTTCTTCTATCCACTTTATTCTATTTTATTCCCTTTTATTATCTTTATGTCTTTTTCTTATTTTTATTATTTTCCCTTTTATTCTATTTTATTTGGCTAATTCTATTTTATCTCATTCTCTTTTATTTTTAGTCTATTTTCATTTTTATTGTATTTATTTATCCTTCTTTATTTTCCCTTTCATTCCATTCTATTTATATTTCTTCTATTTTTATCTACTTTATTCTATTTCCTTTTATTATCTTTGTGTATTTTTTCTTATTTTTATTCTTCCTTTTATTCTATCTCATTCTCTTTTATTTTTATTCTATTTCATTATTATTCTAATATTTTTCGTTCTTTTTGATTTTTTCCTTTTATTCCATTCCATTTATCTCCTTTTCCTCTATTTTATTTACCTTGTACTATTTTATTTCCTTCTCCTCTATTAATATATTTTTACTAATAATAATATTATTTCTTATTTTTATTTATTTCCTTTTATTCCATCCTGTTGCTTTCCCTCCTTTTATTCTATTTCCTTTCTTTTCTGCCCCTATCCACTGTTTGTTTCCCAGGAGCAGGGACAGCCCAGGGATGCTCAGGGACCCCCGGGACTGCACAATGAAGACCCTGATGAGTCTGGAAAAGGCCAAAACGCTCGGAAATCCAAAGGAAAAACCAAGTGAGGGTCAGAAAGGGCCCGGCCCTGCTGCCCGAGGGGTGGTCCAAGGCCTTTGCCACGACCACTTGGGAGCCTGGAGATCTCGGGGGCCCCAGGACCCCCAGACCCCCAGTTCATCCCCCAGACCCCCAATTCCCACCCCAGGTGCTCACAGCCCACCTCAGACCCCCAATTCCCACCTCAGACCCCCAATTCCCACCTCAGGTGCTCACAGCACACCCCAGACCCCCAATTCCAACCCCAACCCCCCAGTTCCTACCCCAGGTAGTCACAGCCCACCCCAGATCCCCAATTTGCCCCCCAAGTGCTCACAGCACACCCCAGTTCATCTCCCAGTTCATCCCCCAGGTAGTCACAGCCCACCCCAGACCCCAGTTTATCCCCCAGGTGCTCACAGCCCACCCCAGACCCCCAATTCCTACCCCAGGTGCTCACAGCCCACCCCAGACCCCAGTTCATCCCCCAGCTCACAGCTCCCCCAGTTGCCCAGCCCAGACGTGCCCCAGCCCCCGGGCTGTGTGTGTGTGTGTATGGGGGGGGTCTCCCCCCGTTCCCAGCTTTGGGGGCAGCTCAGTCTCTTCCCAGCAGCTGATCCCACAGTCCCGCTCCAGCCCGGGGCTCCCTGGCTGGATTCCTCGCTGGAACAGCCGATGCTCTGCCCGAGGGCACGAACAGCCCCCTTGTGCCCGCTCCTGTGTGCTCCAGGTCACAGGAGCACGGAATTGAGGTGGGCAGGGACCACTGGAGCTCACCGGGTCCAGCACAGCCTCCCAGGACATCACTCCGGATTGGGTCCGGCTGGCTTTGGAATATCCCCAGGGAAGGTGACTGCAGCCCTTCTCTGCGCACCCGCAGGGCAAAGCTCTTCCCGGTGCGCGGGTGGAATCGTGTTGCTCGGGGAGCAGGGGAGGGCAGGGCAGCCAGGGCTCTGTGCAGGACCAGGGCACGGCAGCTCCACGTGGCATCGAGCCCGGACTCTGCTCCGGATCCCGCCCGTGCCAGGGACTCACTGCGCTCTTCCCAGCGCACAGATGGAGGCGCCGGCTCTGCTTCTCCTCTCTGAGACCCCAAAGGCAGGTCTGGGGGCTTCCCAACCTTCCTTTAGTTTTTCCTTTGGATTTTGGAACGTTTTGTCCATCCTCAGCGCAGGCAAACCCTCCCCTGGCTCTGTCCTGGCCCCCCTGGTTTCCTGGGATTGTTCAAGGCCAGGGAGGGGCTCAGTGGGACACCCGGGGGTCCCTGAGCATCCCTGGGCTGTCCCTGCTCCTGGAAAATAATGGATAAAGGGGAAGAAAAGAGAAGAAAGAAAACAGAATAAAAAGAAGTAAATAAACAGAATGGAATAAAAGGAAATAAATAAGAAAATAATATATTAATAGAAGGAAATAAAATAGTATAAGGTAATTAAAATAGAGGAAAAGGAAATAAATAGAATGGAATAAAAGGGAAAAAAAAATCAAAAGGGAGGAAAAAAAAACCAGAATAAAAATGAAACTAGAATAAAAATAAAACAGAATAAGTAAAAGAACCAGAATAAGTAAATAAACCAGAATAAAATAAATAAAGGGAAAACTAATAAAAGCAAATAATAAATATATAAAGATAATAAAAGGAAATAGAATAAAGCAGATATACAGAAGAAAATGGGGCAAATCCACGTCCTAGTTTTGGGTCCATCCAAACTAGAAAGGTGTTATAAAAGGACCATTTACAAAGCCAAAAATTCACCTTTGTTTTGAAAGTTTATTGGATCATCTTGACACAAAATCATTACAGCAGCTTGTGGTACGTTGTTTTCTTTATCTTTTTTTTTTTTTTCCTTTTTTAAGGGAATGTTGATAGCAAATAAATTTGTGAATGTAACACATCATACAGTTTCAAAATTCTAGAATCACTGCACAGGATTCTGTAAGAGACTCTACATGCTAAAGTGACAGTTTTCATCCATGAATTTTAAAAAACAAAACGAAACAAAAAAATCCCACTAATTGAGGAACATTATCCTTTAAGACAATTTTAATATGTTCAGTTTCTAATACACAACTGGCTAACCAAGGGAGGCTGACCAAAAGCAAACCCTCCACGTCCCAGCAGCACGGTCAGACACGGGGCTGGGCCTGGCCATGAACCCAGAGCACCAGAGCAGAGCCTTGGCCAAAATCCCTCCTGTGGGAAGAGTGTAAAGAGCACAAGACACGTGTAAAGCACAGGACATCACCCAAGGGGGAAGATCAGCACTCCATCCTGCTCCCTGCGTGGGCTTCTGGTTCCTTTGGAGTGGTGGTGGTGGTGCTGGAGACGTGCAGACCCACCCAGCTCCTCCCTGGGCACCTTTTGGGAGCAACCAGCCCCTCCTGGCCTGTGTCTTGAAGCAAAACTGTTTCAGCGAGTTCTCAGTGTGCTGGGTGTGGAACAGCAAGGAAAAGAACTGGGAGGGGGGATAAAAAACTAAATGGAAAGCAAGGGATGTTGGAGAAGGACAGCAGCTGAGCATCTCTGCAGGCCACAGCGATGTCCCTTTCCAGTGGGGGACTCCACAAGATTGCAGTAGTGCACAATGGGCTTCACCTCAGACTCTCCCTCCTCCTTCCCTCCAGAGGCTACAGATCCCAACCTGCAGCTCCTCACCCTGCACCCAGGCAGGGAGGGGGTCCCAATGCACCCCCTCCCCTCCCATACCCCAGCAGGGAGAGGGGATCCACTCACCTCTATCCCCTTCTGCAACTCAGAAAGGAGAGCAGCCCCTCCTCCCTCCTTCCTGCAGCCTGTCTGCGAGAGGGGCTCCCAATCCGTCCCTCTCTCCTGCCCCCAGGCACAGAAGGCTCTGCCACAGGGACCCAGGGGCACCTGTGCTGCCAAATCTGCTCCCACTGGTGCGAGGGCAGGGCTGGGGGACACTGTGGGGACACTGGGACAGCAGGGCCCCACTGGTTTCAGAGCACAGAGGGAGGGCAGGGCTGTACCTGCACTCTGAGAGCACGAGGGTTTCTCTAACCGGGTAATGGTCAACCTCAGCCGGTGAGTGAAAGGATGGATGAACGAGCAGGAACAGACCCCTTTGGATTTCCAGTTTCTTGCTACAGCTTAACTGTTGAGGAATGTGAAATTGAAGTGGACTCATAAAACACATCAGCAGACAGCTCAGAGGGGAGAGGCCTGACAGACTCTGTGTGTGGGGCAGTGGATGGAGCAGAGACTCAAACAGTAACACTTGCAGCCCATTTCATGCTTCCAGTCTCGGCTCTTCCAGCTGTCACTAAAAGAAGGTTAAGGCTCAAGGCAACTACTATAAACAAACTCAAACATCCCAGTTCTCACAGGGCTCCTTTGGATTAGCTCGAGGAGATGGAGGATGTTTATATGCTGATCACAATAGATCTTGAGATAATAATAATAATAAATCATATATTTATAAAATAAAAACAAAAACAAAACAAAAAAAAGAGGCCTTCAGGTCCAGCACCAGCCTCTGCTAGAAATATACAACTACAGCAGCCCTGAAGACATATTCCATGGCTAAGGATTCAGGCAACCTTCCCTGGCATAAGCACAAGCAACAGACTGTGCCACTGTTGATAAAGTCCTGCCCAGTGCCTCGTCCCACGCAGATGGAAGGTCATGGGATCACCATGAGCTGCTGAATAAATAGTGCCCGCCCCTCCCTCCCTCCCTCCCTCCTTCCCTCCCTCCCTCCTCCAGTCATGTCACCAGGATCTCTTTGGGCTAGAAAGGGTTAACACCACAGTTTGTAAAAAGTTCTGAAATAAAAAGGTAACGTACAGCCTTAAAATGTCTAAACTGCAACCAATGGTGGAGTTAACTGAAAGCACGTGCCCCAGGGTAGTACATGCGTACGAGGGAGAAACTTAACACGTGGGTCTGCTGGGCTTTACACGTCAGGTGTGTTCCTTGTCCTTGGAATAGCTCACAGGGAATATTCAGCACTTGGACAATGTCTCTTTCATCTCATCCAACAAGTTGCTAAGCAGGGTGGAATCGTTACATTTCCCATCTATGGATACAGAGTTCTCTCCCTTGGAAAGGGAAAAAAGAAACAAATCCGTTAGCGCCTCTTCCAGTCACAGAGCCAAAAGTCTAACTTTGGTTTGGAAGTTTACTGCACCACCTTGACACAAAATCATTAGAGCAGCTTGTGGTATATCTTGTTTTCTTTCTATTTTTGTTTTGTTTTTTAAGGGGACATTGATAGCAAATGAATTTGTGAATGTTACACATCATACAGTTTCAAAATTCTCTCTACGTGCTAAAGTGACAAGTTTTCATCCATGACTTTAAAAAAGCCCCACTAATTGAGGAACATTATCCTTTAAGACAATTTTAATATGTTCATATAATTTAATATGTTAAAATAACCCTGTTCCCAGCCGAGCTCAGGGACTGGAAATAGGCAGTGGGAGAGGGGAAAGGCTGCAGGTTCAGTTTCTCTCACCTTTTTTACCAGTAGGCAGACGTGATGGCCCTGGATAGAACGACTGTACATGGATGCACAGGAATCAACACGTTCCACAACTGCAAAAAAACCCCAGCAATTCCATTTAGGGGGATAACTTTTAACACAAGCCCTGCAGCCCCTGGAGAGGAACCACTGCTCTGCCTGGCCTGAGGAACAGAAGCTTCCACAGAGGGCAGGAGGAAGTCAGGGTTAAGAAGTGCCTGGCTCCTCCTGGCTGGGACATTTCACAAGAACGAGGTGAGTCATTTGTTTCTGAAACCACAAATGTTCTGTGGCAAAAACACTGCTCAGAATGCAGGTTTCTTCCCCAGAAATACTTCCAAGTGAGGTAACATCTGATGTAAACACCAGGGCATGATGAAACAGCCAGTTGGTTTGCTTCAGCCAGTGCTTGTGTTTTAATTAATAAATCCAAACCTGAATAGCTGGGGCTCTCCCTCAGGGAAACAAAGCACTGGGGAAAGAGGCTGAAGCCCTGAAGATCAAACCCACCCTCCAGAGAACAGTTACAGCCTCAGCTGCACACAAGCTGCTCTCATGGTGCCTGTCACATGCCTCACTGGGCCACAGGAAAGCCCCAGGGGCAGAAGGAGAGTTCGTTTTGAAGAACACTGCCTGCTTTGAGTATTGCAGAACTGGAAAAAAACCCTTATCTCCCAAATGTATTTAATCTGGCCATCACCTGCTCCTGAGAGCTTTGTGCTCACCAAGCACAGCAGAGATCTTAGAAAATGGAGTTTTGCAGCAGGTTCTGCATCAAGGAACACTCACCTGAAAAATGATGATGAAAACAGATCTTTGCCAGTAGATGTTGGAAAGAAATGCTAATTCCATCTACTTTAATAGAACTCATGTGCAGATCTCCAGACTCTAGGAGCTTGGCAAAAGCATCACTGCAAGACAGGAAGGCAAGGAAACACCTGAGTGGAAATGTAAGTGAAATGTGGCCCCTTAGTCCCACGCAGAGCTGGAGACATGTCAGGATGGAGAAGTCAAAGTCCCCCCAAGCTCTAGGAAAATGGGTTTACAGCAACTACAGGAAGCACACAGGGGCACCCTGTGCCCTCAGAGCTGCCTCAGCCAGCCCACAGAGCTCCTCCTTCTGTCACTGGACACAGTGCAGCACTGAGCCATCACCCAGGAGAAGTGAGCTGGGCCAAAGGCAGCAGAAGCAGCTCAGCTGCAGGCAAAGCTCAGCTCCCCAGGCAGCACTTACCTATAGCAAGGCGTCGTGATCAAGTATGAAGCGCAACTGAAGTGCAATTTGAAATCTAGTTTTTCATGGGTTGAACCTTCATCATTCTGCAACAGGTCAAAGGAAAGGACATGAATGGGAGCACTGAGGCAGCAGGAGGAGGCACCACTCCCACCTACCACACCAAGGAGGGCCTTTGGGCTCAATTCCCTCTGAAATAAGCCTGGCTGGGGCTGAAGGATTGGTCTGAGAACAACCATCCCACTGAAACATCAGCCCACTCCAGGATTTGGGCAGCTGGTTGATGCACACACCTGAACAGGTAAGGGACACACCTGGGTTGATGCACACACCTGAACAGGTAAGGGACACACCTGGGTTGATGCACACACCTGAACAGGTAAGGGACACACCTGGCTGCAGCTCTGCCTGCACTCTGCTGAAATAAGCTGAGCAGACTGAGTTTAAACTAACACTTGGAGACATGGTCTTACAGTTAGTTCCTTCCTGAGTAAAATAATAAATTAGTACCTCCCACATTGTTAGGCACTGAAAATAGCACAAGCAGGCTATTTTTAAGAAACCCTTAAAACAGAGATACTGGCTGACTCAGGAGTAGCCACAACTGTCTCGATTCACTTCCTTTGAGCTGTTCATGCAGCTCCTTCATTAGCAATTGTACTGAAATGAGATCAGAAACCCACAGAGCCTGAGACTGCTCAATATTTACTTAATATCTTCAGCTAACCTCACTGTTGGGCTGGGATTCCACCCTTATTAACTCTGCCTAAGCCTTATTACTGTTCCCCAGCCTTGTCCCAGGCAGCAGTGCCCAGCTGATCCCTGGATACCTGAGATCCGAAGGAAGAGACCCTGGTTCCATTCCTGCAGGAATTCTCTAGCTGGCAATTTAGGACACACTCACACAGCATTGGGGACACTCTTTGCACAAGATGTCTTGTGAAGACACCCCTCACAGCACAGGGTGGTGCAGCAGAGATGAAATGATGCCTAAAAAAAGCTCGAGAGCAGAACTTCCCACCCTAGCCCAGCTCCCTGACACAGACCCACAGGAAGCTCAAGCAGTTGGGAGCTGCACTTACTTTGACTATAAAGGACAGTGTTCCTTTTAACTTCTGAGCCATAACAATACTCTGAAGTGTAAACACAAACTGGGCTTCATTAGAGATTCCTGGCGTGGAGAGAGGAGAGGGAAAAGTCAGGTCAGAACATGGTTTCCACATCTCAGTAATGGTTAGAATAAACTGATTTATGTGCTGGCTATTTTTGAATAAAGTTTGGACTTTTCTGTGTAGTTGGAAAAGAGTTCTGCACACAATTCCTGTGGTGAATCAACAGTGTTACAGCATTTGGGTCTCTCAGAAGCAGCATTTGGTAGAGGTTATTGAGCAAGTGCCTGGGCAAAGTATGTCACATATTTAAACTATTTGTTTAACTGGAGATTATAAAGCTTTCAGAGAAGCTTTCAGAGCTAATTTGAATTCTACTGTTTCTGTGTTTTCCTTTTAATATACAAGGCTCTGTCAAGAATAGAATTAAAGCTCTATAAGATACCCCACTGCTTTTCATGGGGGATCAAAATGCACCTTGAGGCCACTAAAGCCCTCTGTGAACCGTTCCAGTATTCAAACTAACTCTTTGGTGAAGGAAGTGAAACTCAAGAAGTTCAGCAATTCAGCTGTACTTCTGTGCTCTGTACAAAGCCATTGTTCTTCATTTCTGTGTCTGAACTCTCCTGAAGAGCTCAGCTGCCCTCCTCACACACCCTTATCACAACCCTTCACTGCACAAGGCCTCTGCCATTAGGACAGTGGGACAACAGCTCCAGAATAAATCCAGAGTGGATTCTAATGGTTCACAAACCTCTAACTTGGTTTCATTTTAAATCTCACAGCAAACTTCTCCTGACTTTTGGATTTTTGTAGTCCAAGGTGTGCCAGCCTGTGGGCACCTGGGAAAGGAACTTGGACACTTGGACTCACAGCCCTACAGGAAGGCTTTGCTCTTGCTGCACAGAACCACCTGTGCTCCAGCCACATGTGAGGAGGTTTATCCTCTCCAGGGAACTGTGGGAAAGCCCAGGAACACCGGGGCACAGACATGACTGGCTGGAAAACAGCAAGCAGTTCCAACCATTCTTCCCACAGGAGGGCAGTGCAGGGCCAGCCACGCTACCAGAACCCCGTGCAAAGCTGCTCTGCTCGTACCAGGGGGGAGCTGGAAGGGCACAGGAATCCCATCGTGGACTGAGGATCCTTCTGGTCGGAGCATTTTAGTGTTGAGAGAGTCCAGGACATTTAGTTCCATGCTCTTAAGGAAGCTAGTGCTTTTGTTCTCAAAGATAACAGAGACAGTCACTTGACTATCGTTCTGGAGGTTTCCTTGAATGTCATAGGTCTGCAAATGAAGGGGAAAATGTCACAGGAGAGAGTCAGAAACTTCAAGGAGCAGAACATCAGATTAAAACAAGGTTCAGAAAGGAGGGAATTTGGTCCAGCTAGAGGATAATGAAAACACACTGGTGAGCAGCTACATGGTGGGAAAATACCAACTTCAAAACTGGGGTGGGACACCCAAAGGGATGGCAATGGAGCATTGTCCCAGTTCTGCCTCCAGGGATTTGAACAATTCACACAATAGCTACCTGAAGTCACTGCACCATGCCCAGGGTGTCCCCCCTATTCTCAGGGAACACAAAGAGAAGACACCTGGGAAAAACTCACCATTTTAATGTATGGATTTTCAGCAAGGAGGCGGTAACTGGACATGGGCTGGAAAACAAGAGGGAGATCAGTCACACTGTAACTCATTTCTCTGAGAGGAGTCCTCACTCTCCTTCCTCCCCCAGGGCTCAGCTCTGGCCTGTCCCCAGGCTGGGCTGCCAGGGCTCAGCTACTCACTGGTAGTGGCTCATCCTCTAGTGTTCCATTCTGCACCGACTCCGGGGGCTCCTCCTCGCTGTGATGACTCTTCTTTTTGGATTTCTTTTTATCCTTTGATTTCTCTTCTTTCTCTTTCTTGTGCTTTTTCTTCTTATGCTTGGAGGATTTCTGCTGAGAAGAACAAGAATCTACAACAAACCCTTAAAAACCCCCTGGATTTCAAGGCATGACACCCTGACCCCTGTACCACACCCCCAACTCAACCCTCACTCTGCACTGCAGAACCCAAAGCAAAGCTTCCATTCCTTAAATCCCAACTGTAATTCCATGTGGAGTCCCAGAAAACCCTTGGTCCCCACTGGCATGACAATACCTTATCCCAAAGCAGCTTGGGAGCAGCACAAAGCCAAACTTCTCCAACTGCTTGGAAGTTGAGCTTTAGGTGTGACCTGTTCCTTGGCTCAGGGAACAACCAAACCTCTCACTAGGAGGTGTTCAGGTGATCATTACACTGAGTAACTGGTGTTGGCAACTCCTGTGTGCTGATTTTTAATGAATTGGAGACAGTAGAAGAATGTGGCTAAAGGGTGACAGCAATTTCATAGAACCAGAGTTGGAAAAGACCTTAAGACCATCAAATCCAGCCACCAGTCCATCACCATCACCTTGTTCACCACTAACCACGTTCCCCAGTGCCATATCCACATGTCTGAACTCTTCCAGGGCTGGGGACTCCACCACTGCCCTGGGCAGCTGTGCCAGTGCTTGACAATGCTTCCCATGAACAAATTTTTCCTAATATATAACCTAAACCTCCCCTGGTGCAACTTGAGGCCATTTCCTCTCAACCTAAACCACTTACCTTTCCTTCCTCCTCCTCCTCCTCCTCCCGCTCGTCCCTTTCTTCCTTTTTTACCTCCTGAGGTTCAGCCACCACAGCAGCTCCCACTCCAGGCTCGCTCTGGGGAAATGAGCAGAAGGACTGTGACACTGTGCAGCTCAAACAACCCAATCTCACACCAAAACCAAAGCTCAACAGTGACACCCCCCTAACTGTTATTTCAAAACCACATTGGGCTCACATGGTATCAAGCCCTTCAGTTTATGCCTCTGAAAGCCTGCAAACATGATCACCTGAGGACACGATTCACAAGATTTCCTCCAAGGAATACATCCCTTAAATCCCCTGTCTCTTCCTCTAAAATCTGCCATCAAAATTCAGGAGGCTTTTTCTTTCACATTCTATCTCTCATGTCTGTTAACACTGCTCATGTCTAGCTCACACTGGGGAATAAACCCACACAACTAGGTAATATTAAACCCCACAATAATATTAAAATGGCCCGAGTCTGTAGCTGCCCCTGTATTTCTATTGCTATCCCTGGATCTGCACAGCAGGATGAGCCTGAAGCCTGTGAACTGAGCAGACACAATATCCCTGCTCCACAGCAGGAAGCTGAGGAGATGAAGCTGATGTTCCCCTGGCTGCTGCAGGATGACACAGCACCCCTGCCCAGCTCAGGCACAGTCAGGAGGAAAGATTGCTCTGCTGGGGTAAGAAGCCTACCTGGGGCTGGGGTGTGGCAGCAGGTGGGGGAGCAGTGGAGAGCCAGAAATCCAAGTCTTCCCCCTGAATTTCAAGAGAAAAAAATGTTATGGTTGTTTTGATACCATTCTTAAAACAAACAAACAGTCCCCTCTGAAAAACAACATCAACAACAAAGAAAACCAACCCAAAAATCACAGGGCTGGAGCCCCTCTGCTGGGAGGAAAGGCTGAGACATCTGGGGGTGTTCAGCCTCGAGAAGAAGATGGTCCAGGGAGAACCTGGAGCCCCTTCTGGTGCTAAAGGGGCTCTAGGAGAACTGGAGAGGGACTTTGGACAAGGGCCTGGAGGGACAGGACACAGGGAATGGCTTCCCATTGCCAGAGGGCAGGGAGAGATGGGATATGGGAAGGAATTCCTGCCTGGGAGGGTGGGCAGGCCCTGGCACAGGGTGCCCAGAGAAGCTGTGGCTGCCCCATCCCTGGAAGTGTCCAAGGCCAGCTTGGAGCAACCTGGGCTAGTGGGAGGTGTCCCTGTCCATGGCAAGGGGTGGGACTGGATTGGCTTTAAGGTCCCTTCCAACCCTGTGATTTCATGACTCTAACAATTCAATTAAAGCCCTATGTTTTCATGGAAATGCAGCACTCAAGACACTCCTCGTGCTCAGGTGTGCAACAAATTCAGGAGCAAACAGCTCAAGAAGCTTCACTTCAACCTCTGAGCACTTCCAAACCCGGGCCCAGCTCACAGTGACTGCCCAGAACCCTCAACAGCATCCCCAGGCACTCCCAAGACTGCAGAGGAAAAGTGCCTCTCTGCAGGGTAGTTTTGAGGGAATTCAGGTCTGAGGAAATGGGAGACAGGATGCAGAACAATCCTGAGTCCCAGGGATTTTGCTAAGGGATTCCCCAGTTGAAGAACAGAGAAATCACCAGTAAACTCAGCTTCCAAAGGAGCTCTGGCAGCTCTGCTGTGTAGGCTGCAGTAAACTGAATTCTGCTAGCTTAGGTGGCTGAGGAAATGTTATTTTTATTAACAGGGATCTTTAAATACCTGCTGTTTTGGCTGTAAAAATTTAAGGAAATAAAGGTTGAAGGTACTCGGCTGCTTGAATTGGCAAATGTGACCATTCCTAAGCAACAAACTAAACACAGCAATAAATAACAGCAGTTGCTAAAATATCTTGAAGAATTACCTTTTTTTCTTCTACCTCCTCCTGCTCCTCCTCCTCTACCACCTTTTTCTCCTTCTCTTTCTTCTTTCCTTTGTCTCTCTCTTTTTCTTTGTGTTTCTTTTCCTTCTTTTTGGGTTTCTTGCTCTTCTTCTCTACTAGGGGAACTTCTGAGTCTGGTGACTTCAGGGTCTCAACGTTTCTGTGTCTCTGCACTGGCAGCTTCTCACTGTCTGCTAGGGGTCTTGAAAAGAAAGAGCCCATTACCCTGGTGCAAAGAGCCTCCCTCAGCCCAGCTCACCTGCTGGCTGTGCAAGACAAGGTGTGCTTTGTTTATGGAGAGCTGGGGCCCAAAATCTTAAATCAGCACATACTTCTGTACCTGAAGTTTATTTCTGCACTAAAGACACTGTCCTGGCTGAAGGAAATGATTTGGAGGGGACTAAGAGCCAAAGTCTTGCTGTTTAACTCTTTAAAAAGTGCTAATGACAGACCTGCAGGCTGAGTAACAGCTCCAGAAGAACACACTTGGGTTATGCTGTTTCTGTGGAATCCTCTCCAAAGAAGAGCAAGGATGTGAAGGAGCATTTCCAAGTGTGGAAATTCGAGCAGTGGGATGTCAGCACAGCAAAAACAGCCCTTGAAGGGTGTGGGGTTTGTTGTTCTTCATGAGTAGATCATGAGTTATTCCAAGTAATTTTTAATTTTGGAAGTTTCCACTATGAATTTGTGCTCTACTATCCCATTTCAAAAGTTAAGATATATTTAACTCCAGACACCTGCTTCCAAAAAGCACAAACAGTAGTTCACATTTACACTGTATCCCAAATTCATTAGCTGGGAAAAAACCACGGCAGAAATTTCTCTTGTTCTTACCAAACATTTGCAGAAATCAGCAAGAAATTCATGGTTTGCCTCTTTTCCTATTTCTCAGCTTTTATTTCAAGTTAATTTTAATGTTTGCACAGCAAACACCAGTTCAGCAGCCTCCCCTGCCTTAATTTCTTTGCTTACATGGCGTGAAGAGCCAGACCCAATTGATTTTTCACTTTCAGACCCTGCAAGGGCAGGATGGACCCCACATGTCTGAGCAGCAGAGAGGCCCCATCCTTCAGCTGCACAGGAACAGGGATGGGTGCTCAGAGCCAGGGACAAAGCACACTCCCAGAAGTGTCAGGGTCACTGATTTCCATCCTTCCACCACCCTTCAAGGATTTACACTGTCCACCAACACCAACCAACCTGCCAAAGGTCACCCCCTGGGAGGGATTCTTACCTGGGAGGCTTCCCTGAAACCAGACTGCGTGTGAGCGTGACAGACAGAGCAGTGCAAGCACAGAAAGAAAGAGAGAGGACAGAGACATGAGAACCCATGACAGGAGAGCACAGCCACTCATGGCAAATGGGAAGGGAATGGATGGAACAGTGCAACATTCCAGAGGTGCCTCCTGGAGCACAGTGCTCAGAGCCTGCTCTGCTCACTGTGCCCTACACTGCTGAGGCTCAGCATGCAAATACCCAGGGGCTACAGGCAAAAATTAACTGCCTTTTAAACATTTTCACCTGCAGATTCAGAGGGATTTGATGGGAAGTTTTTCAGAAACTGTTCTTTCATTTTTTAAACTACTACCAAAAGCCCTGCAAGTGGGAGACCTGCAGAGAAGGGCACAGACTTGCAAGAATCAGAGGGAGACACTACACACAACCCTGGACCTGCAGAGTCTTCCAAATTTTACAGGAGGCATCCCTGGACCACAAACCAGTCATTGTTTTCAGCATGGTGGTTTTGTGGAACAGGACTTGAAAAAAGAAACCCGATCTCCACGTGCCACACTGGACAGCCCAGAGCTGATGTGGAGGCAGAGATTTGGGGTGCTGGCACTGGAACAGCTCCAGCAGCTGAGGGGGCACCAGGCTGGTCACAGGTGTAACAGCTCACTCAGTCACGGCAGGACAGTATTTTTCAGCAGTGGCACCACACTGAACAGCCCCAGGGCAGAGGGCTGGTCCAAACTGGGTGTTACTGGTCAGTGATCACAACACAGGGCACACGGGCTCGCCAGGGACACAGCGGTTCTGGGATGGACAGAGGGACACAGGGCACACTCAGTGCCCACACAGGTCACATCAGAGACACTGCGGGACACCCAAAGCTGAGAGTGACTCACATCTGCCCCAGTGACACTGCCTGGGCTTCCAGACTCAGTTCACACATCGTCCCTGACTCCCTTGACCCTCCCAAGCCCCTCCCTAACCCAGCAGCTGAGCTCTTCTCATCCCTGTTGCAGTGGGAGCCCAGGCTGGTTGGTCACCTGAGGTTTCACCCCAGCCATGGTGAGACACTGGAGCCTTTCCCCTCTGGGCTGTGGTCAGTGCCTGTGCCTGCTCAGCCTCAGCACAGCCCTCCCGAGTTCTCAGTAGCAGCTCATTAATTCACAAACAAACTGTCACTTACTTATCCAGATCTATATCAAGTGCTTTATAGGGATCATTGGGATCTTTGTCATCTTCATCACTGGGCAAAGCATTCTGCAGGAGAGATAAAAAGACCATCCGGTGAGGAAGCAAACCACGGGCAATTCCCAAACTAAAGCTCTACATCACCCAAAGGAAATGGTTTTGAGCCCGTTAACCCTGGCCCAGACCAGCTGCAGTCAGGCAGTTATAGGAACAAAGCTCTTCAATGCAGCATCGAGTTACAAGATTAATTTAGAACAGAAAACTCTTCTTCATAAACTCCACCATTTGAATGGCTGCTGTTCGGGTTTGATTAAAGGAAATTTTAGAAACAAATACAGATGACATCATTAGCATGTGCAATTAATTATCATCAGCTGCAAAGCTGCTGACTAGACAGCAAGTTACTGTCAAAGTGAAGCAGCAGAGCATAATTGATACTATTTGGACAGCACTACTTTTAGAGCAGGGATGCACATTGTTTGGCTGGTTGGTTTTGATTTTTTTTTAATAGCTTCAGGGGCAATTTCTGCCTTTTTGTGCCCAAAAATTCACAAAAATCATTTTCTCCCCCTGCATAGAGCAGCCTGGGACCATCCCAGTCAGTCGTTTCTGAAAAGGCTCAGCAAGCAATCCGAGGCCTGGGACTGGAAAGGCACCAAGTGGCTGGCAGTGCTGGGGGCAGAATCTCTGAGAGCAGCACAGGAATGCCAGCAGTGCCAGCAGGCACAGCCACTGACCTCTGGCATCTCCTCTGTGATGATGTCCACGTGGTGGGCAGGGGCAATGTCCTCCTCGCTCTCCGTGTGCAGCGAGTTGTGCCGGTGGTGCTTCCCTCTCTTCTCCTTTTTCTGCTTTTTCTTTTTCTTGTCCTTCTCCAGTTTCTGTTTATGTCTCCTCTCTTCTTCCAGTTTCACGTACTGGTCAGACATGGGCATTCCTGCAGGGGGAAGGCAAGCTGCTTTCAGGCCAGTGGGACAGTGTGGCACCTCCCTGTGCTTCCACAGCCGCTCAGGCAGCTCTGCTGTCACACTCCATCTCTCCAGAAACAGCCCAGAGCTCAGGCCTGCTCCCTGGCTCTTGCTCACATTAACTGCATCACAAAAAGCATCCAAACATTGATGTTTTAAGCAGAACTTGTGCCACTGCTGTGCTAACACTGACATCTTTCCACACTTTTGGAAAAAGCCTTAGGTATTTGCACTCAGAACTCATCCCTTGCAATGTACTGCATTTTATCAACAGCTTTTCCATTGAAAAGCACTCATTTTGAATGTAGGTATCAAAACAGTATCTCTGCCACTTAACATCTCCTGATCACTTCCATCATTTACACGACCACCTTTAAGACATTCCAAAGGTGACTTCTCCCACAGAACATTGTTACTTTACATGTTATAGACTTGGCTGTACAATATCCTTAATCACAGAATTCTTTCTAGTATTACCTTGAAAGGAACTCAGGCTGCAAAGTACTGTTTTCAAATGTAAATTAAGGAGATATTTAAGAGTCTAATGCCAGTGTGCTCCTTGCCCTTCAAGCCTCAGGAGGAATTCCTAAGAAGGAACTATGACTTTTGCTTCACTGAATTTCTGTAGTTGATTTTAAAGATTAGGTGTGGCTCACCTGGAACTTTTAATGGGACAGAAAGGTCGATCTGGACCACAGGAATATGTTCCACCCCTGGAGTGTCTTGGTATCGCTGGGAAAACAAAGGCTTGTTACATTCTGAGCACTGCAAGTACCAATCTATGTAAATAGACACATTACAAATCATCAAGCAGTTCAATCCCTTCAGTGAATGTTTTAAAGGATAGTAATGGAACAGCTTGTTACTAATCCTGTGTTTTAAAGCCAGTCGATAACTATTAAAAAAGAGCCTACTCTTAGCTACAGCCTTTTAACCCCCCTACTGCCCTTAAGGTTTCCTGCAACACTGAAGAATTTTTGGTTTGTGTATCATTGCTAATAACTTGCCACTTCAAAAGATAATCTTTGAGATTTGAGGGAAATGGGAGAGCCCTTAGAATACAGAGAGAAGAATAAAGCAGGTTTTTTCCCTGAAAAAGCTGATAAGAGACCACAATAACTTTCTGATTCACCAGACCCAGGGAGCACGTTCAAGGATCACTCTCTGCAGGGCTCTGGGTGAGGTGCCTGGTGATCTGAACTCTGCCAGCACCCTGAGCTGGCACAAAGTGCACAGACACCCAGAGAGCACTGGCTGCTCTCGGGGTACCAGGTCATTCCTGAGACTCCCAACACAAACAAGATGTACCAAAACAGTTCTGGCAGCCCCTCCAGTGCACACCCCATGAAGTGCTCAGAGCTGCAGTGGAAATACTCAGAATGTCCCAGAGGAAGCTGCAGCTCTGACATTCAGGGAGCCTTCACACAGTGACATGAGAGGCCAGTGGGATATTGCAATTTAGACTCACCTTTTGTGGGGAAGGAGAGCTTTTAATATAAAATGGGTTGTTGGCCTGTTCCTGTTTCCGGGCTTCCCGACGCTAAAAATGAAAGAGAATTTGCAGTTAAAATGTTTGTTTGTATGTAAAGAGATAAAAGGCATCAAAGTGGAAAACAGAATCTCCAGGAATTTTTGGAGCAGTGCATAAGTACTTGTGAAAAGGCACAAGCAGCTAGTGTATGATAAAGCAGTTCTGAGTTACAAAACATAGTAGGGTAGCACTACAAGTAGCATTACTAATTCCCAGCCCTGGAAGTGTCCAAGGCCAGGTTGGATGGGGCTTGGAGCAACCTGGAATAGTGGAAGGTGTCCCTGCCCATGGCAAGGGGTGGAACAAGATGGTCTTTAAGGTCCTTCCAACCCAAACCCTTCCATGATTCTGTAACTAATATTCCTCAGAACACCTTTCTTTGCTTTTTAATTATAGACTACAAGTAGTAATTTCCCAAAGACCACATTTTGATGGCAATTCAAATGTTTTCATTTCTGTGAGGAGAGTGCAAAATGAAGATTCTTAACAACAAGTTCTGTCTGTGAAACCAAAAAGGTCAGAGGCAGGAAAGGAGGGATCAGTGCTGAGAACAGCCACACCACAGTAACTCACATGGGCTGCTGAGCAGAGCAGCTCCCTGGCTATGTGGGGAGTCCACACCAGCTCCAGCTGCTTTAGCAGCTCTTACATTACTACTGAATTATGTAAGGAAAAGCATTTTAACATTCACTCACTCTGGCCAGTTCCTCTTCATCTATTTCTGGCTGTCTGTGTCTGGAATGCCTTTGTTCCTCCTCATGGAAAATTGTTTTGGGCTTTTCATCTTCAGACTCGCTGTCTGATGGAGGTTCATTGATCCAGGCATCGAGGTCCAGGCTGGGAAGGATTGCAGTAAACAAACAGCCTGAGTCAGTTCCCCTGAGTATTTCATTGTCTCACCATACACTTTGCTTTATTATTTAAGAGTTTAAAAGTTTAAGTAAGGGTTTGGGAGAGAGAAGGAACCTTACCCCTCTGGAACAGGTACTTTCTTCTGTGCTTTAGGAGCCACAGGGTTCAGCTCACCAGCAAACAGGGCTATCACTTCCTCAGCTACAGGAACTTCTTTGACTTGTAGCTTCTGAATGTATTTTATTAGCTGCAAGATGCAAGAAGCCTAAAAACAAATGCAGAAGGAATTTCAGGAGTAATATTAACAAACTGAACCAAACAAATCAACTGCAGGGAAAGTCAGCAGAAGGTAAGTGCTCTACTCCACTGAGGGCATCAGGAGGAGCAGCATAAACTGTGAGTTTGGAGCAAATGTAAAAAATCTATATTGACCCTCCCTTCAAGCTGGGTCCTCTTTGTGTCCTTATGTGCCTCAATAAGTTTAAAATTAAATTGTTCTTGCAGCCTTCAGAGATGGCATCAAACTGCAATAACATCTGGGCCTCGTCCTTGATAACAGCTTATAGGAAATGTGCATGGCCCCAGAAAACCACAGACATGCTCTGAGAGAAATGAGAGACTTTCCATGATAAAGCCCAAAGTAATTTTGTTCTCTCACCCTCTCCTGAACCTCCAGGTCTGCACTCTGGACAAACTGAGGCAGGCGCTCGATCATCAGCTGGGTAATTTCCTGAGCTGCTTCCTTTTCCCCAGCCTGCTCCTTCTGCTGCAGGATGGATGCATAGAGCTTCACCATGTTCTGCACATACACTGCCTGGATGTGGCCTGGCAGAGTTGTCACCTTAGGCCTCAGCATTGCCTCCAAGGTCTGGTTGGCTTCCTCGAGGTGTCTGCAAGCACAGAGTGTCTGTAAAGCCAGCAGGCAGGGCTGAACACACAAAGGAATACAGATCACAGCACTTGTTTTAACACATGTCATGCTCTTGCTCAGAATTGCCTGCTCACAACTCCATGGAAGATGCACAAAAAGGTTATTGGACTGCTACAAACTGAAACCTGAGGTTCTCTCAAAGTAAAAATGGGATGTATGCCCTCATGCTTCTTCATCTACAGTTTTCTTTGCACAGTTTTTTTAATTAGATGATCTGAGCTGTTCCCACCTACTATGTGGATTTAAACTGGGGGCTGCATTCAGAACGACAATTACAAGAAGAAACACCAAACCAGCTGATAATAAGGAGACTTTAGCACACAGTTAGTTCAGTTTACCCAAATGAAAGCTGGGTAAGGAGGTGTATCTGCACACACATCCAAGACACAAAAACATCTATTAAAGCTAAAAGACAGTGTTGGTACAAGAATACTGGAAACTGTGCTACTGTGGGTACCCAGAAACTTTGAGCAGAAAAGAAGGCAACTTCCAAATGCCAGAATAACTGGGCTCTGCAAAAACCTTTCAATAAAGGCAAAACAGGGAACAGAGGAAGAACTAATTCAAACATGGTGATTGGGCATGTTCCCTAAGGTATAACTGGGGATTAGACCTTAATGATTAGAGAATTCCATCAATGGCTTCTTAAGATCTATTAGAGTGTCCAAAGGAGGGAGATGGGGATGGGGAAGGGTCTGAGGAGCAGCTGAGGGCACTTGGCTTGTTCAGCTGGAGCAGAGGACACTGAGGGGAGACTCCTCGGGGGCTGCAGCTCCAAACTCTGCTCTGGGACCAGGGACAGGACCCAGGGAAGGGCTGGGGCTGTGCCAGGGGGGTTGGGATGGATCTCAGGGAAAGGTTCTTCCCCCAGAGGGTGGTGGGCACTGCCCAGGCTCCCCAGGGCAGTGGGCACAGCCCCAAGGCTGCCAGAGCTCCAGGAGGGTTTGGACAATGCTCTGAGAGGCAGGGTGGGATTGTTGGGGTGTCTGTGCAGGGCCAGAAGTTGGACTCAATGATCCTTATGGGTCCTTTCCAGGTCAGGAGATTCTGCGATTCTCTGATTCTTATGACTCATTGTTCTGGTGATTTATTTTGCAAAGCAAAGCAGGAGCAGCAGAAAGACTTCTAAGAAAAGACAAAGCTGATACAGCAGTGTTCAACCTTCCCTCCTTCCCTCCCTCCCTCTCTGTGCTCTGCTGGCCGTCCCCCTACACACAGATGGCATGACAAGCACAGGTAGAGCCTGTGCTTCTTTTTCAGGGTTACTCTCAAACCAGGATAAAAACTGCAGAATGCAATTGGAGGCTGCCACCAGACCCTCAGCATGAGAGGAGATCCTGCACAGAATGTAGGGAATGGGTTTAAATGAATTCAGTAGTAGTATCTACCTCACAATATAATATTTTTCAAGCAGGAATTTCAAAGTACATTAAACTTAACCAAATACAAGCAGCTCCAACCTGAGGACTGCAGGAAGAATCAGACAAAAATGGCATAACGCTAAAGTTGGTGGGGTCTTTTACAACAAAGGGTTGGCTGCCAATAAAACAGAAAAGGCAAGATGCATTGAGGCTTTGTTAATGGGGGAGCAGAACACAAGCCCTGAGCTCTGTCCTTGAGGAAAGAAAGGCATGTGGGTGAAAATGGATGCATCACACCTCATCTCCCCTGGGCTGTACCAAAATCCTGCTCACCACGCTGATCCCCACTCACTTCCAACACTCAGCTCCAGACAGATCTCCCCTGGAGCCTCCACACAAGCCATGCCGTCAGCCAGGACACTGACGCTGCCAGGTGCTGCTCATGCCATTCTACAGCTTCCCTGTGGATGGAGGTTGTAAGACCAGAGGGAAAAACTGGGAATATTTTGCCTGGCTTTCTCCTTAGCACTGACCAACTGTCTTTTATATTCTCTCACTATTATTATCCACATTGATAAATTGGATGCTTTACTGTAGAGGGACAAGACATTTTAGTCTGCAAGATGCTTATTTCTGATCTGGCCTGGGCATGTAATCCTGGCTCCTGAGTGTTGGTCAAAATACACTGATGGCTTTTCCCCACTTGCCAGTCAATTGCTTGACTTCACGAAAAAACATCAGCCAGTCCTAAAGTGTTCTTTTTACTGGTGATGGAGCAGGAGTGTCCCAGGCCGGAGCTGATGAAATCCTCTCTCGCCACAAAAACCAAAGGAGAACAGTTGCTCCCTGCTGCTGGCTTCCAGTACAATATGCAAACTGTCCCACAAGCCCTAAAATCACTTTCTATTTCACCTGGTCTCTGCCTGCTCTTTCATGTTCCCTCCCCTGCCTGGCAGAGCACATGGTTGGAAGGATCCCCATTGGAAAGGACTATTCCTCCAGATAACATACACAGAAACATATCATAAAACAGTTTGGTTCGGAAGAAACCTTAAAGACTATCTCATTTCACTCCCTGCCTTGGGCATAGACACGTTCCACTAGACCAGGTTGTTCCAAGCCCCGTCCAACCCGGCCTTGGACACTGTCAGGGATGGGGCAGCCACAGCTTCTCTGGGCAACCTGAGCCAGGGTCTCCCCACCCTCACAGGGAACAATTTCACCCTAATACCCATCCTACCCTGCTCTCTGGCAGTGGAAAGCCATTCCCCCATGTCCTGGCGCTCCAAGCCCCTGTTCAAAGCCCCTCTCCAGGTCCCTCCAGCACACCAGATCTTTTTCAGAGGAAGAAATGAGAGAAAAACACTTAATGAGAAACACCCTGTTTTTGCAATTACATCTGTGAGCCAAACAAAAGCCAAGGACAGTGAACCTGTGTGACTCCCTGTGACTTTGGCCATGGAACTGCCACTGGGGTAACTGTCACCTGTGCTTGCCTTGGGAAAGCTCCTTGCTATGTGCTCATGCCAAAGGGAGATATTACTTGCAGGCAGAGAGTCAGGTTTGGCCTCCGATGTCTTAACCTTCAAAAATATTTACTCCGAACAAAACACTCCACACATCTAAGGGGTGAAACTCCAGCAGTTGTGAACAATACAGCTCTGCACTCTCATGTTTGGATTCTCTTCATGTTGCATTTAATGTTGAACCTTTGTTCAGAATTTAAATGAAGATGGAGTTTCTGTTTATATCTTTAACTGAAGTCTGGTTTGGGCTCCATTAGCATTTCGGCTCCCGAGGGGTCATCAATCCAACTGAAACAATACATGTGCATTTCAGGTCACATCTGTGAAGGAGAACGTGCCCTACCCAGATCAAGGCATCCCATTAAAGCCTGCAGCCCATATGTGTGGCTGTTAAGGAGCAGCAAGGCAGCACATGAAAGCAGCACAGTTTGAGCCAGCCCAGTATGAAAATGAGCAGAGCATTGTCTGGGCTCACAGATCCCAGGCGACGGTGGCCATCCCCGACGTCTGAGCGCGGCTCCCGGGGGGCCGCTCTCCCACCGGCTCGGCATGGCTCCCGCCTGTCCCACTGTTCCAGTTCCCAGGCACTTTGCCCAGCCATCAATCCGGCTGCACATGCTCCATTGGGAACATCTACAGCCCATAACAGGAGCCCCATCATTCACTGTCCTGCTCAGCAAAATGTGAGAATGTGCGAGTCAAAACTAATAGGTTTCAACCCCAGGACTGTCTGGTTGGCTCTGCTCCTCAGAGATGTCCCAGTTCAGTGTTAACTTTGAGCAGAAATTCTTCCAGCCTGGATTACAGGATGCTCCATGACAGAAAGATGCTGCAGTTTCACCCCCTTACTGTGTAAAATCACAGAATCACAGAATGGTTTGGGTTGGAAGGAACCTTAAACACCATCTCATTCCCCTCCTCACCTCCCACTAGCCCAGGTTGCTCCAACCTGGCCTTGGACACTTCCAGGGATGGGGCAGCCACAGCTTCTCTGCCC
>JAWWTY010000078.1:3817335-3837792 GCA_035222235.1 Margarornis squamiger | reverse complement strand
AGGCTCCCCAGGGCAGTGGGCACGGCCCCAAGGCTGCCAGAGCTCCAGGAGGGTTTGGACAATGCTCTGGGGGACAGAGTGGGGTTGTTGGGGTGTCTGTGCAGGGCCAGGGGTTGGACTGATGATCCTTGGGGGTCCCTTCCAACTCAGGACATTCCATGATTCACCACTACAGCTTCCTGCACAGGCAAGGCTACGGAAATTAAAGCCACCACCTACTCAAAATGCCTTGGCTAGAACGACCTGAGCAGTCTCCAGGGTGAAGGAGCAGGAAAGCAGCATCGTTTGGCAGTTTCATGGCGCACACCCTGAACCCCCCTGCTCTCACTGCCACACTTCAGCGCCCACGCCCTTTGGGCGGCAGCAGCCCCTGCCGGCAGCATTGGGCACTCACTCGGAGAACTCCCCGCAGATCCAGGCGGCGGCGTAGAGCACCTCGCAGATGCCGTTCCTCTGCGTGTTGCTGGCCAGCAGGTGGGCGTTGTCCAGCAGCGTGGCCATCTGCGACACGGCAAACCTGCGGATGGCCTTCACCCTGATGGCCACGTCCAGCATCTGCGCTGCGATGAGGTGCCCGTGCCGCGTGCCCTCCAGGCGGGTCAGCTCCACCAGGATGCTGATGTACCTGTGGGAAGGGGGAGTCAGTGGGTGATGCCACCTCACCTGGGTGTGGAGAGCCCAAAGCTGGCAGGTAGGAGCACTGACCACTCGAAGTTGGTGATGTATTGATAGTTGGACTGGCTGCAGATGTCTATGATTTTGGTCAGCAGCTCATCCCGGTACGTCGTCCCTTCGGCTTTATCCACGTGGATCATCAGCTTCTTCACGATCTCCATCAAGTTCTTCTTGGACACCTGGTAGAGAAGGGTTGAACATCACAATCCCCCTTCAGATATTACACAAAATATCCCACACAAGTAGTGCTTTTTTGCAAAAAAAAATTATACATTATATATGCAAATCAATTAAATCTGTAAATGTGCAACGCAAACACCTCATTTTTTTCTCTTTCTTTTTCCTTCTTTCCCTTTCCTATTCTTTCTCTCTCTCACCTCTTTCTCTCTTTCTCACATGATTTCAAAAAGGTGCAAGACAATTTGGAATCCTGTAATGAAGCAACACCAGCACAGGTTGGGGCTCCTCAGAACTTCTCAGGTCTATTTTTCTTTTAAAGATGCTAACGAAAAAGAAAACCAAAAGGAAAAAACCACCAAGAAAGAAGAAAAAAGTGGGACAGGAATGAGGCCAAAAGTTTTTATTTGCTAATATTTCTCCCCATTTTATTGCTTTTTTCACTTTATTGCCAAGAAAGATCCAGAATGGACTTTTCTCAAAATAAAAAGAAAAAAAGAGATAAAAACTTCCTATCCATTTTCCCTCCTGGCAGTTGTTTGGGTGGGGCCTGAGCAGTGTAAGGTCAGCAGAACACCCCTCACTGCAGGTCTTGGTCCTTCTCCACACTGCCAAGCCCTCCTGGTTCAGTAAAGCAGCTCCTGGCTGGACCCACCTCAGCAGAAATGAGAAGCACCTCTGCAGGCCCCAGCTCTGGTCACCCATTTGTGTCCTTCCAAGGGTCTTATCAAAGCAGAGGCAGCCTAAGCACACAAGGCTGTGCTGTGGCAGAGCTCAGGGTCAGAATTACTCACAGTAACACACAAATCCAGGAGGAAATTCATCTCCTGCTGCCAGATTAGCAAATTTAAGAGTTTAAAACATTTTTGCCTCTAAAGGAAACAAATTTAAGAGTCGTTGACATCCAGTGGAATTATAGCAGTTCAAAATGGGTGATTGGCAAACTGAGAAACTCCTTCCAGTCTGAATCCAAGTTTTTAAAGCCTCTCATGTTGTGCCAGGTGTTTCACTTTTTGTAAATGCCAGAAAAGATATGGGAGTTGTTACCACAAGTCAGGTGGGGCAGAGAAAGTTGCATGTTTTTCTTAAGCATGCCCTTCCTGAAGGGTGCCAGGGGCTGGAGAGGAAATAACTGCAGGACCTTACCATGCCATAGAGGAGATCTAAAGCTCTGAGGCGGATGGACTCATCTTTGTCATCCAAACACTGGAGAATGAGATCCTTGTGAGACTGAACTGACTTAGGGTGCGTTTTCAGGATTTTGGACATTGCCAACAGTCCCAGGTACTTCACTGTGAAAGACAAAATAAAACTTCTTTCCAAATATAGAAACACTGCTTTGTGCTGAGCATGAAATCTTAAAGCTGCTTTCAGCAGAAGCACTTGGTATTCACACACTTGAATAAAAATCTGTGATGAAGCAAAGCATTTCTGAGAATTGTGCATCACAGATTACAGTCTTTAATTCCATAATCCCTTCTACAGACATGTAACTGTATGTAGAATCTTCATCATGGTCTTTTTGCACCTCAAGTTTTATCACTGATTTAAAGATATATATATTTAATATATAGAAACTATGGGCCTTGAGAACAGGCATCCTGGGATGAAGAGAGCTTTAAAAGCACTGGAGATTGGTGTGTAACAGTCCTGTTCTCAATGGGAAAAATTCACATGGCAGGAAAAAGAGTTGCACGAAAGAAAAATTTCCCAGTATTCTCTGTAGGCACTAAAATAAGTCAACACTCTGCCATGTTACTGTTCTGCTCACACTGCTGAACACCCCTCACTGCTGTCCAAGCAGCAAGTCTATAAAAAGGGAAATCCCAGAGCAGGGAAAGAGCTGGTTTGGATTTACAAGACCACAAACAGCAGTAATAATTGCTCTCATTTGTTTTAAAAAATATCACTCCAAAGAAGTGTTCACCATCAAGAACTATTTCCACATTAAACCCCCAGCAATTGTTCAGAGCACACCAGGCCCTACAACCCTGAGCAAGCTGTTTGCAGAGACAGCCCATTGCTCTGAGGCTGCTGCACCTCCCCAGAGCTTCCTCAAGACAAGCACCATACTTACAGTTCTGGTCAGAGTCTTCTATCAATATCCTCAACTTCTGAACACACAGCTGGGGGAAAAAGAAGGTCATGCCATGTTTATTACAAGGCTTAATTAAAATGACCCTTGATAAAGTTTACTCAGTACACAAGGAAGTCTATTGAGTCCCAAGGGTCTCTAGGTCAGAGGGGCTGATTTCCAGACAGAAGGAAGCTCTGTACGACTGTATTGACAGCAGGAGCTCAATAAACAGTCGGGGCAACTCTAAATGAGCAGAATCCGCATTTTAGAGCCAAATAAATCAGACAATTTATATAGGAAATGCTTCAGTGTGCAGAATGGCACCTGAGTAAGAGCACTTCAGGGAGCTACTGCTTTAGCCCCTGGCAGAGAACACAATGCCATTCCCCCAGGGCCCTTGGGCTCACAGGGCAGAGCAGGACAAGAACCCCCCAGGCCAGGGGCCCACCTGGATGCTGGCGCTGTGGTTGGGCATCCCCGAGGACAGAGAGATCAGAACTGAAACACAGAACAGGAACTCCAGTCAGCATTTCTGGGCTGTCACTGACTGCAACCCCCACACCCAGCTCAGCTCAAAGGCAAAGCTGTATTTATTTTATTTATATTTATAAGCAATATTCATATTACAGTTCTATTTTGTTGTTTATCTGTTTGCTTGGACTTTTGGGGGCCTGTGGTGAGGAGAGAAGGTTGTGACACAACCTATAGTTTCATATACCTCAGCAGTAACAATAAGAGGGCAGGAAAAAGGAAGAGTAAAGGTGGAAGCTGATGGAACAGCCAGGTCAGAGCTGCTGCTCACTCTGCTTTGCCCTCACTAAGGTTCACTTCACTGACATCACACAGCCCCTGCTGTACAGCTGAGTCTGTAAGTGTGCAATGAGATGCAGCAATGGATCCTGGAGCTCAGTGTGATTAGACTGGAGTTTTAACTGAGTCACTGAGAGACTCACGGCACAAATCAGGTCCCACTGGTGATTATTTGGGACATTTTAAAGCTCTGGCAGCCCCACAGCAGGAAAGGTGCAGTTACCCTGTTAACTGCTGCTGTCACAGCATGGCCAAGCCAAGCCCAACTGTGCCTGGGCAGGCCACACAGCGTGACCTCAGTGAATTTCATTCTCCACAATCCCCCAAGGGAAGGGGTGCTGGGTGGGCATGGCACATCCAGAGCTGGCAGGTGCCAGGTGCTGCTCTGGTGCTTTGTGGTCTATTTGCTGACTCTGATTCTGACCTCGGAGTCCCCGAGGTGTCCTGGGTGGTGGATTCCCTCTCCACCCACAGGATCACCCCACAGTATCTCAGTGCAGCCCACTCTCATCCACAACCCCCCCGTTATCTTCCCTCCCATCATGCCAGCTCACGTTTCCCTGAAGGAATGAAGGGACACAGAGTGAGTGACAGCTCACCCTGCCCTCTCTGACCTGACCCAGCACAGCAGGTTCCTGCATCAGGATCCAAAGTCCCCACAGGAAACAGGCTTATGGCCAAAGTGTGGGTGCCAGTAACCCTGTACCCCACACTCTGAGGGGAGAAATGGCCTGAGCTGCAATATCATGTTATCCTTCTTATCTCTGGTTCTCTCTCCATTCCTGTTATGGAGCTCACATCCCCTCCCCAGAAACCAAAACTGCAAATCAATAATTCCAATTACCTCCTCTAAGACACTGAGTTTTTAAGCTGTGAAGTTGCAAAATTGAAAAAAACCCCTCTGATCCATCACGTAAGAAAACTTTGGCAGAGGCATGAGTCTTGTTTTAATTCTGTTGGTGGTGGTATATTTTGTGGTGGTGGCAACATTTAGGAGCTTGCATATAAATAATCTCATTGCCTGGACTTGGTTTCAGCCTTCAGCAAACATGACACAGCTGTAGTGACTGTGCCTCACCCACTGACAAAGTAACACAGAGTTTGCCAGGAGACTTATTCCAGTTATAAAGCACATTAAATTAAAAAGGAAAAGGTTTCCAAATGGTGTTAATTGATGACAAAGTTCATCACAGGTTTTTTGAGGTTACAGGTTTCAGTTCTCACCTGCTATTACTGTGTTCACACATTCATACAAGAGAGACATGGCTGAGGTGCTGAAACAGAAATCAAGTATATTAAATAAGGAATAAACTGGCACATTTTGAAGAGTTGTCAGCAGTATCTTAGAGCAAGGTAACACTTTGAACTTGACAGGAAATTGCCTGTACTCTGTTCCACATCCCTTCAAACAGATGAAATGATTCCCACTTAAAAACTGGTGGGGGGAGGAACTTTTCAACTGAAAGTTTAAAAACCCAAAACTCTTCCTGGAGAAGCAGCAAGTAAGAGCACTGGGACAGTGAATGAGGAAGGAACTCCAGCACCAGCTACAGAACTGAAGCAATCTTGCCCAAGAATCAAATTAAATCCTCTGCCCAAGGTCAACGTTTGACAAGAAGGCAGATGAAGAAACTCAAGTCTCTCTCCAAGTGAGTCACACCCCAGCAGCACCAGGCTCTTGGGCATGCAGCTACACACTTCTCCTCCCTGAAGTCAGCAGCCCATTCCCTGTGTCTGAGTTCCCCAAAACTCAATTTCAAGATGACTGTTGCCAGTTGAACACACACACGGTGCAACTCTGAGGATTGCAAAGGTCCTCACAAACCCTGAGAGGCAAACAGAGAACCTCCCAAGCACCAGGGGAGCTGACTCCAGGAGCAAGGTGTGCAAAGGGAGGGAGCAAACAGTTCCAGAGGCACTGAAGGCCACTTGGCACAGTGGGGACATGGCTCCCAGTCACTTCTGTTCCCTGTGCACTTGATGGGACATGGAGGGTGGGGGTTTGACTCACTAAATACTGAGAGATCCCAAACCAAACAGGATTCAGTCCTCACAACTACTGAAATGACTGACTGATGTGGGAGAGGAGGTGGAGGCAGGATTGAAGACTTTGTCCATTTTCCTGCTTTTTCTGGGGAATTGTGCCTCTTTGCTGCTGTTGCCAAACTCCCCTGCAGGTATTTGGATGCCAGGCTGCCTTGAAGGAACACAAGGGGGATGGACAGGAGCTGCTCTCACAGCTACACAGATACCTCTTTAAAACCTGCTCCTTCCCATCCACCCTTTTGCTCTGTCATGTGAAGAAAAACAAACCTTTCCATTCAACAACTCATGCATAAGATGACACTTCCTTTTCATAACTGGGAGAACACATGTATTCCCTCCAAGGCATCTACTTCCTGATTTCAGTTCAGAATTAGATCCAGAACACCAGCATAAACCAGCCCTAACAAGGGACAAGGAAATACCTTCAATTTTATTTAATCTGCATCTAGGACATAATTATAGCAATCTCTCCCAAAACACACCTGATCTGCTAAAGGCAAGAGAAAGGGCTGGAATATATTCCTTGTCAGGCTGCTTTGGTGGGTGAGACACTTCCAGAAAGGTCAGGAACCAAATGTGTGAGGTGAACAGGAGGCAAATATACAGCTGAGCCTTTTTAAGCCAGTTTTTATACACCCTCCATAGTCATCTCTGGCTTAAAATGCACTGCAAGGAAAGCAGATTGCTCCAGTTTTCACACATTTTGGAGGAACTCATGCTGACAGTCAGAGACCCAAAAACTTTCCTTTAGGGTCTTTTACCTCACTCAGGTTTTTCAGAAACAGTCCTGATGTGAGAATATCTTTTGCTATTTGAAGCCAATATATTCCAACTCTCTAAGTAAAGCAATGCATCCCCAGCCCAGGTGCTGACCCACCCCCAGGCACTCTGCCAGTCCTGGGGGAACAAAGCAGGGTCTGTCCCATGTACCTGTGGATGAGGTTGGTCAGGGGCTCAATCAGTTTCTTCCCCAGTCTTGGTTCTAATGGAGTAAGAGCACCAAACTGTTCAAAGAGAAGTGCAGACAAGAAAGTGAATTCAGAACTGCTTTTAAACATCATCAAAACATCCTATAAATTACAGCTCACTGTATTTAAACCGAGCTATATTAATGTATTTTTCCCTTTGGTTATGCTCACAAACATTAGAGGTTATTCCTGGCTTCTCTTTATTCACATTTAATGGTAACCACACCTCCCACCGAGAAAGCCATTTTCACACCCAAGGTGATTTAATGAGTCCACACAAACAAAAAGAAGAATACTTGCCAGTTTTATAATTTTAATGAGAACCCAATTATTGGTTGATGAGGTCATCAACTTGAAAAAGAGCGGAGCAAGGGACAGGTAGTTCTTGGGATTGCGTCGAGCCAGCTCACAAATGACATTGACTGCAGCAGACTGCACACCTGGGGAAAGAGGGCAGAGCAGGAGGCTCAGCACAGCCTGGGCTGCAGCTGAAGGTTCTGCTGCAGAACCCCCAGAGCAGAAGCAGCTGAAGGTTCAGACCTGTGTGTCCAATGCTTTGGCCTCATTCCCAGCCCTGAGGCAGTGAGGGAAAGACAAGAATGCACAAGCATTTTATTTAATTCTGGCTGGTTTCTAATGCATCACCAAGCTGGGTATCTGCTTCGGGTCCAGTATGAGAGAAAACAGGACACTAGCACATCCCTCCCCTTGACTGAGCAGAGTTGGTTGTAGGAATCAATAATCACCCCTCAGAAAGTTTCCAAATCCTGGTGCTTATTTCAAATGTATTACTTAAGACATGTTTAAATACAGCAGAGAAATAAGCAGTCAACCTGACAAAACGTAACCAACAATGTGACTGGACAAGTTCTGTGCCTTCTCAGCCTCTAAAGGGATTGTTCTCAGTTTGGACTGTTTCAGTCTAGGCAGGCTGGGTGTCCTAGCAGGGAGCACAACTGCTCTCCATAAAGCATAACAGGGATTTTCTTCCTCTGTTTGCAGCTGAGGGACGTGTGTATTTTGCTTTCCTTAAAAACATCCTTCCTGGAAGGTGCATCTTCCACGCCCCCAATAAATTAGGCTAATACATGCAATTAAATCTCTCCCTCTAAATTCAGGCACAAATCAAGTGGAGATCTCAGAACTGCATCACACACAGAGTTCCTGAAACAAGTGTTTTGGTGCACTGAGGGAACACCAGCACCTCCCAAAGACTGAGTGAAAATGTGAATATGATACAGAGCAACTGCTGCTGAACTGCACTGACACAGCACCGAGGGCCCAGACAGCAGTCTGGACTCAAAGTTTAAACTAAAAATAAATAAAAAATGCACTAAGGGATGAAAAATTATTTTAAGCATGTCCATTGCAAGCCAATAGCAATGGTAAAAGAGCACAGGAAACACCAACAAAAGCCCAAACCCTGACATCAACTGAAGTATTTTCAACAGCCAAGTTAAGTAAGCAACAAACCAGGAACCATTAAGCTGCTTTGTCCCATTAAGGTTTAATCCACTGATACAATTTGAGCAGCTTTGGGTTTGAAGAATCGGGCACTTTAAAGAATGTATTTTTAATATGGCAACACCTGCCAAAACTCTCCTGTGTTCCTCTAGCCCTGAATCAGGTGAATCCGTGCCCAAAAGAGGATGGCAGCAGTTCTCAGGGACTTTCCTCCCCACAAGCACACGTGCCCCCAGGTGTGGGAGCAGAAGGAAGTTACCAAAATCCACTCACCGGGATCTGGATCTTCAAGTTTCTCCTTAAGGCGAGGAAATGCAGGACGGAGGGACTCGGGGTATTTCAAAAAGACTTTGTACATGATTAGCACTGCCTTCTTCCTGATGTAAGGCTTTGTGTGAGACATCTGTGAGGGAAACAACCGCAGTCAGGCTCTGAGCACAGCTCTTCTCAGGTCCTCATGCTCACACTGCTGTCTCCAGAGCTCCTCCTGGGACACTCAACTACTCTTTGAGAACTGTTGTTTATCACCAAAACTAACAGAGATGTTTCAAGGTGATCCTCTTGAACTAATTCTGTAAACGCTCCCCAAACTCCCCACAAGAAAAGCATCCGTTTTTTCACATGTATCAGTCCTAAATTTAACAGCTATTTTCCAAATTTGGACAATTTGACATTCTTTAATTACAGGGAGAAGTCATTTCAGTCTTATCGACTCACCAGTGTCATGATGTCATTTGCCAAGTCCCTGGCAAGATCTGGAGTAACAAAACAGGACAAGCCAGTCAGTGCAACTCCAGTATCATACTGGTTAGGGCTACTCAGATCCTAAAAAAGGAAAAACAGGCTCAAAAATTTAAGATCACACAGGATGTTGAGAAACAATTTTCTCAGACCAATTTTATTCACTCAACACAAATGAGGCAGAGCTTCTGCTTCACGGGAATATTTCTATCAACATCTAACACCTGCTAAAATACAGCCAGCCTGGGGTTTAATAATGGGCACAAAGAAGCATAATTAAACAAGAGATGGATGACTGCAACATAAAAGCAATTAGGGAGATGGCACCTTGGTGGTATTTTAAGAATGGAGGTAATGTTTAGACACTCATTACATGATCATAAACATGGCTGAAGTCCTAAAAACTTGGTATGAAACACTAACCCTGCTAAGACAAAGCCCAAGTGTCACCAACTTGAGTGGGAATGGGCACTGCTGTTGAGTTCTTACCAGCTCAATCTATTAGAGAAATGGGATTATTTTCCTCCCAAGCTGCTGGCAGCACCACAAGTGCCAGTGCACAGACACATGACACAAGACAGGGTGTGCAACACATTTTATTGATCAGTTTTCCTTGGCCATCCTATGTAGTCCTCCATAAGCTCTCAGGTCTTTCTAAGCTTCAGACATGTAACAATATTAACATTTCCCCTCTGAGTATGCTCAGTGTGGATGACAAACCCAGCTCTCCCTGGATCCCAGGATCACTCTTGCACTGCAGTTATTAGGAAGCAGAAATCTGAAGGAAGTGCACAGAGCATTCCCACATGGACTGCCAGAATTAACCATCCACATCCACGTGGACACAGAGGCAGCTCCAGGAGAGCTAAACATAGTCAGGCCTTTGGGGTTCTGTGCCATTTGCATCTCATTTAAAAACCTTCTGCAGGTGGTGGGGAATTAGAGTCTAAGAATAATGAAATCTGCTGCTTAAGGAGCAAAAAGCTGCAATTCATCTTGGCTTTAATGTATTTTAAGAACTGATAAATCCTTAAAATATAAAGTTGTTGGATCAATGAAACATGAAAAGGCATAAAAAAAGATGTTTTTAAGAAAAAAACCTCAAGCACGAAATGGATGAAGTAGTCAAGCAAGTGACTGAAATTCAGCAACATAAAGTCTCCAGAATAAAGAGAATGGATGGACATTGATATTCAGAGCAGAATAGTTTAGAAGATAAAGGGAAGAGCACTAGTTCTTCAGGGAAGATACTGGAGAACATCCCACTGATCTTTTTTAGGCAAGCAAAAGACATTTTGGCTCCTCAGATGGTAAAAATGCAGAAACAACTTGTACTGGATCAGTGAAGTTTTAAAGCAGTGATACTTAAAAAAATTAAGAGCTTTAAAAACATAACTGTGATCTGAAGAGTGGGAATACTATGCTCTAACCCAATAACTCTGAAAAAAAACAGTGATAAAGCTCTGTGAAAATGAATACAACACACTTGGGTACGTGAATACAGAACACAACTTTACATACACTCTGCACCACTTTTACACCCAGTTGTACCAAAGAAGCCAAAGGCTGATCTGTTCTTACAGGAGCCCTCACAGGTAGAAATTCTGTGGAGCAGGTGACTGCTCATCTTCAGGACTGGGGACACTTTTCCTACCCATTACATTCTTACAGGGGCTGCCTAAGAGAGCAGTAAATTTAACCAAGTTCTTGCTGAACAAACACAGAGATGGAATGAGGCAGCACAAGGGAGGCCTGGGGAACTCCTGAGCATCTCATTAATCCCTCAGCCTGGGGAATGAGGGTAGACTGCAAATCAAGAATTCTATTTAAGCACCTCTACAGTCCTAAAAGAGAAGTACTTGGTACAGATGGGAAAACAAAGCAGGGAGAGTGCAAGAAGTGAAGAACTGAAGCAAAACATTTACCTTTCGGATCTGATTAGTTGTCAACATAATGACATCAGTCCCCTCGTGAAAGCACTGCGAGGCAGCCAGGTAACCAATGCGCTGGCAAAAGGCAAGAAGGGAAACATTTTTACTCTAAAAGTCACTTTAGACAATGTTTAGACAAACATTAACTGGTAGCTTTATAAACAGGGTCAAAAATACGAACAATTAGGCTTGCATAACAGAAAAGGCATGACAGGGTTTTCTAGAAAAAGGGGTTATTTCAGGAAAGAATAATCTCAGAGAAGGAACATCTCTAGCGATAATACATCTATTTCAGGGATAATAAAACCACCTTCAACTTCTCTACTTTGTTACAACCCACAGGTTCAATGACCATGAAGATGCAGAAACAAGATAAGACTGTCTACAACGTTTATTTTGTCTGTGTTGACTCCTGACTTTCAGGTACTTAAGTCCAGTTTGGAAACTGCTCCTCAGGAAGCAACATTCCACCCTCTTTGGTGAAAAAGGGCTGCAACAGGGCATGAAACAAATCTTTTAAGAAGAATTATAAAGCTATTACAAGCCAGAATATGCCTGTTACCAGGCACCTGAGGTGGTCTTCACATAAAAATACTCTGTTTTTCCCAAAAGATATCTGACATCTGGAAGAAACAGCCTGAAGTAGCAGACCAAGTCTTACCCACTAACTAAAAAGACACAGCAAAGAACCAGTTTGGCCAGGAGAGCTGCAGTTCCAGAGAACTCACCTTGAATGTGAACTTGGATGCACTCATGACTTCAATAATGTTGAAAGCAGCCCAACTGATGTCATAGCCCAGCATCTGTAACTGTGAGCAGAGAAAGCAAGAGAACAAACTTCTGAAATAAGAGACTCGAGAAAATGGGTCAAGATACCTCCCAAAAGGGAAGATGTAACGAGTCCAAAAATAATACTATAAGACATCTCAGGTTTATGAGTGATGTTACATTCCACAGCACTGGTGGGAAGGGAAAGACATCTCACAATTCCACCAGAAACAAGTTTGAAACAGTTTGCACTAATTCCAGGTAACAGAGGCTGTGGCTGCCCCAGCCCTGGAAGTGTCCAAGACTTGGAGCAAGCTGGGATAGTGGGAGGCGTCCCTGCCCATGGCAGGGGTGGGACTGGATAGGCTTTAATGTTCCTCCAAATCCAAGCCAGTCTATGATTCTAGGATATGCAGCATTGCCGTGATGGGTTTGCTTCCTGGATTTTTTTGGTTTTTAAATAAAACCCAGAACAGAACCACAACCATAGCTCTTTACCAGTATTTCTGTCTCTCCTTGTCGACAAAGGACTGAGCAAAGAGAAATAAAACCAGTGGTGCTGGCACTATGTAATAAGAAACAATCCAGTTTAAAACAACCTTTTTTTAGAATGGTTTCAATTTTAAAATCAGATTTGCTTTCTGAACCACCACAATAAAATCCAATTGTGCCAAGGAGAACAGGAACATGCAGTCTCTGACGTCAGAGCTGTGGAGTGTTGTCCCCTGCAGTGTGAGACCCAGGAGTGACTGCAGAGCAGCAGGAAAGCACAAAAACCAGCTCCATTCTGTGAGATCCCAGCAAGGCACTTACATATGTCAGTTTGCAGACTGCATTGGCCTTCACAGCGATGTTGTCCTGCTTCAGCTCCTGCTTGATCTCGTCGATGCACTGCGAGATGTATTTCGCCTGAGGAAAACAAACAAACAAACAAAAAGGGCTGCTCCTTTAGCAGTTCTGGAGATGGGGAGAAGCAGCAGAACTCAGCATTTGCAAGCACCAAATCTCACACACACACAGTTTAGCAAACACTTAATTCTGATGCAACCGTTTGTTACAAAGAACTGTCACAATTCTGTCACAAACCCACAAGTACACTGAGCTGTTTCTTTGGTGGTTTCTCTTCTCCTCCCTCTCCCTCACAATCACACTGCTCAGTCCAGAGCTCTAGATTCAAAACTTTGCAAAAAACAGAGTTGTTCACAGGAGATTGAGCACCCAGGGGTCTGCCCAAACCCTGAGTTCAGGTTCCTAGAAGGCTCACTCATCCCAGGGGGATGGCAGAGAACGTGCTCATTATGTGACTAGAAAAAAATCTGTCAAATGGTATAATAACCACAAAATTAAGGTGGCTGGTGAAAATACTCTGAGTTACTCCACTTTTGGGCACCCTGCACATGATGGCACTGTGGGTGTGCACCCACAACCATTCTCCTGCTTAGAGGGACACTACACAAGTCTTTTTTGGGACCAAGATGCTTCTTGCCATTCCCACAGCCATGAAGTGCCATGGAAAGTCATGAACCTCCTCCCTGGTTCTCAGCTTAGATGAGCCCTTTTGCCATTTTGATAAATAACAGTTATTTGTATCAATTTCTCAGCAATTCAAAGAGACAAGTGTCACAATGTTTACACTTAAATATTAGTCCTTCATGTCTTTCCAAACAATCACATCTGTGCTTGTGGGAAGGATGTGGCAAACATGGGATTTAAAAATATCTGTACAGATTTTACTTTATAAGCAGGGTTAGTTCAGCCAGAGATTCTTCCAGTTCACAATTAGGATTTAAGTACTGAAGGTATCTGCTACAGAAATCATGAAAATTGAAATGCAGAGATATAATCTCTTTGGAAAGCCATCCACACACCAGGGCATTTCACATTCCATATAAATAAATTAACTGCCAGAGAAACCAGGTCAGAAACAGATTACCTAATTCCCAACTAAAATCCTGCCTGAATACCACTACCTTCCACCAAAAAGGTATTTTCAACATAGAAGTTCCCAGGCCTGCCTTCAATTAACATTTCTCTCCTTTACACTACAGTTTGTGTGCTACCACAACCATTTTTTGGTCTTTTACAAAGAGCCTACAGTGACACTCGTGCTTCACATCACCCAAATTTGCTGCCAGCAGCAGTGGGTGCAGAATGGATGGAGAGCAGCCCTGGGGAGAAGGACTTGGGGATGTTGCTGCTGGAGTGAGTCCAGAGGAGGCCACAGAGATGCTCTGAGGGCTGGAGCCCCCCTGCTCTGACACAGGCTGGGAGAGCTGGGGGGGTCCAGGGGGCAAATGAACCTACCTGAAGAAATTCCAGATATTCCTAAAAGCCTGTATTTGGGACAGAAATACTATCTTTGCAATGGGAATTTTCATGTTAAGGGAGAGCACTGTAAACACCAAACAACCCTTTTCTCTACCCAGATTCCCATCTGTCCTCCTGCATACAGGTGAGTGGATCACATCTGCCAAAACTGGAGATGGCTTTGCCCCCAAATCCTTAACAAAATGATTCAGGCCCAGACCATTCACAGGGGAGTCCAAACTCTTGAGCAGAAACTAACAAAACCTGAGAGTAGAAAATAAATACTTGATCAAAGACGTTGAAAGAGTGACTTACACAACATGCAACTGATCCACAAACACATTGTACTTGGCCTTGAATATTTCATGCTCGCAGAAGAACATGCTGGAACAGTGTCACAGAATCCTTCCCGGGTGGATCCTGTTGCCACATCCTGGGCACCAAGGTCAGCACTGCTTCTCAGTCCTTATGGCCATACCCAGGAAGCCTCACTGTCCTTTCCCACTGGATCTGTCCCCAAACTATTCAAACATCACCTTGAGCTTCCTGGCAACTTCTTCAGTGAACAGAAAGCACCATGGGAGCAGGGGGGAGATTAGATAGTGAAAAATCCAAGTGTGCAGCCCAGCTGGACGTGGGCTCCTGAGGCACCAGCCCCAGCATCCCACAGCCAAATCCCTGCCTACCAGTTAGTCCAACTTCTGCAAAAGTGTATCACAGAACTCAGAATCAGAATCTGAAACAAAACCAAAAAAAGGGATTATGAAGAGCAGAAAGGAGTCCTTCCAAAACAGCTGTACTTCAAATCCCAAACCACTACAAGGAATGGCAGCCCCTATATATAGAAAGCTTTACAGGATCAGCAGGTATTAACTTTTTGTTAATCTTGCAGAGCAGCACTGCCGTGAGTGAGCAATATGAGGAAAACTGATCTGTGTAGTCTCCCACTTAAATGTGAAGCCCAACCACCACACCCAGCAGGACTCACTGCCTCCTTTAACAGCCCCAGCAGCAGGCAGGGAACACGGAGGTGTGAGTGGCTCCTTGGGGAGGCTCTGCCCCGTGGAATTGCTGAGCTCAGCACAGCACAGACAGGACCCGCACCAGAGCACTTCCCTCGGACTGAGCCACACGCTCAGGCCCCACTGCAGCTCCTCAGGGGGCTCAAACCACACAGGGAAAGGGAGAACAACAATTTGATGCAATGAAAGAAAAATGGTAGTCCCTCAGCAAGGCAGGACAAAATCTGGAGATCCTTCCCAGCATTGACTGTTTCTGCATAAATCCTTCTAATACAGAAATTTCCTAGTGTGGTAATTAAAAATAAATGCTTCCCAGAATATAACTAGCTCTGTTTTTCCTCAAATGCTTTTGAAGTCTCATGAATCACAGAATCATTAAGGTTGGAAAAGACCTCTAAGTTCATTATTTCCAACGCTTGTTAATCCATCACTGCCAGGTTCACAACTAAACCCCGTCCTCAAGTACCACAGCCACATGATGTTTGAATGCTCCCAGAGACAGAGACTCCACCACTGCCCTGGGCAGCCTGTCCCAATGCCTGAGCACCCTTTCCATAAAGGCATAGTCCCTAATGTCCAATCTAAACCTCCACTGGCACAACCCGAGGCCATTCCCTCTTGTCCTGTCCCTGTTCCCCGGGAGCAGAGCCCAACCCTCACCTGGCTCCCCCCTCCTGGCAGGGAGTTGCAGAGTGAGAAGGTCCCCCTGAGCCTCCTTTTCTCCAGGCTGAGCCCCCTCAGATGCTCCTCATCAGACTTGTGCTCCAGCCCCTTCCTCAGCTCTGTTCCCTTCTCTGGACACACTCCAGCTCCTCAATGTCATGAGGGACCCAGAGCAACTCCCCTACGGCCTCACCACGGCTCACAGTTCATTCATGCTCACATTATAATATCAATATATTTCTTAACTATCCATTCCTTACTAACTCTGTGCTGCTCTAATTTGAAGTCTTCTCCCACGCTTTTGGCCAGGCCACTGAGGAGGAGCACTTCTAAGTGACAGCACTTGGAGACCTCTGGCCCTGCCCAGATGGCTCTGAGGGAACCTCGGGCAGCTCCTCACTCTGGTGTGGGTGAGGACAAGCAGAGCCATCAGGCACAAGCCCGGGCAGAGCTGGAGGGCTCCAAGAGGAGCTCTATTATTCCTGCCTGGCTGCCAAGTGGGAAAGGAGCCTTTCCCGGCTCGGTGGGGAAGGCTCCTTAATGAAATGCTGTAGCAACCCCTCAGGTGATTGTTCTCCCTCAGAGCCCTCCGAAGCAGGATTACAGAACACGCCCAGCTAAAACCCAGGTACAGCTGCAGATGTGAGCAGAGATTACTCAACAAAGCTGTGAAAACAGCACAGTCACAACTGCACTTCTCAGTGTATTCCACCAAAGAGACGCTCTAAGCATTTTATATCCATTAACAAAATACACAAGCTGTTTTTTAAAATAAGTCCAAATCCCTCCAGAATTCCAAGTTCTCACATAGAAAATATGTGCATTTAAATGAGTGTGAGTGGCTAAAATAAAAATGAAGGTATCATGAATCAAAGACAGAGTCCCTTTGAAAGAGAAGGGAGGGAGGGAAAAGTGGGTCATGGTAAGAAGCCAAAATGTCACTTTATAGGATTTTTCATTTCCCAAGCCATGTTTTTTGAATTAACTTTGAAAAACACTAGAACCTTATTCCAAGCTCCAGCCAAGACAGAACTTGGGGTCTGCTGGCAATTTCAGAGACATTCACAAAAGACTCCATTTTTTCATGCAATATGTGAATGAAGTTGAAAAATCAGTAATGTGAACAAGAGTTGAACTCCTAGGAAATGTGACTGTCCCTGCTGTACTTTCACCAGCTCATGAAAAGACACTGGACACTGGAATGGAGATCACTGCAGAACCCTTCCTGCCTACTCAGGGCCACAGTGCAGCAAACCAAACGCTCTTGATTTGAGAGTCAACCCCATCACTGACTGCAACAGCGAGTGCTTCCAACCCAGATGAAAGAACAAAATGTCAGTAAACGTTAGTCCCTCTTGCTCTTGCTCTTTCAGGGTTGAATACAGTGTTTTAAGGATTATTAACAGTGAATGCCACAAGGAGCAAGGTATTTTCCAACATAAATACGTAATTACACCATTCTCAAACAGAAACATTTGGAATAATTAGAATATAAAATTAAATAACTGAAACAAGCATAACATATGACATTTCTTTTTTCTTAAGCATTGTAGGATTTATCAGTTTTTGGTAGGACTTTGAAACAAAAACTCCATGAAATCACATTGAGAACAAGCACATGATGATCTCACATGAGAAGATGCCACTGCTTCAAATTCCAGAAAACTAGCAACATCTATCCCTCCTTTTTCTTTTTTTTCCTGATTTAATAATCTTAAGAAACACTACCTGTGGGACACAGGCCATGTGACATGACCACGGTGCTTAACACCAAAGGCAGTTCCACCCCAGCCACCCTGTGCAGCTGAAGCAACTCTCAAACTTGTTTGTGCCTCAGGCAGCAGATCCTGTTACAGCACAGCACAGATGAGCTGCCAGCTCCTGCCTCGGGGAAAAAGGCTGGCACGAAGGATGTATCACCTGCCAGGCTTCCCTCAGAGCCCCCAAAAGCAGCACTTCATGTCCAACACCACTGAACTAGTGAGATAGAATGTATACACCTCTAGTGCTTGCAGCCCCCCTGGACACCAGCACTGTACCACAGCACAACAGAAGCAATCAGCTGAAGCAACAGCCAAGAGCATCAAAAAGCAAAAACTGCTGCTTTACACTCACCGGACGCAACATTAGAGATCAAGATATTAGATGTTAACTTATGGAAAAATATTACATTATTTAAATACTGCAAAAAAACCCCTATTTGGGATAAATAACAGGATCCTTGGTTAAGACTTCTCCATGGCTGGGTAGAAAGAGAATTTCACACACACTCCTCAAACTCCCATGCCCAAAGCCACAAGGCAGGCAGAGCAGATGAGCAGTAACAGTGTGAGCAGTAAGGGGGAAATCGCCCCGAGTGCATTTCAGCCAAAGCCCAGCGGTGCAGAGGGCTCTCAGCTGCAACAAGGAGCTCGGGAAACAGGTTACAACTTCAAAGGCACTTTGATAAAGCCAGGCTTATCTTTCACTCAGCTGTTGATATAAACAGCATGGCTGTACATGTTTTAACACGTCTTAGTTTGCCCTTGCTACCCAGCTTTCCAGGGATTTATTCCCCCATCCTGAGGCAGCTGTAAATCTCAGCCCAGTGTGCTGTTCTGCTGGCAGCACGAGGGTTTGACTCTGCTGGTTCATTTGCAGCAGACTTCTACATCATTAGAAACATGATGCCTTACCCAATGCCCCCTTGTCCATCACAACCACAGAAAGATCACAAGATTCCTCAGCCAAACAACACTGAGGAAAGAATGCAAAAAGTCAGTTCACAGTTTTTTCTCTTCTTAGTGTTTGCTGAAGTCATACATTCCAACTGAAATGTGGCATGATACATCCATCCATCCTAAACTGACCCATAAACCAAGAGAAACCTTTGAACCTTGTTGTGAAAACTCAGAGAGGTGCTATGCAAGTAGTATGCTCCAGTTTGAGAGCAGAGACTAAAGCCCAGACCAACCACCACAGCCCCTTAATGCACCACAAAAGCACACACCACCTTCTGAACAGGGACATAACACACAGACTGGGTTTCAGGGAAGAAACAGCTGCTTGTCCAAAGTGAATCCAAGCAAGCCCCAGGCCAGCACACGTACCCAGACAGGCTGAGCGTGGCAGCACCAGCAACGTCCCTTGGAGCATCAGGGGGCCCAGCACTCTTCCATGCAGAGCTGCTTTTTGGTGGTTCACAGAATCCCAGGATGGCTCAGCCTGGAAAGGACCACCGTGGGTCACCTGGTCCCACCTCCCTGCTCAAGCAGGGTCATCCCACAGCACGTGGCACAGGATTGTGTCCAGATGGCTCTGGAATATCTCCAGTGTGGGAGACTCCACACCCTCTGGGGTGGAGCACTGGCACAGGGAAGTTTTTCCTCATGTTCAGGTGGAACTTCCCAGGCATCAGTTCCTGCTTGTGGCCTCTTGTCCCATTGCTGAGCACCCCTGAGCAGAGCCTGGTCCATCCACTGACCCCTCCCTGCAGGCACTGACAGACATAGGTGAGGTCTCCTCTCAAGGCTGCACAGACAGACCCAGCTCCCTCAGCCTTGTGCTCCAGTGCAAAGCCAATTCGATGTTTCACACAAAACAGCACCGATGCAGGAAGCTGGGTTTCAGCTACACAAGCCATGCTGACCCCTCACAGGCAGGCTGGGCTGAGACACCAACAGTGAAATGGGAACCAGCACCCCCAAAGTGCAGTGTGAATCAGTGAACAGGTACCAGCACCAAGGGTCCAGAGATGGCCCCTGATTATCTCCAGCCTGATCAGTCCCTTCATACAAACACATCTCCAGCCTGATCACAGCATTTGTTAATTTAATTGCATGGCAATTAAACAATCCTCAGGGGCCTGGGCTGTCTAAACCATATCCGAGCAGACAAGTTTTAAGCCTGGAGAGATGTGTCAGATAAAAGTGCTCATCCTTGCAAATACAAGATGTACTCAGAGTTTTATTTTTACATTACTATGCAAAAAGCTATGCAAGTATTTTTACAGTAGATTTTTCAACTGGCTCATTCCAGACATCTCTCTGTGCAGTTTCAGGCTCTGATAAAGTCAGGCTTCATTATAAGCACGTGCTTCGTTGGATGTCTAAGAAATAGTCACTTCCTTCTAGGGAACTAAAGTAGCTATTGTTGCTGAGGCTCAGCTGACTGGAATTAGTTCAGAGGGAAACATCACAGAAAAATATGCTGAATGATGTACTAATACTATATAAAAATGGAACACTGAAAATATTACAAAGCTCTAACAGCCACGAGAACTGCAGTTATGGAAAGGTAAGGAGGTTGTTCGTGCCATTGCTGACTTTGTCAATTCAGCAAATATTTGTGTCATTAAATTAAGTTTGCTCACCTCCTCCCTGCTGCACAACCACACCATTCTCTCTAAACACAGGTACACTCTCCAGGCTGGAGCTGACTCACAGTGACAGTTTGGAGTGATGTGTTTTATACAGCCCTGCCACGAAGACTGAGCCAACCAGAAGAAAGTTTCAACACTCCCACATCAACACCTATCTCCATTTATACACCTTCTAACACGGGTATCTCTCAGTGGAGGCTTTCAGGCTGGAACATCTAGGTCATCAAAGAAATAACAATAAAAAAGAAACAGCTAACACAAAACCAGCACTCAGCTCTGTGGTTTACAAACTTGACTGCTCAGCGATGGAGGGGGAGCTGGTATGAACCAAACATTCTTCATGCCCAGTTTCACTCAGGATTCAAAAGGACTCAGTTATGTTGAACATTTGTTTCTCATTTATAAAAAGCACTCAACCACCTTTATGAGCTACTAACACTACCACTAA
>JAWWTY010000078.1:3803946-3813954 GCA_035222235.1 Margarornis squamiger | reverse complement strand
ACCTGAGTAAGAAGGTGAAAGGAATAAACCAGGAGAGACTGCCCAGAAAGATGAGGGGAAAAAAGTGATGGCAGATTTTTCCATAGGATTAAATTCCAAAAGACAAAATGCAACACACAGAACATAAATTTACCTTCTGCAAAATGCAGAATAATCAAATATCAACCTGAAAACCGTGCCTTCATTTCTTTCCATGTTACTTTAACAACCACTGTCCTTTCCAGAGACAACTCTTCATAGAGTAACTCCTGTTGAGCTGAGACCAACAGCTAACATCCTCCCCAGCAAAGCACACTGCTGTTTGTTTAAAACAAATTTGCTTTTCTGAACAGGACAGAGTGTGTGTCTTGAGCTTAAACACTTATCTTGAGACACAAATGTTAGTTGAACAACCACAGTCAGTACTGGAGCAATATTTAATAGATACAATGAACAATGGTAGCACTGTAGGAGAAGGAGGAAGAATTTTTGCAGCTACTTCCTCTAAAAGAGCATTCTGATTTTGTAACATTGCCTGAAAATTAGCAAATGGCCCTGACCACTGCTTAGGAAGCACTGAATCCATTCCCTAAAGCTCAACAGCAGCCTTCCAGCTGAGCCAGGAAAAGGCACAGTCCTGTGCTGTTTGCAGCCACTGGATGGAATTAAGCAGAATCTTTGAAGGATTCTCAGGCAGTCTGTGCTACAGAACACAATCATCTCACCAGTGCAATGCCTTAATCAGCTGCACACACCCTGAAGTCTGGGGGTTAATTTTTGCTGTGCTCCTGAGGATATAAAAAGGTCCAGGTTTGGGGAGAACACATTAGACTCATCACAAATTCCATACTAACATGCTGTTTGCACTTTTCTGTTACGTTTCCCACATTTTACAGGACACTTCACAGCAGCACTGCCTTCCTCTGCCACCAAACCAACACCCACGAATTTAATGAGACTAAAATAAATTGGATTCCATGACCCTGATGGGTCCCTTCCAACTCGTGCAGCATATTCTATGATTCTATGAAGAATACAAGTTTCCAAGTGTAACAACACCACCTTTTCCTGTGCACAATGGACTTAAAAACCATTTGAACAGCCAAGAGATCTTGGAAGTTTTGTTCTGTGCTTCAGTCCAGCAGCACCAGCAACTAAGATCTGTTTTCCAAGTATTTAATTCAGTTACATGTTTTCAGCTTTTCCAGATGCTTGGGATAACTGCTACCACTTGGATATTGTATTTGCACAAAGAGACATTGTAGTCTATTTTTTTTAGCCTGTCACTATCCAGGGCAACTCCTGGACAGCCCAGCAAAGGCCAACTGTTACACCAGCCATAAAAAAAGCTTCTCAGGTCATGATTTATTTGAAGATGAACATCAATGACACCCTTAGTGCCGTTACCTCCCAGGCACCATGTGACACCTCACAGTGGAGTCTCACATAACGCGTTCTTGATGACTAATTATTTCACCTATACTAATTTCCTGATCACGTGCCTCTCATGCATGAGCAGATAACAGGCCAACACAGACAACTGATTGCTGCTGAGAAAAAGACCTGAGAGAAGGAGAGTTTAGGCAGAAGATGCACAACATGAATAACCTGAAAGCTGAATTATGACCGAGCCCAGCTCTCCTGTAGATCAGCTTCATGGTGAAGAATATATATAGCTAACTACACGTGACTGTAGGGCTGGAGAGGAAGGAATTCCTTTATATTCCTCCTGTATCTGTGAATATATATATATCAGGGATCTCCACACCACAATAACTCTATATTCTCCATGTATGTGCATATATATAACACACATGTATATGAGGGATCTCCACACCACAGGAACTCTATACCCCTTATATATGTGTATATATAGGTATATTAGGGATCTCCACACCACAATAACTCTATATTCCTCATGTACGTGCATATATATAACACATATGTATATCAGGGATCTCCACACCACAATAACACACCAAATGGGAAGGCGAGCACCAAACGTGACCCTCCCTCATCAACTTTCCTGGTCTCTCCCAGCCTGTCCCTCCGGCCCCACACCCCAGCGTCACCTTCCTCCTTCTGCCCCCCGCTTCCCCTTCCCGACCCAACACCCCCACCCCACACAGGGCCCTTCCCGGGGAGGGGAGCGGCGACACCCCCGGCCCGCACCGCGGGGAAAGGCTCCCCTCACCTCGTCCTCCTTGTGGTTGCGGATGCCGCGCACCAGGTCCTGCAGGTTCTTGTCAAACATGCGGTCGATGCTGCCCTTCACCATCTTCAGCGCCATGGCGGCGGGGCCTGCGCGGGGCTCAGGGGGCCGGGCCCGGCCGGGGGGAGGGGAACGGGGGGGGCCGCCGCGGTGCTGCTGCCGCTCGAGCCGGGTGGGAGCAGCGGTGCCGGGCGCTCACATGCCGGGGGGAGCGGGGGGCTCGGGCCCGGCGGGCGGCAGGACGGGCAGGGGCGGCCCCGGCCGCGGGCGCAGCTCCGGGCGGCGCTCGGGCTCCGGCGCCGACAAAATGGCGGCCGGTCAGCTGAGGGCTCGGCCACGCCCCCTGACGCGGCCACGCCCCCTCAAGGGGTGCCCACGCCCCTCGGGATGGCCACGCCCACAGGATGACCACGCCCACAGGATGGTCACGCCCACCACAGGCAATGCCGGCGTGCCGCTCCTCTCCTTAGCCACGCCCACTAGGTACAGGCCACGCCTTCTGAAGGGAAAGGCCACGCCCCCAAAGGGAAGACCACGAACCAGAGAGGAAGATCACGCTCCCAGAGGGGAAGGACACGCCCCCATATAGGGAGCCCACGCCCCCCGAGAAGACGAGCACGCCCCCAGAGAAAGAAGGCCACGCCACAAGAGGAGACCACTCCCCAGAAAAAGACCACGCCCCAAAAGGGAAGACCACGCCCCATACAGGGAGGTTACGCCCCCCGAAAGGAAGACCGCGCCCCCATAAGGGAAGGCCACGCCCCCAACCGCCTCCTGTGCCCGCCCATATGGCCGGTCCCAGCCACGCCCACACGCGTGGACACGCCCCCATGGGAAGGACACGCCCCCATAGTGGGCGGGGATTTTTTATGCTCCGCCCCTGCCCGCTCTGCCCGCCCCGCCCTCTCCGGCCCGCTTGGCCACGCCCCATAGGCAGCGCATCGCGCGTTAGCCACGCCCAGTTCGGTTAGACCACGCCCCCGATACATTCCTCAGCCCCGCCCACTTTGCACAGGCCACGCCCATCGGGGCATCAGGGGATCCCTCCATGGGGCTGGGGGTCTCTCTGTGGCCCTGGGGGTCCATCAGTGGGGATGGAGATCCCTCTGTGGGGCTGGGGGTCCATCAGTGGGGATGGGAGTCTCTCTGTGGGGATGGGGGTCTCTCTGTGAGGATGGGGTCCCTCCTGGAGATGCGGGGCCCTCCATGGGGATTAGGGTTCCTCTGTGGGGATGGGGGGCCCTCTGGGGCTGGGGGGTCCATCCGTGGGCCTGGAGATCCCTCTGTGATGATGGGGGTCCCTCCATGGGGATGGGGGTCCATCAGTGGGGATTGGGGATCCCTCTGTGAGGATGGGGATCCCCCTGGGTGAATGGGGGTCCCTCTGTGGGGCTGGCAGAGCCCCCTCCTCTCCCCTCTGCCCCCAGGTGTCGGCAGTGGCTGCACAGCCAAATTTTGGCCGTGTCCTTAGTGGGATGGCAGCTCCTCAGGCTGCCCCCAAATATCGTCACCCATTGCCCCAGTTAGCAGTGTCACTGTGGGGGAGCTGGGGCAGCCAGGGGGTGACCTGGTGGGTGACACGGACCCTCGTGGGTGCCACCACATGGGTGGGCACAGAGTGGGCAGTGGTTCAGTGCCAAACCCCTCCGTGCCCACCTCAGGGCAAGAGAAGGGGCAGAAAATGCAGAGGAGCCGCTTTCCCACCCCACCTTCATCCCCAGAGCAACATTCCAGCACCTGGGAAAGGAGGGGGACAAGCAGAGAGGAGCTTTGCCGGCAAAAAGGAGACGTGACCTTGCCAAGATCCGCCTGGGATTCTGAGCCGCTTCACCCCAGAGGAAGGAAAGGGATTTCTGTTGCTTCCAGGGCATTTGCCTTTGTTCTCTGCCCTCTGCCCAGGCCCCACAACCTGTTTGTGTTGGCCCCGGGCACAGAGCTGAGCCTGGGGGGTGTTTTGGTTTGATTCAGGAGCAGCTGCCACAGCAGCCCCCACGCAGGAGGTTTCCCTTTTTAAGGAAAAAGGCAAAGGGAAGAGTTATTTCTGTGGAGTCCTCGTGGTGCCAGGATGAGGAGATGGGTGGGCAAGGGGTGGCTGTGCCCACCTGTGCTGCCACTGTCCCCCTGCACTGTCCCCCTGCCTCTGCCAGTGCTGAGGGGCTGCCCAAAACCCTCGGGAAAAGCCTGAGATTAACCCAGACCATTCCAGTGGAGTCCAGACTCGTGTGCTGTCACACTGTCACACTGTCACACTGTCACACTGTCACGCTGTCACCCTGGCACACTGTCACCACCACATCCCCAGGACAGGGCCAGGCAGAGAAGCCCAGACTGGCAAATGCAGCACCCTGAGGTGTGGGGAACATCCACACACGAATTGGGACCCAGAACTTGATCCCTCCAGGCTGGCTTTCCAAGGATTTCTCCTCCTGACTTGATTCAACCTTAAAAATTGAATTTGGGGGAGGAATGGTGTTTTCTTCCTGCAAAGGGGATTCCTTTGCACCACCTTTAATTAGGAGCAGGGCTCTAACCCTCATCATTGCCACTGGTGGCACCTAAAGCTTCACATTCCCAGCTTTCCATAGCTAATTCCTAAAGCTCAACATTCCCAGCTTTCCATAGCTAATTCCTAAAGCTCAACATTCCCAGCTTCTGTCTGTTCTGGCTTTTGCAGCTCAGGTTTATTTTTTTTTTATTTTAAGAAATTACGCCACCTCCTGTTTTTCCTGTTGCATTTTCCCAGGGAGCATTCCCAGGGAAGGAACTTTCCTGCTCCAGCTGCACCTCCTCGATGGATCCCTAAGGAATTTTGTGCCATGGGAGAGCTCTGAGATGAGTTCCTGAGTCCCAGTGTGGGGAGGAAAACACAATCCCAGCCATCACACCCCTCATGGAGCTGGGCCTGAGCTGCTTGTTTGGGCCTGATCCTGCTTTTCCCTCAAGGCAGCACTTCCAAGAGCTTTCTGCCCATTGCTGGCACTGGGTTTCACATCCCAAGGAGGTTTAAGGAGTTTTTACTTGGTCCCATTAACTGCAATTTCCATGTAAAGTGCTCTGGGGGAAAGAAATGTGAGTTTGGGGCTGTTCAGCCTTCAAGGGTCCAGCTGAGGTGCCCGTTTTGGGGTGCCCATGCTGGAGTGCCCCATACCTGGGTGCCCAAATTGGGGTGCCTGTGTTGGTGTGCCTTTGCCTGGATTCCCGTGCCAGGGTGCCCTTATTGGGGTGCCCGTGTCCAGGTGCTCAGTGCCAGGGTGCCTGTGGTGGGGTGCCCATTTTGGGGTGCCCATAGTAGGGGCGCACTCATTAGGGTGCCTCTGTTGGAGTGCCCTTGCTGGGATTCCTGTGCCAGCGTGCTCTAATTGGGGTGCCCATGCTGGGGTGCCCAAATTGGGGTGCCCTGTCATGCAGTGCCTGTGTTGGGACTGTCCTTGCCGGGATTTCTGTGCCAGGGTGCCCTCTTTGGGGCACTCCAACACGGGCACCCCAAAACAGGTACCCCATCACAGGCACCTCAGTCTGGGGACTGCAACACGGGGCACCCCAGTTTGGGCACCCCTGTATTATCACCTGGGGACAGGGCACCCCAACGAGGACACCCTGGCACAGTCACCCCATCACGGGTGTCCCATCAAGGACACCCCACCACGGGGCACCCCAGCAAAGCCACCTGAACACAGACACACTGCCACGGGCACCCTCCCTTGAGCACCTCACCGTGGGCACCCCAACATGGGCACCCATCGCCCCACTGGTGCCCGGGCCAGCAGGGAGGGGCAGGGACGTGCCATGGGGGCAGTGGCACCCCGAGATCCAGGGTGGGAACACTGGGTGCCCTCGGCCGGGTTCTGGGTGAGCCCTGCCCGCCTCTGCCCCCCCATTTGGGGTCGGGGTGCCCGTGCGGCCCTGGCACGGTCACCGCTCCTCCCGGCCCTGGCTGTCCCCGCTCGGTCCCCGCGTGGTGGCGCCGGTGGCCCGGGAGAGCCGCGGGTGGCACTGCGGGACCTGCGGGGAGGGGACACGCGTGGGGACGCGCGTCGGGGAGTGACCCGCCTTTGGGCCATGGGGGTGATGGGTGCCCCAGGTTTGGGTGATTGGTACCCCACGTTTGGGTGGGGGTGATGGGTGCTCACATTTGTGCAGTGGGTGCCCCGTTTTTGGGTGATGGGTGCCCTATTTTTGGGTGATGGAGTGGTGGGTGCTTACATTTGTGCTGTGGGTGCCCCGTGTTTGGGTAATGGGTACTCAGATTTGGGTGATGGAGTGGTGAGTGCTCACATTCGGGTGATGGATGTCCCATTTTAGGGTGATGGGTGCCCCATGTTTAAGTGGTGGGTGCCCTGTGTTTGGGTGATAGGTGAGATTTGGCTGCAGGGGGGTGACGGGTGCTCGGATTTGGGTGGTAGGTGCCCCATATTTGGGTGATGGGTGCCCCCTGTTTGGGCGGGGGTGGTGGGTGCCATTTGGACAGTGGGTGCCCCATGTTTGAGTGATGAGTACCCTGTTTTTGGGTGATGGGTGACCCGAATTGGGTCCCACCCCCCCCAGCAGTGTGTGGGTGATGGGTGAGCCGTGGGGGCCAGCTGGTGTCTCTGTGGGCCTGGCACAGAGCAGGGCACGGGGCCAGCTGGCACTGTGGGGACAAGAGACCCATTGAGGAGCTCTGAGTGCCCCGGGTGCTCCGGGCCCGTGGCGGGTGAGTCGGGTCTGTCACCACCACACGTGCAGCTGGCAGGGTCCCCTTGTCCCCACACACCCACCCAGAGCCTTTGTGCCCCTCCTGTGCCTGCTGAAACAGGGGCAGGGGTTGGGCACAGAGAGGTCAGACCTGTCCTGGAGTGGGGAGGGAGCCTGAGGGTCAAATGCTGTGACCTAATGCTCAAAAATGCCACATCCAATGCCCCGCTGGCCTGGCAAGCTGGAGGCTAGGAAGGGCCCACTGGAGACTGGGGAGAGCTCACTGGAGGCTGGGAAGGGCCCACTGGAGGCTGGGAAGGGCCCACTGGAGACTGGGAAGAGCCCCCTGGAGCATGGGAAGAGCCCCCTGGAGCATGGGAAGAGCCCACTGGAGACTGGGAAGAGCCCACTGGAGACTGGGAAGAGCTCACTGGAGACTGGGAAGGGCCCACTGGAGGCTGGGAAGGGCCCACTGGAGACTGGGAAGAGCCCACTGGAGACTGGGGAGAGCTCACTGGAGACTGGGAAGAGCCCACTGGAAACTGGGAAGGGCCCACTGGAAACTGGGAAGGGCCCACTGGAGACTGGGGAGAGCCTGGAGCCTGCAGAAAGCTGGGCACTGCATCTGCAGGTCTGGGCATGAGCCACAGGCTGTACTGGGCACCTGCCAGAGAAAAATGCCTTCTCCCAGTGTTGGAACCACATGTGGGGAGCTGTGCTTTCCCATTCCCCCCTGTCCAACCTGCTCTGCCTGCTGGTGGCAAAAATAATTCAGCTGTGAATTTCTCCAGCCCAGAGCCCAGAGGTGCAGCACACCCAGGGAGGAGATGGGCATCTCTCACCCCACAAACCTCCACACCAGCAAAATCCAACAGCTGATGATTTGGAAGTGGATTCTGGACACTCTGGAGGGGCTGATGCTGCAGGTCACTGGTGTCCCTGGAAAATAATCGGCCTGTGGAGCCCTGGCAGGTCCTGCTGCAGAGCTGAGCTGCAGGAGAGCACAGGGATAAGCACGGGGCTGAGGGCAAAGAATCCTGGAATGATCTGGGCTGGAAAAGACCTCAAAGCCCAGCTTGTTCCACTCCCTGCAGGGACACCTTCCACTAGGTGAGGTTGCTCCAAGCCCTGTCCAACCTGGCCTTGGACACTGCAGGGATGGGGCAGCCACAGCTTCTCTGCCCAACCTGTGCCAGGGCCTGTCCAGCCTCACAGCCAAGAATTCCTTCCCAATACCCCACCTAATCCTGCCCTCCTTCAGCTTAAGGTTATTCCCCCTTGTTCTGTCACTATATGCAAAGAAGTCAAAAGTCCCTCTCTGGATTTTTTGTAGGCCCCCAACAGACCCAAACCCCCAAAATTCCAGGACTGTCCAAGGCGGCAGGTTGGCTCCCAGCTCTAGTGACCTCTTGTATCTCCTGGGGGCCAGTTCTGAACCAGCAGAAAACAGCCCACTGCCCTTCCTCACTTCCCTCTCCTCTCCCTGATGGAAAATTCAGAGAAATCAGTGAAAAAAGGCTCTCCTGGTTAGGGCAGGTGCTTCAAAAGTGACCCACCCCCTGCTACCTGCCAGGAGACAGCAGTGCCAGCTCTGAACTCCTGCATGGCAGCCGGATGGCTGGGACTGGGTTGGATCCATCTGGGAAATCCTGGAAGCTTCCATGACTCTTTATTAGCAGCCCAGGAGCCTTCTTGGGCCACACAAGAACTTGGACGACAAAGTGATTAAAGACCAACCTAACGAACTCAAAGAGAATTCTTTAAACGGAGCCTGCTGTGCCTCGGAGAACTCCTGCCATGTCTATTTATTTAAATTTAATGGAATTTTTGTGGTAAGCTAATTAAAAATGAATTGATTATTTAAGAGGCAGTCAGAGCAGTTTAAGCACTGCTGACTTGATGATTTTAGTGTTTTCTTTAGAAAAGCCTTCCTAGTTATGGAGCTTTCTGCACGTACAGACATTTAAGGGGGGAGAAAGGAATGCAAAGAGAAGAGTGGATGAGTTTGGACCTGGCCTTGGAAATGTCTCTGGGTGAGAGAGCAGCAGGGGGGACAAGGACAGGGATATGGCTGTGGGGACAGGGACATGGATGTGGTTACAGGACAGGGACATGACTGTGGGGATAGAGACATGGCTGCAGCAACAGGGATATGGCTGTGGGGACAGGGGCAGGGTGTGGGGACAGGACTGGGACATGACTGTGGGGACAGGGACATAGCTGTGGGGACAGGGACAGGGCCATGGCTGTGGGGACAGGGCCATGGCTGTGGGGACAGGACTGGGACATGACTGTGGGGACAGGGCCAGGGTGTGGCCCCGTCACAGGGCTGTGCTGCCCCAGATAACCAGCTCCTGTCCCCGCTGAAGGCGGGCTCGTCAGGAAACACGGGTGTTAAATAATGTACAAAGGGGAATGTTCTGCTCCGCCATCCCGTGGCTCTGGATGCATTTCAGGCCCGGGACATCCCCTGCCCTCCTGCACTGACAGGAGCCCAGCCCAGCCTGCCAGCCCAGCAGTGGTGTCACTTCTCAGCCCAAATACAGGGGTGTCCGTGCCATGCTGGGTGCAGGGAGCCAGAGCATCTGCAGACGCCCCAGGAAGGCTTTGCCTGGCCCTGGAGCCCCTTCCCAGCACGGGAGGAGAGGGGATGTGATCGCACCGACACAGGGGCACCATGGGCTGGTGCCAAGCCCAGCTCAGTGGCCTCCAACCTGTTCGTGGCTGACCCACACCTTCTGCTCTCCCTGCACCCCATGGCAGGACACCCAGATGTCCCCACACCCCAGGGCAAGGTGGCAGGGCAGGGTGGCAGGTCACCCTGATGTCCCTGTACTACAGTTCAAGGTGGCAGGGCTCCCAGACGTCCCCACACCCCAGGGCAGGGTGGCAGGGCTCCCAGATGTCCCCACACTCACAGGTCTCCGGAAGAGGGCAATTATCACCCAAAAGGCTGTGAAGGAAGAAACTCTGGCCCGATTTTATCGATCAGCTTGGCACCTGTAGACATGCAAATGGTGTCACTGAGCTCCTGGGCAGGGCTGGCACCTATAGACATGCATACAATGTCACTGAGCTCCTGGGCAGGGCTGGCACCTATAGACATGCATACAATGTCACTGAGCTCCTGGGCAGGGCTGGCA
>JAWWTY010000078.1:3776822-3799321 GCA_035222235.1 Margarornis squamiger | reverse complement strand
CCCCCCACCCCGGCCCCTGCAGCCCCCGGTGCCGCCGCCGCTCGCCTGGAAGTCAAATCCCCCATTTCATTTTATAATTGGTCGACTAAAAGCGAAGGGCGGGGAGGGAGGAGGACCGGTTAATGAAAAGTTTTCGTGGTTTTATTCTTCCCCCCCATCCCACCCCCCCAAAACCCGAGCTGGGGGTCGGTGCTCGCAGCCCCCCCGGGGTTGGGATGCGGTTCTGGATGGGGATGGCACTTAAGGGGTGGGTGGGCTCGGGGGACCCCCGGCAGCAGCCGCAGGGTGGGAATGGGCATCGGGGAAAGCCCTGGAGACACGGGCAGAGCCCCCTCAGCCGTGCCCTTGGAGCTCCGCTGTTATTTATTTATCCCCCCCGGCAGAGCCCAAGCCAGCCGCAATCCTCGTGCTCCCGAATAAAATGTCACTCGCCCTTGCTTAGTTACCGAGCCGCCTTTTTCCCTAACTTGCCTGACTTTCTGCTGAGCCCCGGGCGAGCGATGTGTGACCTTGATAACAATGTCCGTGTCCGAATTAGTGACAATCCCACGGGAGCCGAGAGGCTCCAGACGGTATTTTTGGATGCGTGTAGGCTCTCCCCACCAACCCCTGAACAATTTCTCGCCCCGGCTGTCTGCGGCACCCCTGAGAACAGCCTGTGAAGGAGAAATCCCTCCCTGCGTGTTTTGCCTTGGCACTGTTGATTATCCGTGTGTTCCAGGCTTTGCTGATGTACGTGAGCGGCTCCCCGGCGAGAACACGCCGGGACACACAGGCTGGGGCAGCTGATAGTGCTGATGTTGTTGCTCTCTTTGGCACGCTTGTGTGTGTGAGCGAGTCGCGATATGTCGCTCGTGGCAGGGGGAGATGGCTGCGAGCTGCCTTGCGGTGCTGCTGCTGGTGCTGGTGGTGCTGGTGGTGCATCCCTGCCTTCCCAAACACCCTCCCTGCGGGCTGTTCCCGGTCTCTCCCGGCGCTGGAGCCCAGCACACCCCGGCTAAGGCACTTTTTCCTGTGTCTCTCCCAGCCCGGGCTGTGTTGGCGGGCGCGCGCTCCGCTCAAATTGTCGGAAACTGAAAGTACAGCGATGACCGGGTCGGGTTTCTTTCTTTTCTTTTTTTTTTTTTCCCTTTCTTTTTTTTTTTTTTTATTCTGCGCGTCGCCAAATATTAACTCGTGTTCCCCTCTGTGTGAAGCAGAGGTTAAAGATTGCACGGCGTAGGGGTTGGTCTGGGAGGCAGTGGTGGGTTTGTGTCTGCTCACAGAGATGCCTGCAGGCTTCGAAAAGGGGAAAATCAACCCCCCCCCCCGCCCTTTATTTTAAGGGTGAGATGGGTGTTTTTGCAGCATGGGAAAGGAGGGTTTGGTTAATTCGGGAAAGCTTGAGCAGCTGGTTCTGAAGATGGCAGAGCACATAGAATTTCTTCTCCAGTTAATCAGAAATGCAGCGGGCAGGGGGGGGTTCACCCCCATGTGCTGAGAAACACCCCAAACCCCAAACCTACCGTGCCCTCCTCACTGCCCAGCTTTCCCACAGCAATTCCCGAGTGGGTGGTTCATCTGGAGCCCGTCGATATCCCGCCCTGCAGCTTTGGGGAGCGGGTCGGGCCGTGTGTGGGGACACACGTGCTGTCACACACGCAGGCTCGGGATGACCTCTGGAGCTTTGGAGACAAATCCCTGTGTCCGTGGCCTGCTGACACTGTGCTTTGCTGAGCTGCAGCCGGCAGCCCTGTGGTGCTTTGGGGTTGAGAGCTCGGCTCTGTTTGACGTAAGCACAACATTTCTTAGTTTCACTGCCCGTGCTGCTGCGAGGTACCGAGCAAGCAAGGTGGGATACCTGAGAGCGGGGCAAAAACATGCTTCAGGTAGTTCTGTTTAGCAGCATTCCAGCTGCTTCCTGTTGTGTGTTTTCCAAAGGGAGCTGGAGAGAAAGGGGAGGGGGAAGCTCATGGTCCTGGCTGGTTATTTTTGGTGAGAGCAGCAGGAGTGGCAGGGAAATGTCTTTCCCTGCATCCGAGGCTCTGTGTTGTAAACCTGCTGCGTGACGGGTTCCGTGGGGTGATGTAACCCTGCCTTGAGTAACTTGGCTATTTTTATGCTCTTACTACATCTTAAATTAGCGGCGTCGGTGCTGCTGCGTAAAAGGCTGATCTCTCCTATTTATGGGTGCCCGGATTAATAACGTGGCTCTTTATTGCTGGGCTGCTGCTTATTTCATGTCTAAGAGGAAAAGTGGGCTCTCCTCAGACTGCTGAGTCGTGATAACAACCCGGTGCTTGTTGGGATGCTAAAAGAGCCGGGGAGGCTGATGTGAAACACGTATTTCCCTCCGAGTCTCATTAGGGCCGTGGGAGGAGAGAGCAGAGCGGTGGTGATGCCTCTCCAGCCTCCCACTGCCTTCCACACAAAACCGAAAGTGCAATCCTTCCCCCGCCTTCCTCCAGCTCAAAGGAAAGGCCACGGTGCCCTAATGAGGCCGTGGTGAGCCGTGCTGGCCCTGGCACACTGCGATGAGTAAGTTGAATAGTGCACGGTGAGTAATCTCTCCTCATGACTCACAAAATATTTTCTGATGTTGACCTCTGTTTTTGTGACTGCCCCGCTTAATCAGAGCTGCAGTGAGTGTACTGCTCGGGACTCCGGTTAACTCCTCGGCTCCCACGTCCCTGCCTGGTTCAGGCTGTCACACACCAGGGATACGGGGCTAAAATTGTCATTTTGGGGCTGCCTGAGACACAGGAAGCATTTGGGGGAGAGAGCCGAGTGAATGGATCTGGGTGGTCTTAAACAGGCTGCTGCCAGTGGGGATGGTGTTTGTAGTCCTACTTCAAGTATTGCTACGCACCACTCGGTGCTCGTTGCTCAGATCTGATGGGTACAAGGGCTGAAGTCCCTCTTGGTTCCAAAACTTGAGATATTTAGGTTTTTCCCCCGAGAATTTTCCGTAGAATCGCTCATGCTCTTGTCTCTGCCTTTTACTGTAGTTAAAGCTAAATATGGATTAGGTTTGAACACGGAGAGTTTTTCTGCCGTGATAAGCTCTGCCTGATCTGTGAGGTGTCTCAGGTTGGACTTTGAACTCCTCTTGACAAGTTCCTGCTTAGAGTCCCGGCCTGCTCTATATGGGGGAGGGAAAAAGGGTTGTGGGGGATTTTGGGGTTTTTTTTGTCTGGTTTTTTTTTTCCACTCTCAATCAGCTCTACAGTTTGGTCTTGCACAGTTCTGCTCATACATCTGTGGCACCAGTGAGGGACTGTTTGTACACAGAACTGAGCAACAGGAGTTTCAGAGCTGCTCAAGCTGATAATTGTCCCCAAAATCAATGATTGCTGGACTGCACCCTGTTGCAACATGCAAGTTGGTGAATGTGGAAAAGCCTGTTTGCTGGTAGCACGGCCCTCAAGGGGAGGACACTGTGGTTCTTTTATCTCCTCTCCTTAAGGCTTGCACTGACCAGGTTTGCAGAGTGATCAGTGAGTGTCAGTGGTGACACAGGAGGCACAGGCAGGTGACAGGGAGGGCCGGCTGGTGGCTTGGAGTGGCTGTGGCACCGTGTGCTTCACCTGGGTGTGAATGACTCACTGCCTGTCATGTCCAATAAATAGTGTGCAAGTCCTTTCAGGTCCCACAATTAGACATCTGCCTGTTGTGCTGGGCTCTGTTGCCCTGCTGAGTGGCCACCCCCAAAAGGTGACTGCAGGCCCCTGTGGGTGTCAGGTTTTCGTGTGTCAGGTTTCCCTCTCCCTGGGTGACTTGCAAGGGCCAAGGATTTGCTGTGACAGCACCTGGGAACTCCTCCTTCAGCCCAGGCTGCTGATGGGGAAGCCCCTGGGGATCCCAGTAGGGTCATGCTCTGGGTATAGAATCATGGAGTGGTTTGGGTTGGGAAAGATCTAAAAGCCCATCTCATCCCACCCCCTGCCATGGGCAGGGACACCTTCCACCAGTCCAGGTTGCTCCAAGCCCCGTCCAACCTGTCCTTGGACATCTCCAGGGATCCAGGGGCAGCCACAGCTTCTCTGGGCACCCTGTGCCAGGGCCTGCCCACCCTTCCAGGGAGGAATTTACCATCTGCCCTATTTACCATATGTTAATACCATTTTTTTTGTCTTTTACTAATTTGTTCCTTCCTCATCCTCTGTGCCAGGAGGGGCCAGTCCTGCTTGTGCTGCTGTGCACATCTTACCAGGGGCAGGTGCCCCTGCTGAAGCTTAAACCTCCAAATTAGCAACTGGGACGAGAAGTCTGGCTTGAATAATTCATTGTTTTGTCTGTGTTCCTCCTTGTTGCTGCTGACTTTCCACTCAGCTGTGATGGCAAGAAAATTCTCATTTTCTAATTGAGTGTTGTCAGAGCATCACCCTGCACTGGGAGAGGTGTGTGTGGCTGCTACTGGGAGTAATGGGATACAGGCTTGGTACTACTGGACTTTACACGAGTGGGGGGATGCAGAGTGTGTATGTGCTGGGTTTTTTTCCCTGTCTCCAGTGCTGTGATCCAGCTGATACCATTCTGTCACCAAAGGAACGTGCTGTGCAGGGAAAGCTCAAGGGCAGGCAGTGATAATGAAAATCACAGCCCAGCGGGGAGCATCACCTTTGAGATTAAAGATCAACAGTAGAGAGGAATAACAGACCTTGTTGGAGAGTTTAATCCTTTTTTTTGGTGTGTGTCACTCCTCTGAGTAGCTTTGACTTCCCAGGCAGTGAGGCGTGGGAGCAGTCGGTGCCATAGAATGGTACCATAGGTTAATTTGGGAAGGTCCTACATTGGAACTGAATTGTCCCCTTGTGGCTGGAGCTGCTGAGAGGGCGGTCCTGTGCCCCCTTGCCCCTCGTGTTTCCCCTGCTCGGATCCATCCCATCCTTACTCCATACTGCACTGGGGCTGGCTGAGCTGATGGCAAAGCGCCTCCCCTCCTGCCCGTGTGCCTGGCTGTTCCCTGGGGTCCGGCTGGGCTGGAGGGAGCAGGTGAAGCCCCCCCGAGTCAGTGCCCGCAGCTGCTGCCCGGGGGATGCTGCGTGTGCGGCTCTGGGAACCGGAGCGCTGCGAATATCTGCGCTGCAAAAAAAATGTTGCAGTGTTTTCACAGCGTGGCCCCCCCGCCCTGCCCTGAAATCTGAGTCACTGCCTGCCCAGGGCCCTGCAGGGGAGGCGGTGGGAGCGGGGGAAGCGCTGCCTTTGCCAGGCAAAGCCTCCTCACCCCCTGAGTAATCGCCCAGAAATCCGGCAGGGGTGGCAGAGCTGGGGGGATTTCTCCGAGTCCGGAGATGCTGATGATGATGCAGCTCGTTGGGAAATGTTTGTGGGGATGACTAATCGCTTATAAGAACTACTCTAGTCAGCAGAGTTCCGATTTCTGAGCATCCCCCTGCCCTCCCCGGCTGTAGAAACACCGGGAGCGGGGTGAGTGAGGGGTGTAAGGGTGGGCACTAATGACCTGGGCATTGCCAAAGCTCTTGGCTTCCTCACTGCCCAGCAAATGACACAGCTGGCATCTCTTTCCCTGCCCTTTCTGCTGTGCCCAGTGCCCCAGGGAGCCAGCAATGTGTTCCTGGGGGCAGGCCGAGGAGCTCTGCAGTGGTTCATTGTGCAGCACGTGGGGAGCACAGAGGAGCGGTTTCCTTCTGGGCTTTACCCTTTGAAGTACAACTTGCCCCCAGTGACAATCGGTGCTTGTTCAGTTCTCAGACTGGCTTTTGTTCCCGGCTCTGACCCGCTGGATACACGAGAAATCATGAGTTCAGTTAACAGACACTTTCCCCCCAAGTAGTTCTGTATGAAAAGTGAAAGTTGTTCTCCTGTCTTGCATCTTAAGATCACACTAGTCTTTATTTTTCCATAGAACTTATTTATCTGAAAGGTAACTGTTGGAAGACAGAGTAGCTGTCCAAGATCGCTTGGTTTTTTCCCTCTTCTTTTTCCATCAGGAGATGAGTGAGGATTAATGTTCCTGTCCTGCCAAAGTTCCAGCTCAGACAATTCCAATTTATCTCCCTAAAAACTCACCCATCAGTTCCAGTGGGACGCAGCACTGAAAGCTTTCAGGGTGCCAAGGGAAATCTGTGCCACCACGAGCAGCTCCAACTCTTGTCCTTCATGGCAGCCCTATTATATATGGAGATGATTATCCTTTCAGGGCTCAGATATGGGAGTGAATTGTGTTCCTCCTGGGAATTTAGGGAAAATATCTTACCTCTTGGTATGTGAGATTTATGGGGAATTTAATCACCCTTCTCCCCAGACATCCATATCTCTATTTTGTACTTTTCCTTCTTTCTTTTCCTCCTTTCACACTGACTTTTTTTTTTGATTCCTGCTCTGAATTAACCTTTTACTGTCTGATTAAACTTTTGCACTGTAATAATGATCTACATAAGGAACAGGGGTGGGGTGATTATTTTGTCCCTTACAGTGTCTTTATCACAAATTGATAATCATAAAGTGTCTCAACGTATTTTGACTTCATTTATCTTCTCCTTCCTACCAGAAAGATCCACAGAGGGAGAGAAAGTTCATATTAGGAATTGTGAGCACAATGTATTTATTTTCATGGTGATTATTAAAGACAAAACTAACCCTGAAGAGGAACAAGAAACAAAGCTGAATATACAAAATTGGCCACATGCTGCTATAGATATCAAATTGAGTAGGGACTATTTTTAGAGCAGAGGAAGAGGGGGAGTGTATTTTACAGCAGGAAATGATGGTTTCATAGATAGGACCAGATCTGTGAATAACGACAAAGTCCCTGTTCAGACTATTTTGGTTTGTCTCCTTTAATGAGTGAATGACAGTTTTCTAAAAATTTGCACTGAAAGATCATTTCAGTGTTGGATGAAAAATCTGGAACTACTGAAGACAGGTTCATGAACCACTGGAAGCTTTAACAAACCAAACACTGCAGAAAGTTCTCAATAAGTTCCTTAGCAAAAAATGAATGGGTCTTAATACTGTTCCTGTGACACTTTCTGTGTAGTGTGAAGGGCAGTTTCCTGAGGCTTTGGCATTAATGTCATTTACTTCTTAGGGCTCAGCAGTAATATTAATGTTTGACAGTGTACACAGTGAGCTTCTGAGGCTGCTCTGTGATTCCTGGAGGAATGAAGCTTCCCTGAAAGCTGGGGTTCCACTGGGATGCAGGTGATTCCTTCTGGTTTCCATATCTGTTGGCAACAAGACCTGGGAGATCAAGTGCTGGCTCAAGGTGGCCTCTGACCCTCGAGCTGGGCTTGGAGTCTGTGTGGATCCTGCTTTGGCTTCCATCCCTACTTACTACAGCAATGTTTGTGATGTCCAAGTGTCATTTACAAGTCTTTAAGAAGCCTGTAGAAGTCGTGGTTGGTTGGGAGTTGCTGTTGCCTGTTCAGAACCTGCCCTGGATCCCTGCTCTGCTCCACAAGTTGAAGCTTATGGAGGAAAACCATATCCATTCATGTTTTACTTGTGTACCTCACAGCACACCTTTCTTTAGGAGCCTGGTGGGTCCAGAAAAAGAACAAGTTTTTATTACAAACATCTGCTGTGGAGAATATTTGTGTCTTAAGTGGAGCAGGATTTCTGAGCTGTCTTTCAGAACGTGAAGTGGCTGTTTAAGCTGTTGCTGTCTCACCAGTGGCCTGCAGGAGCTTCCCTTGGGCTGCCAGTGTTCCTTGGAGGAGAGGGGGATCAGGGAGCCAGGCTGTGCCATGAGAACCCTCCCAGCACCCACCAAGGGTGTGGGAACACTGTGGGGTGGAGACAGAGATGGTGGCTGCCTTCAGCACCAAGGATTTTGGCACTGGCTGTTCATTTCTGCCAGCAGTGACCCTCAGGCTTCACAGGAAGGTTTGTTTGTGGCACTGTGGGGGGACACACAGATGTCCTCTGTCCCCTGTCCCTGCTGCAGGGGTGGGTTATTTCTCTGTCCCCACAGGCTGTGGCTCCTGGTGAGGGGAAGCTTTGTGGCTGGTACATCTGTGGGTAGAAATGACTCTTGCCATGGCTGTGTGAACTGCCTCCCCCTCTGAACTGTGGGTTTGTGCTGAGCTGCTCTGGCTGGAGGGGAACTAAACCAGAACACCCCAAAGCTTTCGTTTAGGCTTAGCTTAGGTCCCCCTGTCTTCGTCACGTGCGAGCACAGGCACTGCTGGCCCAAAGCAAGAGGTGACTTTTGGGGAAGTGGTGGCAGAGCAGGTGGCTGTGTGGGGTTAAACTGTCTGGGAAATGCCTCCCTCCTTTGCTGGAGTGAAAGCCCAGCAGTTCCCTCTGGCCTGGAACAAGCCAGAGCTGGGTCTCTGTGCAGGTGGCATCACCACAGCTGCCCTGCTGTGGGAACAGTGTCAGCACCTCCAACTCGACTGAGAGGGCAAAGCTCATCCCAGGGGAGGTGCTGTTCCACCAAAATAATTGCATTCCCCTCTGCATTCTAATATAAACATTATTTTTTTGGAACCAGTCTGTGTTTTTGCACAGTGGAACCATTTCTCGTGTCTGGCTGAGGGTTGTCCTGCTGGGCCTGTCCCGTGTGGCTGCTGCCTTGGACACTCCTGCAGAGGGATTGCATGGTCATGTATTTATGCAGCCCCTCCTGCATAAAAATGGATCTGGGGAGCCATTCCCTCCTGCCTTTGAGCAGTGGCCGTGGCAACAGTTGGAATTGCTGTGTGCAGAGGCCAAACCGTGTTATTGTGGCTCAGGGAGCTGCAGGGAGAGTGCAGGTCCCTGTTGCAGCCATGCTAAAAGATTACCCAGAGCAGCCTGGACCTTCTTTTTCTATTTCCTTTGTTTTCTTGGTAATTTTAGTATATTTTGGATCTTGGGCTAGCTTTTTCTTTTCTTTCTGTGTCCTTACATAGCCATTAAAGAGGCCATAATGCCTTCCATATTTTCCATCGAGTTTTGTGTGATGATAAACTTGCAAACTGCTGGAACCACATCAGACTTGTCTGCCTCTGCTTTGGGCTTTCAAATGCAGTCTTGGTAGCTCTTCCTTGTCTTTTCTTCCCTGAGGCTGGGAGGAAAGGTATGGACACAAGCTGTTCCCTGCAGGAGCTCTCTTTGTATACGTACTAATGTATATGTATTCTTGTGGATGTCCTTGCACTTCCTTGATTAGGGGAACAACAGTAATTGGATGGTTCAGAGAAGGCTTTTGGTCTCACTTGGGAAGAAAACCTGTGGAGGGTGAATGGCACAGTGTTAATTTGGATAAAATCTGGTAATATTAAACCAAGTCTCTGTATCCAGAATGAAATGCTGCACAGAGCAGACTTTCCCTTTTCCTTGCTCAGGGTGTAACTGGTATTTGAGCACCAGGCAAAGACCTTCAAATGTCCAGTGATGGAAGGCAGAGCTGGCAGGACACAGAGCCTGAGATGTTCCCTTTGTTCAGCAGCTGGAGCAGGTGGAATTCCTTTGGTTTTGGCTTTTCTCAACTCTTGTGAACGCTGTGTGTAGGTGTGTTGGCCATGGCCCTGCTCTGGACAGGGAGGTTGTGCTGGTGGGTCTTTCCAGGCGAGGTGTGAAGGAAGTTAAACCCTGGGGGGATGAAACACAACCCCCTGACAGGCTGAAGTCCGTGCTGTGCCAGGGCATCAGTGTGCCACATGGAATGCTGGAGGCTTTCCTGGCTCCTGGGGAAGCTGCAGCTGCAGGAACTCACTGGTGCCTTTCCTGGTGCCTGAGAAATGCTGATCATCCTCCCCAGATGGAGTGGGGAGAGGGGCATTAAAGAGGTACTTGTCCCACCAGCCTTCTGCAAGATTGATTGGCTTTTCCTAATCCATCTTTTTGATCTCTGCTCACCATCTTGTCTCCAGCTGTAACATCCTCCTCTCCCTTGGATTTATGGACTGCTGCCTGTGGAGAGAGCTGCCACTGCAGGCAACCAAGCTGTTGTTTAAAGCCAGGGCCTGGTGGGACTGACCTCTTTTGTTTTCTCAGTTAAACGGGTGGTTTGGAGGTGAGAATTTGGCAAATCCAAATGACTTCTGTCAGTCTGGGGTCAGTGTTTAGGGTCTGGGAGGAGCTGCTGTTCCATGGCTCAGGTGTGGGAAGTGGAATGGTGTTTAAACACACTCATTGGAAGGCACACAAGTGTTGCCATTGCTTTGTTTGTAAGCAGGTTGCTTGGCTTTGGTTCTCACATCACACCCTGGGCAGTGGAAAGCTGGTAGGGGATCTCTCCCTCCTGCCCTGCCAGTGCTTGACCACAGCTCTTTGCACCCTTCTGCAGAGCTGCTTTGGTCCCCTGGCCCTGTTTTGGGGGTGGCAGTGTGACCTGGTGAGTCAGACACTGAAGTGGCCCTGCAAGGGTTGCTCTTGCTGTGGGATGGTTCAGCTGGGCACAGTAATGTGTCTTCTGTCTCTGAAGGGGAGATAAAGGGGCTTAAAGGTCTGTGTGTGGTGCTGTGAGAGTGTGAAGGGGCCTGGGCTGTATTTCCATTTTCCATCTGTTTTTCAAGAGCTCATGCAGATTTTCAAACCATTTGGTCGGTCACCCCTCAGGTTTATGGGGTTTTTGGGCTGCTTCTTTGCTGCCTTTTCTGTGTAGGTGATCAGATCTCACAAGGATCCCACTTTCCAAGAATCCCAGAATGGTTTGGGTTGGAAGGGGCCTTAGAGCTCATCCAGCTCCACCCCTTTGCCATGGGCAAGGACACCTTCCACTATCCCAGATTGTTCCAAGCCCCATCCAGCCTGGATGGGGTTTAACTTTGGGGAACTGACATTGAGAAAAATACAGTGCTCACCCCCAAGCCCCAACTTAGCCTCATTCCATGGACAAGCACAGTCTCAAAAGAAGAACCTAAATATACAAAGATGTAAATTTGGAAGGGCACCAGGGTGGTGTTTCTTGCTCCAGGCCACGTCTGCTGCCCGATTTAATTGAGCACGTTCTTTGTGTTTGAGGAGGAAACACAGAAGGTTTAACTGTTGCTTTAGGTTAGAGATTGGCTGCAGACTATGGATTGTTGCACTATGAGATAACTAGTCCTGTACAAATACACCCAGGGGTCTGGGATGTGGTCCTGGAACACGGAGTTATATCCAAATCCTGCCATTTAGATACCTTAGGGGGTGTTAACTTGAAAAAACCAGCCCCACCATGGGAATTACACACCCTCACAAACTGCCAGCTTGTGGCAAAATGTAGCAAAGTCTGAGTTTCAATTGACTTTGCTCTGGTAGAGTGTTCTGCAAAAAATGTCAGATTTAGGTGTTTCTCTCTGAAATTTGGTGCTCTGTAGAGCAAAGTTATGCTGGGTCTGGTGCTGATCGTGTCAGACTGATCTCTATATATAATATATATTATTTGGGCTGCTTTAGGTTTCTTATGCTTATAGTGATGATTTTTTAATAGGGATTAGCAAACAGAGTGTGGTTATAGCAAATGGTAATGGTTGCATCAACATACATATTTGGAAAGAGCTTTTGGGCACTGCCTTATTTGGCCCTTAAATGACATCTAAGGGCTTCTTGTAGCTGCAAGACACAAAAAGTCTTTTTTCTGAGGAGGTGAAGGGAAAGATCCAACTGTTCAGAGTGGTTCTCCATGGCCTGAGGGGTTGGGTGTGGGGGGACAGGAGCTGGGGGGTGTGTGTGTGTGCTGAGGGCTCTGCTGTGCTCAGGGAACAGCAGTGGGAGAGTTCCTGGCCCCAAACTCCTGGGACTGGAGTTGGAGGAACATGTGGATGGAGAAACCTGCTGGAAGAATGGGAGCTGCCAGGCTGTCCAGCTGGAACTGTGTCTGCTGCTTTCCACAGAGAGCTGGATCCCCTTTCAAGTGACTTTGGAGAAAGTGCTTCCTTTCTGGTGTTTTTTCCCAATGAAACGTCCTGGCAGAAACTGTTGAACTTTCCCCAGGAACTCATGTTTCGGTTTAAAACTGAATATTTAGGTTGAGAATCCGAGCTCTGTGAAAAGTTCAACTGGAGAGGAATTGGCTGCAACAACTCAGCGTGTGTTTAGGTTTGGTTTGTTTGAAACTCGTGAATAGCTTTGGGCAGTGTCAATAACTACTCCAGACTGCAACTCTTTAGTTTAAACACTCTCCACATTAAGGAGATAAGGGCTCCTCTCATGAAAAGCTTCCATTTATGTGGCTCTGAAGATTCCAAGGGCGTCCCAGACAACATAAATAGGAACATTGGGAAGTACAGCCAGGCCAGGGAGCAGCACGTAGTGAGCTCCATCCATCCATCCCTCCCTCCATCCCAGCAGTGCAGGGAGGAGGGAGGGAGGGGGAGCAGCCTGGAGCACTGGGAGGGTGAATGGAGCTGCTCTTCGTGACAGGGAGCACCGTGGCTCCTCTCGTGACTGCAGACAGAGCACAGAGGCTTCTTGAGCCTCGGCCAAAAGGCCTCTGCACGTGGGATTCCATGAGGGCTGGGCTGCGCTCTGGTAGGAGCCTCTTCCTGCGAGCTTTCCCTGCCAAAAGCACTGCAAGTGCAGTGTGAGGCTGTGCTCTGACTGCTGCCAGAGTCCAGCATGGCACTGGGACAACCTGGCTGTGCTCCAGGGTGGGCTGGAATGCTGGGGTGGTCCTGGGGGGCTGCAGCAGCCTGGAAAAGTAATCCAAGAAACCCACACCAACCCAAACCCCCAAACCCCCAAACTCTAAGCTGTGTCTGAGTTTGAGAAGCTTCAGGCCACTGCTGGGGGGTTTCAGGTTGTCAGGCTGCTGGGACTGCAGCAGAGCCATTGGGAATCACCATCCAACCTGCTGGGGGCTGTGGAGGGTCTGGGTTAAAGCTGCTGAACCAAACCCCCACTGGGTGTCTAGCTCAAACCAGGGATTCTGCTTGGAAGGTTCATGGCAGAGGCTGGAGCAGGGTCAGGGGTTTGGAGAGGTTTGGAAGGTTGATGGGACAGGCTGGAGCAGGGTCAGGGATTTGGGGAGGTTTGGAAGGTTCATGGCAGAGGCTGGAGCAGGGTCAGGGGTTTGGGGAGGTTTGGAAGGTTCATGGCAGAGGCTGGAGCAGGATTGGGTTTGGGGAGATTTGGAGGGTTCATGGCAGAGACTGGAGCAGGGTCAGGGGTTTGGGGAGGTTTGGAAGGCTGATGGGAAAGGCTGGAGCAGGGTCAGGGGTTTGGGAAGGTTTGGAAAGTTCATGGCAGAGGCTGGAGCAGGGTCAGGGGTTTGGGAAGGTTTGGAAGGGTGATGGGACAGGCTGGAGCAGGGTCAGGGGTTTGGGGAGGTTTGGAAGGTTCATGGCAGAGACTGGAGCAGGGTCAGGGGTTTGGAGAGGTTTGTATTCCACTTGGCTTTTGGTTGCATCAAACTCTGTCAGTGCCATAAATAATTGCCTGAATACAGATGTGATGGCTGGTGCTGTTTAATGTCTGTTCTTATTAAATCTTACAACCATGTTGAAATTGGCCTGGAATTTTCTCTGAAGAAGGGGAAACTGCTCTGTATTCCCTTCAGATCTGTTTCCCCCTTTCCCTCCTTCATTTTCCATGGCCAGCTCTGCTTTGAAGAAATCTAGGAGATCAGGTTTGAGTTGGTTTGCAAGGCTTGCATGAGACCTTGGGAGCTCATCTGCTTGGCCAAGGAATGTTAGTTGTGGAGCACAGTAAATTTGGGAAGTGTTTCAGCATGAGAACTTTAGCAGCAGTAGATGTGGAACTGGTTTTGATTTCATTATTCCAAATAATGACACAAACTAAAAAGGCCCCTTCTGGCTGGAGATTCCACATAAGGTTGTGTTAGTAAAGTCACTTACATTGGCTGATCTGTAGTTGCAGATGTGGATGGTGATTTATTATTATTATTATTTAAATTGATTTTTTATTTTTAACCCAAGCCAAAAGAATCAGAATTAAGGAGTTTGGCTGTTTATAGGGATGTTTTCATGTAGGACAAGGGGTTTCTCCTTTGGTCTGCCCACCCCTCAACTGGCCAAGCCACCAGGGAAGGATAGAACTTCCTCAGAGGAAATGGTTATGCCAAAATAAGCCTGAATTCACTTTTCTGGGTTCATGGACTTATGTTGATAAAGGGAATTGTGACTCTGCAGGAACAGTTTGTGGGGGAGCTGGATCAGCGCAGGGGGCTCTGCTGGGATAACTCTGCACATCCTGAAAGGGGATATATTGATGGATGAGCTGCTGTCCTGGGTTGTTCCTACACTTTGCAGATAAGAAGTGAGGAGAAGGAGAAGTTCTCCAACCCTCTTGTGCTCTGCCTTCAGTGCACATAGACAAGGAGAGAGAACACACTCCTTTGGTATGGGCACTGAGAGCAGGAGCAGGTTTTGCTTCAGTTGCTTCCCTGGCTTCTAGGCCAGGATTTATCAAAGGAATTCCTTGGCCTGGAGGAAACACAGGCACAGAGGGGAATGGGCAGAGAATCATGGAATGGTTTGGGTTGGAATGACCCAAAGCCCATCCAGTCCCACCCCCTGCCACCAGGTTGCTCCAAGCCCCATCCAACCTGGCCTTGGACACTTGCAGGGATGGGGCAGCCCCAGCTTCTCTGGGAATTCCATCCCAAGTCCTCCCCACCCTCACAGGGAACAATTCCTTCCCAATATCCCATCCAACCCTGCCCTCTGGCACTGGGAAACCATTCCCATTGTCCTGTCACTTATCTCCATGTATGAAAAGTCCCTCTCCCTCCTTTTTATTAAGCCCCTTAAGGACTGGAAGGTTGACAGATCTCAGGAGAGTTTGCCTGTCCATCCCTGTGTCCCTAGATTTTTATCTAGAGGGCTGTGTACAAGTTTTTTGGAATGAGAACTTCCAGAAGCCTGGCTGATCCCAAGTGTGTGAACTGGTCATAGAAAGGGAAAGCTGTTTCCTCATGGAAATAGGAAAGCTGAGATACTGATGGAAAAGGCTTTTATTTGACTTACATCACGTCCTTCCATGTCTTGAGATAGAGATCATCCAGCCCTTTTCTGTCATCTGTCCATCAGTGTTTTCCTTCTCCCAGTCCTCTGTCTTCTGTCAGCTGTCCCTGCCCTTTGCTGTAGAATTTCCCCCTGGTAACTCTGCAGAAGTGACATTTCTGCAGCAGGAAACGAGGGAGAGGATTTGAGAGCCTTTACACTTGTTACTCTGGAAGGTCCTTAGACAGGAGACTCCTAATTAAAAGGTCAAAGCCACTTCCAGAAACAAACATCTAAATATAACCTCAGCTTTGTGCACGTGGGCTCTGGTAACTAAGGCTTCCCAAGCTGCCTACAACAATGTGTGTAGAACTCCAGCAGCTTCCCTAAAATAGAATTTTTTTGGTAGCATGGTGCATACAAATGCAGCTCCAAAGGGCTCTGTTAGCATGGATTTGGAATGATTTGCTGAACCCACTCGTGCTTCTGTGGCTCCTGAGTAAATCCCCAGTTAAAGCAGCCAGCCCTGTGTCTCTCAGCCTGGTGCACACAACAGTGCTTTGGGCTGCATGGAAAAGGCTCCACATCCAGCCCTCTCTTTGTGTCTGGGTGTGCTGGGAGGGTGGTTTTGCTGCACTGACCCCCCTCCCACTGCTTCTTTGATGCTTGCTTTTAGAGAGCCATTCCCTGTGCTGGAATCTCCCAGCCCATCTGGAGCAGGGAGTGTGTGCCAGATGCTGGGAGGGATCAGCTCTTCAGTGGGGAACTTGCAGTCAAGTACCTGCTGCACCCCAAAAATCCTCCCAGGGTTCCAGCCCCCAGTTCCTGCTGGGAGAGGATGACAGAGAAATAAGTACAGTGACAAGTACAGTGACAGTTCCTTCATGTCAATCACTTGCCAGTCCACAGAAACCTGAAAAATATGTTTCCTTAAGCCTCATTTTTCTTTAGAGGGCTCGTTTTGATGGGTTTAATGGCCTGGGTGGCAATCAAAGACTCCTTTCCCAGTATGCTTGGTATTCTTAGAAGTATTGTGTGTCATTTATTCTTGAAAGCACCATGATTCCTGGAAACTCCTGCCAAACAGCACCTGATGTCTCTTCTTTTTCTTTCAGGACAAACACCATGATGCTGCTCACGAAATTATTGAGACAATTCGGTGAGTGTTCAGTGCTGGACCCTCCCTGCAACTCCTGTCTGCAGCCAGGACACACAGCAGGGCAGCACTGCCCATTTAAATGTCTTTTCCAAGCTGAATTTGTTGCAGTCCAAAGCTCCCTGACGAATAGATTTGGTTTTATCTTGCCATATTCTGCCCTGAACAGAGGTTAAAAAGGAGTGCTGCTGTTCAACTGGAATGCTTGTGGCAGTTTGTGTTTGAGCTGTAGCCAGGCAAGGTTAAGAAACCACCCCTGGCTTGGTGCTGCCTCTCCCCACCCTCTCCCTGCCCCTGTTGCTGGGATGTTGCAGCATTAGGGTTGTTTGGCACTGGTGTCCCTGTAGCATTCCTTGTAATTCTGCTGCTGGGGTTGGAACAGTGTGGGGAGAATGGGAGGCTAAGGGTGAAACCAGGAATTCCCAGGGTTTCCCAACACAGGCCATGGGTCCAGCGTGACTCGCTGCTATTCCAGCAGCATTAGGAGGTGGCTGGCTTGGGACAACAACAGAAATTCCCCAAGCACCTGAGGGATGGGGAGTGTTACCCAGAGCACAGAGCTGTTCTTGGCAGCTGGTTCACATCCTGCCCTTGGCTCAGGGCTATATCTGCAGCAGCTTTTAGTGCTTTGATATCCTCTAGTGGTGCAGGTACAAGTGAGGTCGGAGGTGTTTTGCCTGCAGAGCCACCTGAGCTTGGGCTGTGGTCCCCCATGGCCTAGGAAAGGGTGGTGAGCCTTTGTGTGAGAGCCACGTGCTCCATGACATCCCTGACACTCCTGGAATCAGGGCATTACCCATGCTCTGGCCCGGGGGAGGATGTGGAATGGGGCTGCAGCTGGGGATTTCTCTTCTCAGAAAATCCCTCTTTCTCACTACAGAGCCTTGCCAGAGCTGCTGCCAGCCTGCTTGGACTGGAGGTGACAAAATCCTGTGCCATGGGCTCTGGTGGCATCTTTGGCCAGCAGGGTTGTTGAGAAAACCCCTCTGAAGGGGTTTGGGGGGATGGGGTGCTCAAAGTGGTGGCTGGAGTTGGTGGTGCTTTTTGTGCTGAAAGAAGGGGAGAACGTGTTAGGAAGCAGGTTTGGGCCCAAGAAGTGTTTCACAACTGTGTTTTAGGCAAGATTAGAGTGACCACAGTGCCAGAAGCTTAGCCTGCCTTGTGCAAAGTGCCCACAGGGTGGTTGTGAAAGTGCTGGGTGACAGGATAAAACAGCCTTTATGTCTTTGAGGCCCTGGAACCAGAGAAACATGGAATATCCTGAGCTGGGAGGGACACACAAGGACCAAGCTGCTGGCAGGGAGCTGTTGGCTGCCCATTCCCATCTAAGAGTGAAAAGTTTGCAGAGCTAGAGCCCAAATGTTTTTAGGGAGATGGAAAACACTAGATAGAAGAGAGTCAGCCATAGATGTCCAAGTCCTGGTTTTTACTTGCCTGTGAATCAGCCAGAAGGAACAGAACTGCTGGATCTTTAGTCCTAATTATTTTTGATTATTTTCCTAGTGAAGCATGCAGCAAGGGGCTTGAGGAAGGAACTGTCATTCCTGTTGGAATTCATCCTCTGAATGGAGCTCTTTTGCTGATGACAGTGCTTTGCCATTTGGATATTTGTGGAGGAGAGTGTGTGCAAAGCTGCTGTGGCTTTTAAGTTGCCTCTGAAAGGCATTCATTTTCCTGCATTCCCTGAGTGCAGATCTCTCCTGGGAGATGCCATTGTTGGATGCACTGCAAGTGGGCACGTGTTCTCCGTTTCTGATGGCCACGACTCAGCCTGGCAAAGGGGTCTTTTGTCAGAATAACTGCTGAAAATCTGCTTTGGCTGGGTTGTGGAAGGTGTAAGGACACTTTAGACAGGACCCAGAGGAGAATATCCTTGCAGTGAGTGGTGGCAGAGTTTTGTGGTGCTGTGGAAACCTCTTTTCCACATTCAGCTTTGTCAAACTCTGTATCCTTTGAAAATGCTGCACTTCTCCACCACACCTCATGTTCGATTGGCATCAGCCATGACTTGGAGTATTTTTAGCCACGTTGAATACATTTATTACCTTATTTTGAAGCTGTGATGTTTCAAAAGCAGCCAATATCTACAGGCATCTTGCTGTTTATTCAGTACAAATGTGAATTGTTGCAGCTTTCCAGGGAGTATTTTGGGATGTCTGCCTTACTCCTGCCAGTGTTGGGAGCATCCAGGGCTGCTGCAATCCACGTGTAGCAAAGCCAGTCTAGAACTGGGACAATATTATTATACTTAATTGGCAATACTTCCATTAATTATTTCTTCTCTCCTTCCAGGTGGGTCTGTGAAGAAATCCCAGATCTCAAGCTTGCCATGGAAAACTATGTTTTGATTGACTATGATACAAAAAGGTGAGAGGAATGTTTTTGTGCCCACCAGGAGGACGGGCCAGCTCGGTGTGTAGGGAACCAGCCACTGGTTATTCTTAGACACTACGAGCTGCAGTTTCCTCTCAGAGTGGCTCCAGGCTCTGCAGAGTTATTTTGGTAGGAAATGTGTAACAGCAACATTGGCAGAGGCTGTTGGATTAAGGACATAATTGGAAACTCCACACAGCAGCGAGCTGGGCTGTGGTGTAGGTTGGAATTACTCACTGCCAAACAATGATCGGTATCTGCGCCCTTGGACTGGGGCCAGCGTGGGAATCTGAATGGCACTGAGGGATCTGCTGCTGGAGCAGCTCAGAATTCCTGCCTGGAATGTGGCCTGGCAGAGCTGGCTGTCAGTGGCAGGCTCACCTTGCCCTCCCTGCCCTGGGCTGTGAGTGGGTGGGGGCTAAGTGGAAAGGTGAGTGATCATGCAGGTGTTGTGGGCAGGGAGGGATCCCGAGATCTCTGTAGCTCCGTGGCAATTCCTGTTCCACAGGCAGCTTAGAAGCACTGCCTGGGATGTGGTGTTCACCTCTGGGCTGGGAGAGGCAGAGCCTGCTCTGTGCTGTGTCTCTGGAGGGGCCTGAGGTTCTGTGCTGGCACTGGGAAAAGCTGCAGTTTGCAACAAACTCCCGGGGTGCCCTCGTGGGAAGGAGGGGATTTGCCCAGCTCCACAGCATGAGAGAACTGTTGGAATGAGGTTTACAGCTGAAACTGCATTGCTTTGATGAAAATCCTTGATTGTCCCGAGTTGGAAGGGACCCCCAAGGACCATCCAGTCCAACCTCTGGCCCTGCACAGACACCCCAACAATCCCACCCTGTCCCCCAGAGTGTTGTCCAAACCCTCCTGGAGCTCTGGCAGCCTTGGGGCCGTGCCCACTGCCCTGGGGAGCCTGGGCAGTGCCCACCACCCTCTGGGAGAAGAACCTTTCCCTGAGATCCATCCCAACCTCCCAGGCACTGGATACTCGTGTCATGGTCTGCTCAAGTTATTGCTTCCTCCTCTCTCAGTTTTTAGTCATTTCACTGCAAGACTTGTTAGTCCCTCTCTTCCTCCTGAAAAATTCAAAGGGAGAGATCAGAGTCGAGCATCCCTTGTCATCAAATCCATTAATTTGGGTTTGTGGGTTACTCCCAGTGGCTGCAGGGCTGGAATTTCACAGTTCTGGCATCCTCACAGGGCATGTTTAGCTGGGGAGCATCAGTGTGGTTGGCAGCAATACCAGAAAGAAGTCACATCCCACTCACCTTCCTGCAGCTTTTCCAGGAAATCCTAAACCTGGAATTTTGGAATTTTTGGTTTCATTCTTTTTTAATTCCTTTGAAAAAGTTAGCCAGAAGAATGACTTGTAGCAGGTGGAGGGATCCAGGGATGTGAAGGAAGAGCAGCAGGTTATGAAAATGCACACACTGTGCAGCCCAAACCCTCTTGCTTTGTCCCAACATGGAAACAAGCACAGACAGCTGAAGTTGGGCTGGAATGGCCAGGACTCTTGGGAGAGGTGGGGACACTGAGGACACAGAAGACTGAAGTGTCCCTTCCTTCTGCTGTCCCCTGCTCCCCCTTCCCCTTCCCAGCTCTGGGAATGGCCAGGATTTAATTGTGCCACCCCATAACCCCTTGTATTGCTTTTGCTGCTGCTTTGTGGCTCTGATTATGTAATGGATAATGTTCCTGGGAATATCTCTTCTTCCCTGGCCAGAGATGAATTTATTTAATCCTCTCAGCTTCTGTCATTAAGGCATCTGCCTGGAGTGACTGTAATCCCAGGCAGCCCATGGAGCAATCCCTGTGCTTTCCTGCTGGGGGACACTGGAGGTCGTGTCCTGGCTCTGGCTGCATTTTTAAACCCACAATTAATTTCTAGGAAAGGACCTGCTTGTCTCAGGACTGATTATCGTGGAGAGAAGATGGAAAAAAGGAGAAAAATGTACAGATCTCTCAAGTTTCTGTGCAGCTGAGAATGTGGGAAAGAAGTAATGAGCTCTGAGAACACAGACCTTTAATTAACACAAAGGGGACTGAACCCAAAGTATGATTTAAAGAAACTAATATTATTGGTCATGCACTCCTGGTCTACTGGAGATTTTAAAGTCTTCAATCTCTGCATGTTCTGAGAGAAACAAACCCTAAATACCTCTTTAGAGTAAGCAAAGTGATAGAAAAGCCCAAGGCTGTGCCCTCAGTTACTACTAAGAGTGTATTTTGCAGTGTTGCAATTTTGCCCATGTCCTTCAGTTCAGCTGGTGACTCTTTATGTGGTTTGGGTAGTTTTGCTTTACATTATAGAAACATTCTCGACATACCAAACATGGGACTACAAAAATCTGTGTGTGCTCAAGTAGACACTTGGGAACTTCCACTTGGTGTGGGCCAGCAAAGATGTCAGAAAGATGACTGTGGTGTCATTATTATGAATTTGTGGCTAATAAATGAGTAAACTCGAACATCTCACTCAACCCACCAAACCTCTGCCAGGCCTCAAAACCACAGGGGCAGGACAAAGCAAAGTGACCCCAGCCAAAGGGTGCTAAAGGGGGGCTTTGGGCTCAGGAGCTCATGGTGCTCCTCAGAACTCAGGGGTTTCTGTGCTTCCAACCTGCCTGTTTCTGGTTTCTCCCCAGCTTTGAGAGCATGCAGAGACTGTGTGACAAGTACAACCGAGCCATCGACAGCATCCACCAGCTGGTAGGTGTTTCTCCAGCCCTGCCATCACTTTTCCCTGCTCACACACACAGAGGGCAACACCAGAGAGCTGGGACTGACTCAGTGGCACTGAGACACCACCAGTAGCCAGCACTGCCATTCTTTTGGAGGCTTATCTTGATATTAAACTTATTTTCTTGCTCCCACTGGGGCAGCCAAGATGGTGGTGGAGGGATGCAACCCCACTTTTTGTTCCCAACCTGCAGGTTTGGGAGCTCTTGGTCTTCACTGGCCACTCCTGGCACTGTTGTTTTGGCACTTGGAAAGAGCTTTAAGGGCAAGAAAAGGTTTCTCTGCCTTTAGCACGTAGGTGTCTCCCAGGGATTTCTTGTATGGATTGACTTTTGTAGGGGAAATCTGTGGCTTAGGGGTACTTAAATAATCCATATGAACTGCCCTGTGTATTGTGGAAATGATCCATGGCTTAGGAATTTCCTTGCCACACAGCTCAGCCTCTCTGTTCTGAGGGCTAAAGGAGAATGTAATGTCTTTTCAGACCAATTTAACAAGTTTTTTGGCTCTCTTGGCCCTGTAAAAGGCTGAGCTGGAGGAAGCAAAACATGAGCAGTGAATAAAGTTACTATTCTGTTGAATTTCAAAGCATAGGGGGATTTTTTTCTCTGCTGTGCTTATGGGAATTATTATTTGAATCGTGCAGTATTATGGCAAGAAGGCTTTTTTCCAGCATTTCCTTCATTTTGGTGGCTTACAGTTCCCCAAAACTCGTGCCTGTTTGGATTCAGGTGTCCTCCCATGTGTCTTGATTAACAGCTAAACATTAGAAGCTGTTCAGCATCTCCAGCTGCACCTGAATCCTGACAGGAAACTTTAGGAGGGGTCCTGAACTTGCCCCTTTTTTGTTTGTTTTTATCAAAGGGGAGATGAGCGTTTTTAAAACTGAACAACTTCTATGCTTAGGACAGGTTTTCTTTTTTGTGAAGAAGAAAGGAGACTTGATTTCCATCTCTTTCCTGCCACTCCCTGTTTGAGTACATGGGATCCCTCCCACCCAACAGCTCCTGAGGCAGAATTCAACTGCTCTGGTGTTGACACACAGTGTGACTTCAGTGGTGATGAGTAAATAGAGAAGGAGGGAGCAAATTCTCTTCCTTCCCAGCTGCACCCTGTGCTGAGCTTTACATGGCTGTTGGTTTTTACATCTCTTTCATTCCCCCTTTGCCACCTGTTTCCAGCAGACACGAACTGACCTGTTAGCTGAGGTGGGACAAAGTACAGAGAGCTGGGGCTGTGTTTGTCTTTAGTGTCACCCAAGAGTTTGGGTTGGGAGGGACCTCAAAGCCCATCCAGTCCCACCCCCTGCCATGGGCAGGGACACCTTCCACCAGCCCAGGGTGCTCCAAGCCCCATCCAACATGGCCTTGGACACTTCCAGGGATGGGGCAGCCACAGCTTCTCTGCCCAACCTGTGC
>JAWWTY010000078.1:3758487-3774934 GCA_035222235.1 Margarornis squamiger | reverse complement strand
GCAGCCACAGCTTCTCTGGGCAACCTGTGCCAGGGCCTGCCCACCCTCCCAGCCAGGAATTCCTTCCCAATATCCCAGCTAACAGTGGGAAACCATTCCCCTTTGCCCTGTCACTCCAGGCCATTGTCCAAACCCCCCTGGAGCCCCTTCAGGCACTGGAAGGGGCTCCAAGGTCTCCCTGGATCCCTCTCTCCTCCAGCTAAACGCCCCCAGCTCTCCTGTCTCCAGAGCACAGGGCCTGTTTCTCTCTTTCCCCTCCCCTCCAGGCCAGCGTGGCAGGGGGGTTTGCCCCGTGCGTGGCAGCCCAGGCTGGCCGTGGTGCCCCACGCCGGGTTCCCACCCTGTCCCTGCTGTTCCCGCAGTGGAAGGGGACGACGCAGCCCATGAAGCTGAACACGCGTCCGTCCAACGGGCTCCTGCGGCACATCCTGCAGCAGGTCTACAACCACTCGGTCACCGACCCCGAGAAACTCAACAACTACGAGCCCTTCTCGCCCGAGGTTTATGGAGAGACCTCCTTCGACCTGGTGGCCCAAATGATCGACGAGATCAAGATGACGGAGGACGATCTGTTCGTCGACTTGGGCAGCGGTGAGTGAGCGGTGGCTGCTCTTTCTCCTTTCCTTGGCTGCTTTCCCCCTTTCTTTACTTATTTTAGGAAGGAAACCAGGGCTGAGGATTGTCTTGCAGGATAAAGCAGGACTAAGGATTGCTTTGCAGGATAAGCATCTTTTCTAGATAATCCCCCCCTGCTTTTTAGGACGTGATTAAATGGCCAAACAGATGCCCCGGTGAAATATCAATAATCCACAGTCGATAACCCCTCGCTACAGAACTCTGGGTTTCTGTTGCTGTCGTTGGATACACTTGGACAGAAACAATGTTAAAAATGATGCTTGAAAAAGAAAGTTGCATTCTTAAGGGCTCATCTGTTTTCCGTGGATTTTGGGCTCTCCCTGTCAGAAAATGGGATTTCTTGACCCTTCCCATGTGAAACACTTGGGATCTGGAAATGAAGTAGATTTTTGCCTCTGACATAACTGTCAGTGTGTGAAAAAAAAAAATTCATAGTTCACTTCACCAGTTGTCTTGTAAGACCCCACAAAATCCACCCCTCAACTGGAAGAGGTTGGAGTTTGAAGAGGAAGGAGGTGTTTGGGGAGGAAACCAGGTATGACTCAGGCCCACGTGGAGGGGAGATACTGAGTAAGAACAAGCTGTTCTTTTTCTTGGTAAAATCTGGTTCATAGCAGGAAAGGAGTAATAAGAATTTCCCCTCTTACTGGATGGGTTGTAAAGTTTTAAATCAAGTCTGCTTGGGTTTTGTTGCTGGTCTGATACAGGACTTCTGGGGAAAATTATTTCTTAAAAATGTGGTTTAAATTTAAATACAGCACTGCAACCCCCCCCAAACCTTAATACATCTTCAGTGATTTGCTTTTTTTACCCACATTTCCTCCCCCAGTGGGACTGATGTCTGAAATTTCCTGTCAGTGACTGATGTTTAGCTGAGACATTTAGAAAGGCATCAGAGCTGGCAAACTGTTTACCATCTGGAAGGGAAAAAAAAGAAATTGCCATGGATGCTCCCAATTGTTTGTTCAGGAAGGTTACAGAAGGTCCTATCTGGAGGCCTGTGGTGCTGCTGGCTGTGTCATGGGCTCAAATATTAGCTCCTTCTCCCTGCTCTCATCAGAAATCCATGATTTTCCTGCTCACCTTGAGGCTGAGCAGCACTTGGGAAGTGGGAATGACTTCAGGAATTCCCAGTGCCTCAAACGTGGGAACGTCACACGCTGGGGGTTGGAGCTGCACAGCAATTTATCTGCCTCTTTCCTCTTGCCCTTTGCTCTGCCAGCTCTTCTCTGCCCTTGCTGTGCTCTGTGCCCTCACTGTGGGTGTTTTTCCCCCCTGCAGGTGTGGGGCAGGTGGTGCTTCAAGTGGCTGCAGCCACCAACTGCAAACATCACTACGGAGTGGAGAAGGCCGATATCCCAGCCAAGTATGCCGAGGTGAGGGCTCTGCAGGGAGGGCAGAGCTTCAGCCCTGCTCCATTCCTGCTGCTGGGCTCACCCAGACCTGGAGCACGCTGTGCCTGGCCACAGGAGGGGGTGTCTGGTCTGGGGGAGCTTTGACATCCCTCTGAAGTGATTTCAGCTCTTTCAACAGTCGTGACCCAGAAGGAAGTGCAGGAGAAGCTTCCCCCAACCCCCTGCAATTATTCTGTGCCTGGAATGGCTCTGCTGCAGCTCCCAGAGGCCACAGCATTCAGCAGGAATTAATTCATCAAGCAAATAGTTCTTCAGTGTTTCCAAGGCTGTGTTTCTGCCTCCTGCAGCTGAAGTCCAGCTCAGTTATTGAAGCACCAGGGGCTCCTTGGCTGGGGGTCTGGTTCACAGCTGCTCAGGAGGCACCTGAGTGTAGAAAACCATGAAATGGCCTAAAGCTGAAGGAGGGAGGGTTAGTTTGGATATTAGGGAGAAATTATTTACTCTGGAGGTGAGGCCCTGGCACAGGCTGCCCAGAGAAGCTGTGCCTGCCCCATCCCTGCAAGTGTTCAAAGCCTTGGAGCAACCTGGGGGAGGGGAAGGGGATGGAACTAAATGTTATTTAAGGTCCCTTCCAACCCAGCCCATCCAATGACTATGATTTTAGTGGTTCTTTAGCCAGGTTTGTTTGCACTCCTCATTCTGTGCCAAGGGGACACACAAAGGTAAGGAGTTCCAAGGCAAACCTGGAAGGCCACAAGCAAACAATAAAAGTTAGTCAGGCCTAACCATGAGAGCTTTACTTGCCTCAGTGGCCTGAACAGAAACTTATCCCTCTGTATTGTCAAAACACGCTGACTCAGCCTGTACAGGCTGCAAAATTATACCCCATGGAGGGAGGGGGGAAATGAAACTCCTTGATCCTCCTTTTCAGTGGTGTGGGCAAAAATGCATCCACACAGCCATGGGGAGGATCAGACAAGGATCTGAAAATCCATTTTGTTTCCCCTGCCATGGCCCAGTGGAATTTTCCAGCTGGAGGGCTCTGCAGTGCCTCTGTGTGAGCATCCTGGTTTCATTAGGGAGCACTTGCAAGGCCTGGGGTCCCCTCTGGCTTTACCATCCAACTTAAAGATCAGCATTAGAGGGGAAAGGGAAATTCTCACTTTCACTAACCATCCTTCATTCCACTGTGCAAAACCACAGTGTTGGTGACCTGGTGATGGAGATCAACACCACCTCTGAGCTGTCAGTGAAGCCAGAATTCCTGCTGGGCTTCTCCCACAGAATCCCAGAGTAGCTGGGGCTGGAAGGGACCTCTGGAGATCATCCAGCCCAACCCCTCCAAGGCAGGGTCACCTGGGGCAGGTGACACAGGAATGTGCCCAGGTGGGGGTTGAGTGTCTCCAGCCTTCCCTTATCTCCTTTCCCTGCTGCCTCCAATTTTGGGGCAAATCCTGAAGGTCAGGAGGGTTTTCTCCAGCCTTCCAAGCCCCTTGAGCTTCCTTGGGCAGCTGCTGTAGAGGGGTGGCTGACCCTGGTTGCCCCCCAGAGCCTCCCCTGCCCAGGGCCAGCTGGGGCCAAGCTGCTGGAATTTTGTGCCCATGGAGGTGTGGGAGGGATGGAGATCCCTGGATTTGGGGGGGATTTGGTTCCTTTCTCCTCTCTTTGGACAATGGAAAACTTTGCCAGCAGGAGCCCCCCACCCTCTGCAGCCTTGGGGTGAAGATTTCATCACTTCCAAACTCCTTGGATGAGTTTGGAGGCATCCCTGGCTGCTGTGGGAACTGGGATGCTCCCTGTGTTTGCTGCTGGGATGCTTTGAGTGCTGCTTTCTCCCTCAGCCCAGCAGACCTGGCTCTGGCTTTGTCCCTTGGCTCTCTGGGTTGGGATCCTCCCCAATCCCTCTGGGATTATGTGGCACAGCTCAGGAGCTGCTTCAGCTTGGGCCATTTTTAGTGCTGAGCAGTGGAAGTGCTTTTCTTACAGCATGGAACTTCCATGAGGAAAGGGGGAGGGAGGAAGGTTCCAGCTTTGCCTTGGCCATAAGGAAGCAAAAATTGGGGTGTTTGGAAGGAAACTGAACAGCAGGAGCTGTTTGTCTGCCTGTCCTTGGAATGTTCATGGCAAAACCCCTCCAACCATCCCAGCTCTGGGGGGGTCAGGGAGACAGAGCTGTGTCTGTGCTAGTGCAAAGGATCTGGAAACATGAGATATCCTAAGAGCTGCATTTGGTTTTCCTTCCTCTTCCAGACCATGGACAGAGAGTTCCGAAAATGGATGAAGTGGTATGGGAAAAAACACGCGGAATACACAGTGAGTGACCCCCCTGGGAATGCTGGTGCTCCCACTGCTTGGAAACCCTCTGCAGCCTTTCCCCAGCCAGCAGCAGTGTGGCCACAGCTGCTCCCTGCCTCTTCCCTTCATCCTGGAATGGGGGCTTCCAAGGCATCCCCCCAGCCCCTCTCCATGTCTTGCTGCACGTGGGCTGGGGTGTTATTGGAAACACTTCCAGGTTTTTCCACTCATGGAAGGTTTATCCTTCTAAAATATCATTTTCACTGGGGCTGCCCTGTATCATCTTTTGGTGTGAAACCTCCTTTCCCTTTGTTCTTCCCACTCTCTCCATGGATTGGGGGTTTTGCCAGGGAGACTGTTGGAATTGGCAGCTCCTCCTTGAGCTTCTGGAATCTCCTGGTAGAAAGAAAAGCTTTGGCTCCCAGGGAGGGGAAGGTGTGGGCACCTGGGACAGGGCTGGCCAGGGGGAGAGGTTCCTTTCCCTTTTCCCTTTCTCCCCTTTAATTGTCACTGAGAAAATCTGCTCCCTGGTTAATCCCTTTCCAGTGGGGAAATACGTGTTCCAAAGGAACCCAAGGAAAATACATCCATTTATGCTTCTCCATGGTCAGGGGAGGGGCTGGATGGCTCAGGGGTTGTTCCCTAATTTCCCAGACAAGCTGGGTCACTCTTTCCTGCCCAGAGGTTGGAGCTGGCCCTGTGTCCTGCACTGAGGTGTGAACTTTGGGGAACTGCTCCTTCTCTTCCCTTCCATGTGCCTGGAATGAACCATGTGCCTTCAGCATTCCAGCAGTGTGGCATCCTGTGGCAGGTTGGAGCTCACCAGCCTTTATTTCCCAGTTTTGTGGGTGTTGGGACCCTTCAGAGGGATCCTTTCCTTGGCAGGAAAGCTGCTCCAGCTCTCCCTTTGGGGAAGCAGGCTGGAAAGGTGGCTCTGAACACTTCCTTCCTGGAATTCCTGATGCCCTGCTGAGGGATGCTGGGGGCCTGCTTTGCAGCAGGATGGGTATCAGGCTGTGCTAACTCCTTCCTGCTGTGGGAGCACTGGGAATGCTTTCCTTCTCCTCCAGTGGCCATATGGCATCTTTCCATTGTGTCACCCAGCTGGCATGACATGAAAGGAATTTTCCTGAGCATCCTCTGCTTCTGGGCTGGGTGATTCAAAGAGCAGGAGAGGAGCTTGGACTGAGCTATTGGAAGCATATTGCTTGCCCTAGGCAGCATTTCCATGGTGAGCATTCCAAGTGGCAGAGCCTGGTGCTAGATTGAAACAAAGCTCCTTATTTTTGCCAGGTTCCTTGGCTTTTATAACTCTCTTCTCTGCAGTGTTTGGAGGAAAATTTCCCCTGAACGTGCAGTCTGTGTTTTTGGGAAGAGTTAAAGCATTTGTAGTGCTTCTTGTCTTGAGGAAAGTTGGGTTCCTGTCACTTGGAGTGGTGCTTGAACACAGAATTTGGTCTTTTACATGCAGGGCAGGTTTGATTTAGTTTCTCAACAAACATCCCAGACTTCTGCCAGACAGTTTGTTTTCTTTAGAAGCTCCTTAGCAGCATCTGCTATAGGTGACTCATTAGACAGAGCAAACCTGTCTCATAAGGCAGCTGGAAAACCCAGAATTAAAAGCCTGGCATCTTTATCTGGCTGGAAGACAACTTTGTCCCTGCAAAAATGCTTCGTGAGCTCCCAAACCTCCCAATGTGGGAGACAAAATAAGCACAAATTGAAATAGCCTGTGCTCAGCAGAGCTCAGCTGGTGGATTGCACTCCAGTGGCACAGGCAGTCACATGGAAAATCAATATTTTGGGAAGAATCAAGTGCTGGGGGAGGGCAGGGAGCCTGGCAGAAGCTCAGTGGGAAGAATCTCCCATCCCACCTGCAGCTTTGGCTGTGAAACACGAACTGGGACATGAGGCAGCAAAAAACCCTGGAATTGGGCCTGCAGGGCCATGGGGCAGCAAGTTTAAGGGGCTTGAACAGCCCAAACCCAGCACAATGATCATTTTCCAGTACAAATGGGTTTTGGTCTCTCCCTGAAAAGCTGCTGTGAAAAGCAGAGTCCTGTGTTAGTGCAGCCCAGCAATTCCTCCTTATCTGGGAAGTGCTTTTTCTCTGTAGCTTTTCACCATCTCCAGGCTCACCACGTGGCAGGAGCTTCCTGAGGAACATTTTCTGCCCTTTTTTTGCCTTTTGCAAGAATCCAGGGGGCTATCAGAGCCTTGTTATGTTTTTGTGACCTGCCCCAAATCAGACCAACAGGATTTTTTCAGATTACTGTTAAATTGAGAAGAATGTGAACAAAACCCAGCCCCTCAAAAGCTCTCCAAACCCACAATAAAGTTGTGTTTGAGAAGCCTTGAACAGAAGGACAGTGAGCTGTTCCCTCACTAAATTGCCTTCAGATTCCCTTCCTGGCCTTCTCCACTGGGTTATTCTTGTTCCTGCTGGATGTTCTGAGCTTGAACTCTGGAGAGCAAGGTCCAGTGACAACATTTAGAGATGTTGATGTAAAATAAACCCTGATTGTCCAGGTGTTTCCATCCTGCTTTGTCCACAATCAGAGAAAGAGAAGTCTCTCCTGAGCAATGTTTCCATACAGACCTGGCAGCCCCACAGGAGTTTCAGTGGAGGAGGACGTGGCTCTGGGGTCACTCCAGGTGATAATTCACATCAAACTTCTCCAGGATCTGGTGGCCAAGCTTCTGCAGAGCTCCAGTTGGGGCATCCCTGCAGCTGGAGAGGGGGGAGGTCCATTTGGGGCAGGAGAGGAGTGGGAGGGAGGTGGATCATCATCCCTTGGTGTGGGGGTCTCCTCATCTCCAGCTGTTGTAGGTCAGTGTGTCTCATAATCCTGGTGAAGGAGTATTTGCATCCCTGTGCCCTGGTTGGGGATGTCCAATTCCTGCTCACTTAGGGGAAGTCACATTCTTTTAGAGTCAATCCTACTTCTGTAGAGCTTTTCATCATCATCTTCAGCTTTTTGGACTAGAATGTCCCATTCCCAACTCATCTCACTTTGTTTCAGCTCCTTTTGTCTTCTCATTCTCTTCCCATGGAGCTGAGAAGTTTCCAGGATTAGATTCTTCCCCCTTTCTTTTCAAGAAAACTTGTGTGAAGGGAACAGGAGACTTTTGAAGGTCATCAGGCCTACCTAATTAGAGAGTCTTTCTTAGGGAATCCCTGTCCATGTGCAGCCACCAAATTAAAACCCAGCATTGCAATTAAGAGCCCGGTGGCTTTCTGTGGTTTCTGACTGTAAATACCCTCAGGTGGCCTCAAAATCAGAGCCCCCTCAGGTGTCTGGGGCAGGAGCTGAGGCTGTTGTGTGGCAGAAAGCTCTTCTTCTCTTCCTGGGGTCCCCTTGGAGAATGTTTTTGGGGTGTCCTCAGTGGCTGTGACCTGTTTTTCCCTTCTCCTGGGGGAAGGTGTTCCCACAGGGCACCTTGGGCTCTGCTGAGGGCAAGGGTTTGGTGTGTGTTTGTTTGCTCAGGGTTGTTAGAGCAGAAGTCCTGCCCTGCTCCCTGAAAGCCTCTTTTGGCATTAGGTACCAATTCTGCTCAAAGCAGGTGCAGGAAAACACAGCTCAGTGTTGCTCAAGGTGGCATTTGGGGTGGAGACCCAGGAGCTTCTGGTGGCTGTGGGTCAGCCCTGTGGGCCAGAGGGCAGTTCCCACAGATCCCACAGTATGGGGAGCTGGGAGGCCCCCCAAGGCTCATGGAGCCCCCTTTGGTGCACAGATCAGTGCAGCCCTGGCTCAGGAGTCCTGTCTCTGCCTGAGCTTGGGGGACACACTCTGGTTCTCCTGGCAATCTGAGCCTCAGCAGTGATTCCTGTAGGACATCCCGTGCCTCTTGGTGCCCAGGCCCTGCTGCTGCTCTGTGGGCTCAGTGACAGCACATGGAGCCCAACCCTTCCCCTGCAGCAGGTCCTGCAGCCCAGGGAGGCTGGAGCAGCTGCTGCTCCTGCTGGGTTTGCACACCCCCTGTCAGTGGGAAACTCCTGCTCTGGTGTTTGAAAAGCCCTCCAGACATCCCCCGTGGCTCTGACGTGGGGCCACACTTTGGAGGTTTGGCTTGGTGCCCCTGGTTATTTTTGAAAAGAACAGGCTCCTAAAAATAACCCTGTGTACTTTTCCAGGCAGAGAGGGCTGGCTTTGGGGAGCCAAGTGTTTGCACGGGGGCGGCTGCAGTGAGCCATTGTGCCTGTGCATGTATGGCTCTGGGGAGCTGCTCACACACACACACACACACTGCAGCCCTGTGTGACATCCCAGCCCTCCTCCAGCCACAGGGGCCTGACCTGCCCAAAGTCCTGCTCTGGACACTCTCTGGTACCTCTGGCTGCTTCTCGTGGGCTCCCAGATGCTGGTGGGGTGTATTTTCTGTCAGGGGGGGAAAAAACCTGAGTGAAAACCTGGTTTTGCCTTCTAAATTTAGCAGCAGAGCAGCTCTGGGGGCAATGTCTGAGCTAATTATCCTGTTAGGTAAAGCATGTCCTGCATTGTGTGCTGAGATGAAAATACCTGTGTTACAGATGGTCCCTTCCATTCATTATTCACTAAGCAGATTAAGTTTCCAAGAGAGAGGAGGAGCAGGATGGGGGTGGGGACAGCGGGGGGAGGAGACTGAGGGGACATTGGGATGGACATGTCACCTTCTCCCTGCATCACCATGGACCTGGTTCAGCTGCTGCAGCCCTTGGGGTAATTTGGCTGCATTTTCCTCATTTCCAGTTCCTGTTTCACTCTCAGAATTACTGGAGTTCTCTCTGGGATTTTGGGGGAATCCTGTCAGATCCCCCGTGTCAGTCGATGGGGAAGGAGCTCCTTCCCTCCTTTTAGGGAGTCATTTGTTGATCTCTGCCCCAGCTCCAGTGGGTCAATAGTCAGATACCTCTGTCCTCTCCTGGAGGGGAGCAGGACACGATCCAGGAACCACTGCCTTGCTTCCAGAGGGGAAAACAAGCAATTCCCTCCCAGCCACAGCTGACCATCTGGTTATTTCTGCACTCCAGTGTTTTTCCTGGGGAGATTTTCCCTGAGCTCTTGGCTGGGCTGAGCTGGGGAAGCAGAGCCATACAAAAATAGATGTGTTCAAGCAGGGCTGTGGTTCATTTGAATTGGTAAATGGCTCTGGCTTGTGAAGTGTTCCTCCTCCGTGGGTGACATCCAGTTCAGCGTGGAGATTTGGGTTATAACTGCTCTTCTGACCAAAGGCAGGACAAACACACAGGGAAACTGGATCCAAGTCAAGCCCAACAGCCACTTGGGTTGGGTTTCAAGACCTTTCTGTGAAGCTTTGCATTTCTTGCTGTCCCCCTGCACACTGGAGCTTCAGGACTGGGCTCCCTGGTTTTTCAGATGCTTTGCTTTGCCCTGCTAAGTGTTTGAAATCCCTGTGGAGACCTTGGGAACTGGTGGGGTGGGATGCCATGGAGCAGCTGACTTGCAGGAATTGTTGTAAAATAAATGCAGTTGCCTGTCATGTGGGTTTTCTTCGACTGTGTCTTGGTTACTCAACCATGGAACTGTTTACTACAAGAACAGATAAGGCTTGGAGACAAAATTATCTCTTAAAATCCATCTAGAGGTTGTTCACATGCAGAACTCCAGAAAAAAATGTTTCCATATATAAGGTGAAAAAACCTCTTCCTAGAACTGATGTTGCTCTGAGTTTCTGGGCTGGATTTTGCCAATCCTGTTCCTGGGCTGGGTCTCTTGAGTTCAGGCTCCAACACATCCTTTGCTTTTCCTGTAGCAGAGGTGTCAAAGGGCATCCCCTCCCAGCAGGTGGGAGAGCACAGCTTCTGATTGTGGTTTTAATGTGATTTCAGCCCTGGTGGAACAGGCACTTCTGGCTCCCTTGAGTCGCTCCAACCTGCAGTTTTCAGCGTGTTTAGTCTCTACTCTGTTAACAAAGTTCTTGATCTCTTGCCTGAGAACCCTCAGTGTTCACTTTTCTCAGCCTTTCTGTGTGCTTTTGGACTTCTTTTTCCATGTTTTCCCCCTTCCTTTCCCCCTGGAAGCAGCCCCACTGCTCTTGGTACCTGTGGCTTTGTCCTTTGTGGTGGCCCAGCCAGGTTTGTCACCCCCTCTCTGGTTCTGGTGCCCTCCTGGGACAGTGCCCAGCTCAGCCAGGGGACTGGGGGAGGTGTCTCAGTGTCTGCACTGCACTTCTGAGCTGCCACTCCATGGGAATTGGTGCTGCCATGTGAGACCCTCCCTCTCCCCATCCAAAGAAATCAGAGCAGGAAAAGGATCCTGAGCAGTCACTGCTGTTGCTTTGATGTTCTGGGACAAACCAGCACCTCAGCCCTTCAAAGGGTGGCATCATCATTAATTATAGACTTGCAGCTTATTTTTCCCTCTCCTCCTCTTCCCTTCCTCCCCCAGCCCTCCTCCTGCCTCACTTGTGGCACAGCAGAGTGTGGCCCCTGGATTCCTCTCTCCTTTCCCAGCCTTCATCTGGGAAGAGCTCTGTGTTAACCTGGGACTTGATGTGGTGTCACCAGGAAGCTGCTCCAGAAGCCACTGAAGTCAGGACTGTATTTATTTTCAACTAAGGCCTTTATGTTCCTTCATTTCCAACTTGAAAGTGTTAGAAGCAGCCAAGGCTTGTCTTTAGCACCACTGGAAACCAGAGGTTTGTCTGTTGAGTGCAACAAGAGCCTGAATTTGGGTTCCCAAGGTGTGGTCAGCTCCCTGTGCTGAGGGGAACGACCAAGCCGTGATTTTGGAATGTCCATGGAGCATTGAGGACACCCAGAGACCCTTCCCTGTTCCTCCCATGGCAGGAGAACCCCTGAGGGTGAGGGCACCTCTGGTTCATCCCCTCTGTGTTTGCCAAAGACCCCATTTGGCTGTTGTGGGATCAGGGAGCTCTTTGTCCCCCTCCAAAGGACATGGAGCAGAAGGGGACAACATTAACTCCTGTGTGTGTGTGTTTTTGTGTCCTTTGTCTGTTTTTCAGCTGGAAAGAGGTGACTTCCTCTCAGAAGAATGGAGAGAGAGAATTGCAAACACAAGGTACAGTGCAGCCACTGAGTGCTGCTTGAGGGACTGGATATTTGGGAGGTTGTATAATGGAAACTGGGAGCCTGGCCAGCTTTTTATATAGAATTTCCATAGCAAAGAGCAAAAGTTGATCTGCCAACTCTTATATTGGCCTCTTTAGATCCTGTTTTCTGACTGGAAGAGTGGCTTTAAATGCATGTCCCATGGTATTACATACAGGGGTGTATCCAAGATAAATTCTGGTTGTAGAGGGAAGCAGAAACCTCCCTTTGTTTTGCATATCCCTACAGTTCCTGTCAGGAGTTCAGGCAGTACCCTGATTATCTTGGCTATTGGGGCTCACTTTCCCTTTAATGAAAAGCAAAAGACCCAAGTGAGTCTGTTCCAGCTCAAACTGAAAATTCATTTCAGCTAATTGTCTTGAAGGCTTCTTTCTGTGGAGAGCTGCACAGAGGGTCACACTCCTTGTTGAGGGAGCAAAAGGAAGGAGTAAATTTGTTAAAAGCAATAAAAGTTGACTGTATTTTTAAAGCTTTCCATTCTTTCAGCCTTATGGGCAGAAAAACCCCCTCTTTATTTTTCAGTGACCTTCTGGGCCACCCAGTTACGTGGGGGAATGGGAGGCACTTGTCAAAGAGGGCTCTGAAAGCCTTCAGTTGTGGTGGCTCCTGGATTGCTCCCAAGGCCCTGGTTTAGGAGCAGCCCATGGAGGAGGCAGATGATTCCTACATTATTCTGGACCTCAGTTCCTTCAGGAGGTGCCTTTTCCTTTGTGGACAGACTGGTCCCAGCCTGGCAGCTCGCTGGGCTTTGGCTTTGCTGCTTGTTATTCCAAGTGCACACTCTCTGCTGCCTGGGCAACTTCCCTTCTGCCCACTCAGGGTTTTAGGACAGTTTTTGGCTGAAGGAGCTCCAAGTGCCCAGGGAAGTGCTGGGAGCTGTTTGCTTTGGGTGACACTAGTTGTGTGTCTCAGTGCTCTGGTGCAGAGTCATGGAGTGCTTTGGGTTGGGAAGCAGCTTAAAGCCCATCCAGTCCCATCCCTGCCATGGGCAGGGACACCTTCCACTAGCCCAGGTTGCTCCAAGCTGCCCTTGGACACTTCCAGGGATGGGGCAGGCACAGGGAATGCTGCTGGGACCAGGACATGGTTCTCCATGGCCAAGGGGCCTTGCAGGGTGTGTTCTCCAGTGACCTGGCAGTCCCTGCTGGGATCAAGGTGCACTGGCCCCTGTGCCCTGCACGTGCACACGGAGTCCTGGGCCAGAAGGAACTCTATAAAACCTTCCATCTGCAAGCTCTGGCTTTTTCTCCTCCTTTCCTGGATGGTTTCTAGTCCCATTAATATGTTTGGCTCTTTTGCAAGGCCTCTTTTTTGGCACATGGGGAGGAGGAGGAGGAAGAAACCCCTGCTAGCTTTCCTTGCCAGGCAGGGTTTCCCAAATTTCCAAGAGCAAGGCATAGCAAGAAAAGCTCTTCCCCCCCCTCCCTTGGTATATAAACATTTTTTTTCTTTCATTCGTGGTTTTTCACAGCTTTGGCTGCTGCTCTTAAACTCAGTGTGCTTGTTGAACACATTTCATGTGTGGAGGCACTGGTAGGGGGGTTTCCAGCAGACCTCTCACAGAGGAGTCAGCTCCTCATGTGGGAACAATGTGCTGGAATGGCTCTTACACGGCACTGCAGGGGCTGCTTTTCGTGGAGCCACGGGGTGGTTTGGGCTGGAAGGGACCTTAAAACCCATCCAGTGTCACCCCCTGGCATGACAGGGACACCTTCCACCAGCCCAGGGTGCTCCAACCTGCCCTTGGACACTTCCAGGGCTGGGGCAGCCACAGCTTCTCTGCCCAACCTGTGCCAGGGCCTGCCCACCCTCCCAGCCAGGAATTCCTTCCCAATATCCCACCTAACTCTGGCAGTTTAAAGCCATTTTTCCAGCACCTTAAACAAGAAAAAACTTGCACCTCCCAGACAAGCAAAGCAGGGCAAATAATTGATTTTCAGAGCAACATGTCAGTAGTTTGGGGCAGGAAGTGAAGAATTTGGAACAAAGCTTCCAAGAGGGAGGAGGTGGGAGACACATCCTTAGGGATCACACAGAGCCTCAGTGCTCCTCCAAGGCAGCACAGGGAACACATCATGTAGGTAATCATCATCATCATTACAGGGAATTTACAGCTGGAGAAACAACAGGTAGCTCAGAGAGGTCATGGACTCCCCATCCCTGGAAGTGTGCAAGGTTGGACAGGACCTGGTTTAGTGGAAGGTGTCCCTGCCCATGGCAGGGGGTGGAAAGAGGTGACCTTTAAGGTCCCTTCCAACCCAAACCATTGCGTGGCTCTAAAATAGATTTTTCTATTTCCCTGTAATATTTGAAGTGCATAAGAAGCTTTAAGAGGATGAACTGGGGGCTCCTGTGCTCTCCATGGGTGCAGTGTCTCCTGGCTGGTGGGAGTTGCTGTGTTGGGGTTGGATCTCCCCCTGGCACAGCCTGACAACACTTGGCACGTTGTTCTGCTGTCACAACCCCCAGGAGGTGCCAGAGCAGGACACCTGGAAAGGGCATGAACGTCGGGGAGTGTTGGGGTCACTGACTGGGCTCAGGAGGGGGTTTGGTGGGTGGCAGCAGCTCTGGGGTTGGGGGGCAGCACTGTGGCTGGGGGGTGTTTGGGCTCCCTCCTCATTAACCTGCCCCTTCTCTTGCAGTGTTATTTTTGTGAATAACTTTGCCTTCGGGCCCGAGGTGGATCACCAGCTGAAGGAGCGATTTGCCAACATGAAGGAAGGTAAATCCAACCTCAAGGGTTCTCCTCTTGGGTTCCTGGTTCCTGTGGGAGCTGGGTGGGAGGAGGGCTCACTTACAGCGATCAGAGCCAGGCTGGGGGTTTGTTCTGTGCCTTGGGGACAAGTGGCTGCCCCACACTGGTTATTTCTTGGGCTACTCAGACCTACCGGGCTCCTTGGAGACAGCTCTGTGTGGGAACACTCTGGAGCACAGTTGGGATGGGAGGAGCTGCTGCTGTTTCCTCACCTCTTATGGGAACCTACAAAATGTGCAACAGCCAAGACCAGCCTTCCTGGATCCCTGGAAGTGTCCAAGGCCAGGTTGGATGGGGCTTGGAGCAACCTGGGCTAGTGGAAGGTGTCCCTGCCCATGGCAGGGGTGGGACTGGATGGGCTTGAAGGACCCTTCCAACCCAACCCAACCCATCCCATGACTCCTGGCTGCAGAGGCACTGCATAGCCAGTGTCTGTAATTCCATGTGGGATCCACTTACTGGCATCTCCTATTTGGAGTTGTCACATTTGGCACTCTGTGTTAACTGAGGAGTAATAAAATAGAATTACAGACTGATGAAATGTGGGTATTGTCCAGGGAAGGGAATGGAGCTGGGAAGGGGCTGGAGCACCAGGAGAGGCTGAGGGAGCTGGGGGGGCTCAGCCTGGAGAAAAGGAGGCTCAGGGGGGACCTTCTGGCTCTGCAACTCCGACAGGAGAGGGGAGCCATGAGGGGATCAGGCTCTGCTCCCAGGGAACAGGGACGGGAGGAGAGGGAAGTTTAGGTTGGATTTTGGGGAAATTCCTTCCTGGAAAGGGTGCTCAGGCACTGGAAGGGGCTGCTGGTGGTGGAGTGCCCATCCCTGGCAGTGTTCAAACAACGTGGGCATGTGGCACTTGGGGACGTGGTCAGTGGTGGCTCTGGGTTATTACTGGACTTAATGATCTTAAAGGCCTTTTCCCACCTCTAATTCCATGAAAATGGGGCCACCCCTGGATGGGTGTCTGGGGTGCCCCTTGGGAAGCCCCACTGCAGACACCACTGACCCCACCACAGCCCTGGCGTGGCTCTTTTCTTTGCTCTTCACCACTGGGACAAGTAACAATTTTCTTTGGCCGTGGCAGAAATTCCAAAAATAACCATTTCTGAACAGAAAAATGTGTGGTGTGAACAAAGACTCTGTGGCTTCCCATGCTGAAATAAATGATGGCACTTTTGGGCTCTGTTGCAAACCATAAAACCCCCAAAGTTAAGCTGTTTTCTTTAATTTCCCTCATTTATTTTGTATTTGTTTTACTTGTTTAATGGTGGCTTGAGAGCAGTGGCAAAGTGGGGGGGGTTCAAGCATATTTTCCAATGAGCAACCCTGAATTCTCTTCCCAAAACGTGCCCAGGCTCTGCCTTGGGCTGACTGACCCCAAATACCCATGAAATGGAGATTAGTGGCCTTTACATGAAAGGCCTTTGGGGGTTTCTCTCTCAAAGATGCCAGCCAGGAAGGAGATAATTGAAATTTCTTCAGATTGCCACTGAGAATTCACTGCTCCATTTTACCAGGTGTTTGAAATCTGTCTTTTTCCAGTGATCCTTCAGGTGTCACCTCCAAGATTGACTTTCTTGGAGACTGTCAGAATGAGAATTGACTAATTTATTTCTTTTAATGATGCACAGCTGGGAGTTTTAAAGGGCTGCTCTCTGCACTGGGTTGTATTTAATAACTAATTATTTTTAGAACAAACAATGGAGCTGATTTTTATGTTTTCCCCCCTCTCTTTTCTTTTTCCAGGTGGGAGAATTGTGTCCTCAAAACCTTTTGCACCTCTAAATTTTAGAATTAACAGTCGAAACTTGAGTGGTATGATTGTCCTTTTTCTTGTTCATTACAATTATGGGTTATTCATTATCTCAACGTGTCTCTGCTGGGCTTTTGGTGCTCTGGAGAGTTAAAGAAGTAGAAAATGCTGCTGGATTATTAGAGCACATGATTTAAAATCAAACTGTGTGAAACCCCCACCCAGCTGTGGAACAAACAGACACGTTTTTGGGGTTTGTGCTGCTGTGTTTTGCTATTTGGACCATCACCATGTCCCTGGCTGGGCAGCTGTGACAGTGAAGAGAAATAAGGGCTCAAGGGGGGGGTTCTTTTCTGTTGCCACAAAGAGCTGCAGACACTCAGGACTTCCACCACAGCTGCCTAAATCTGGCCAGGTCAATCCCACCAGTGAGGATTCCCAAGGCTTAGGAGTTCTGGAGCCAGGCTGGGAGAGCTGGGGGGATTCACCTGGAGGAGAGAAGGGTCCAGGGACACCTGAGAGCCCCTTCCAGTGCCTAAAGGGGCTCCAGGAGAGCTGGAGAGGGACTTGGGACAAGGGAT
>JAWWTY010000078.1:3731695-3748205 GCA_035222235.1 Margarornis squamiger | reverse complement strand
CAGGGATCCAGGGGCAGCCACAGCTTCTCTGGGCACCCTGTGCCAGGGCCTGCCCACCCTCCCAGGGAAGAATTCCCTCCCAATATCCCATCTCTCCCTGCCCTCTGGCAGTGGGAAGCCATTCCCTGTGTCCTGTCCCTCTAGGCCTTGTCCCAAGTCCCTCTCCAGCTCTCCTGGAGCCCCTTTAGGCACTGGAAGGGACTCTCAGGTGTCCCTGGATCATCCTCTCCTCCAGGTGAACCCCCCCAGCTCTCCCAGCCTGACTCTGGAGCAGAGGAGCTCCAGCCCTGGGAACATCTCTGTGGCCCTTCAATGTTTCTGTTCTCCCTCTCTTCTGACCTGTCCCTGTGTGCCTGTGTTGGTGTCTTGAACCTTGTCCTTTTCTTCCATTTGGGGTTGGCAGCTGCTTTTCTTCTGGGAATGGCTCATGGAGCAGGAGGTTGTGGTCACCCCCTGCAGCAGGAGCCACATTCCTGCCTCCCCTGAGAGCAGCTTGAGGCACCCTGTGGGCTGCAGGTCCCACTGCCCTAAAAAATTCAGGTGCTTATTCTGTCTGAAGGTTGCAGCTGCCCTGAGAACCACACAGCTTCCACTAATTCCTTGGAGCAGAATTTTCTGGGATTTGACATCAGTTTCTTTTCCCACTGTAGAAAAAGGAGTGTGCAGTGTGAGGGTGCCCAGAGAAGCTGTGGCTGCCCCATCCCTGGAGGTGTCCAAGGCCAGGTTGGATAAACTTGGAGCAACCTGGGGCAGTGGAAGGTGTCCCTGCCCATGGCAGGGGTGGGATGGGATGGGCTTTAAGGTCCCTTCCAACACAAAGCATTCCATGATTCTCTGAAGAGTGGGATGAAGGAACCCAAACTGTCATCACTGGCTTAAGGGACTGAGCTCAACATCCTTGGTATGGATAAGCAGAATGTGTTGGATTGCACTGGTGGGCAAAGTGTAAATGGGCTGGAATACATGGAAAGGGAAGGAAAGTCCTGGAGCTGACAGGGTGGTGTTTCTGTGCCATGGAGCCACCAGCAGAGGGAGGAGATTTCCTGCCTAAACAGCTTCTTGTATTGCTTTGTCTCAATTATGAATGTTCTATTTGCTCTGTAAATGAGCCCTGATGAGGGAGGCTGTGCCTGCTGCTTCTGAGGAGGAACCTTTTCCCATAATGCTCAACAATCAACTTTAACTTCCACTTGAAGCCTTTCACTATCTAAAGAAACTCCCAGAAAGCTGGAGAGGGACTTGGGACAAGGGGTGGAGGGCCAGGACACAGGGAATGGCTTCCCACTGCCAGAGGGCAGGGAGAGATGGGATACTGGGAGGGAATTCCTGGCTGGGAGGATGGTGAGGGGCTGGGATGGAATTCCCAGAGAAGCTGTGGCTGCCCCTGGATCCCTGGAAGTGTCCCAGGCCAGGCTGGAGGACCCTGGGCTGGTGGAAGGTGTCCCTGCCCATGGCAGGGGGTGGAACGAGATGAGTTATAAAGTCCCTTCCAATCCAAAGCATTGTGGGATCCCATCCAATTGCAGCTTTTGGTGGTCCCTGTGGAAGCTTTTCTTGGCTCTGTGCCCTCTGGGAAAGTGTCACCATAAAGCCATAGGGTTGTTTTGTGGGCTTTTCCATCCTGGGAACTCTTTCCAGAGGAGACAGTTGTGCCACCCCGTTCCTTTCTGAGAACTGGGTGATGCTGGGCTGGGGTTCCTGCAACCCTTTCTTCTCTGGTGGTTTCCATGTGGTTTCACAGTCCAGCAGCACTTTGAACTTCCCTCTTTTCCCTTAAGCAGCAGATTTTTCTGCTGGCTCTGCACTTGTCAGGGCAGTCAGCAGGGAGTGAACTTGCCTTGCACAGAGGGAATGATGCTGTGCAATTGTTGTTCCCCACACTGAGAGCGTGGAAAAGTCACCACTTGTGTTGGTGTCCAACAGCTGCTCCACGTTTTTAAACATCAGAATGAGGAATTCACTATGGAAATGGTTTTAATGGAGTGTGACATGGCAAGTGGAACCTGACAGAAGCAGAACTTGGCTGGGTGAGGGGCTGTGGAGGATTAGTCAACAGCTCCCTCTTACAGGAAGGGTTTCAAGAACAGGAGAATATTTGTGTAATAACAATTTTAAGGAGCTGCTGGTTCCCAGGTTGCCCTTAGATGGAGCTGTGAGCCCCTGGAAGGGCTGGAGGAGCTGTCTGATGTTGAAAACATGGATGATTGTCCAGCATCACCCCCAGCAGTCCCTTCAGCTGTTTGCCCAAGCCATTGAGGGCTGGCTGTTCCTGCACAAGTGGACCTTTCCAGCATTGCTGCTTCCCTTGGGATCCCAGGGCTGGAAAAGATCAAGGTGCTTTTTGCCCTTGTTCTCCATTTTTTTGGGAGTGATGGCTCAGTTTGTGCACAATCCCTGTGTGGCCTCAGCAGCAGCAGTGATTTCCAGAGCTCTCTTTCCTTGCTGCCTCATCTTTTACTCATCCTTAGATAAATGAGGCTCTTCAGCCAGTCCTCTCCTGCTTTTTGCTGCTCACCCAGGCCCTGGGTATGGAATGGATGAGCAGGGATCTGGCTGGGGAATGTTCTGGGCTGTCAGTGGCTCAGGTGACCCACTGAAATGATTGTGGCCTAAGTAGTAAAGCTGGTTTGGCTTATTTATGACTTTCTTCCCACCTCCCCTCCAGCATATTTTCATTTATCTCTTCCCTGAGTGTTGTACAGGAAAACTCTCAACTGGGACTCTGGGGATTTAGATTCAGCTCCCACTTTGGTAACAGATTTCATACAGATAATCTTTCCCAGTTCTATTTCTGCTCTGGAGGATGTGGTTATTTCTTCTTCACGATGCACTGGGAGAATAAAAATGAGTTTTTAAGACTGTCTTTGTATTTCACAATAGAGCAGGGAAAAAAGCCCTGCTTAAAAGCTCTTCCCCAGGCATCCCACAGGAACAAATCCAGGCTCTCAGGAGGCTGAGGCAGAGCTGGGGGAGCTCCTGCATGTCCTCAGAGCTCTTACTGAGGTGGTTTTGTCCCTCTTGCCTGCTCAGGAGAAGAATGCCCAGCTCCTGGGCACGGCACAGCAGCTGTTCACCCACTGCCAGGCACAGAAGGAGGAGATCAAGAGGCTCTTCCAGCAGAAGCTCGACGAGGTAACCCCTGGGTGGTGGGCCAGGGTGCTGGGGGTCAGCTGGGTGCAGACACTTCTGGGGAAGCTGAGCAAGAGCAGAGCACTCTCAGGACTTCAACTCTGCTTTGCAGCAGAGCAGGCTTAGAAATGGGGGGGTCTGTGCCACGCTTGGGTGAAGCTTTGTCTTCTTGTTGGGCTTGTTGGGGGTCACTCGGTGGCCAAAGGACGGGAGACAGAGCACAGACTTATGGTGGTGAGTGGAGGATTCACCTCCTGCTGCTTGGACAAACTCTGTGTTGCCAAAAGAAGCTCAGGAGGAAATGTGGGGGCTCTCCACAAAAACACTGTTATTTTGGTTGGCAAGGCCCTCGATGCCTGATTTAAAGCTGAGTAGTTGGGACAGCAGCTCCAGGGCACTTCTGTCCTTCCCTGTTATCCCCTAGCAGTGACAAAGGGCCTTGGGGAATGCTGGGGGGGTTCCTGTGAGCTGCCCAAGTCCTGCAGATCTCCTCAGTGCCACTGGAATGGGACACTTGCCTGGAATTACTGACTGATGCCTTCCCTTCTCCCTCCCCATCTTGCAGCTGGGAGTTAAAGCTCTCACATACAACGACCTGATCCAGGCTCAGAAGGAAATCTCTGCTCACAACCAGCAGCTCAAAGAACAGACCAAACAGCTGGAGAAGGACAACAGTGAACTCAGGAACCAGAGCTTGCAGCTGGTGGGTACAGCCCGTGGTCTGCTGCTCTTTGTGTGGGCACAAGGCCTGGGCTGGGGGCTGAAAGACCATCCAGGTGCTTTGGAACAGGGAAGAGTGATGGGGCAGAATGCAGGGGGAACTTTTTTGGGTGACTTTTATTTGGCTCTAAGCAGGTGCTGAGCTGGCAGTTGGCTTTGGCCTCAGCTGTGTCCCTAAAAAGCAGCTCTGTTTGTCACTGGGCCTTGGCTGGCCAAGGAGTTTGCAGTTCTTGCTTTGTGGTGCTCACCTTGGTAACTCAAACTGTCAGAGAACTGAGGAACTGATCAGGTTGGAAAAGACCTTTAAGACCATCAAATCCAGCCACCAGCCCAACACCACCGCCATGGCCACCACTGTCCCTGTCCCTCAGTGCCACATCCACCTGTGGTTTGAACACTGCCAGGGCTGGGGACTCCACCACTGCCCTGGGCAGCTGTGCCAGTGCTTCACTACCTTTTGGGGGATTAAATTTTCCCAATATCCAAGCTAAACCTCCCCTGGCCCAGCCTGAGGCCATTCCCTCTCCTCCTGTCCCTCTTCCCTGGCAGCAGAGCCCGACCCTCCCCAGCTCCCCCTTCCTGTCAGGGAGTGGCAGAGCCAGAAGGTCCCCCCTGAGCCTCCTTTTCTCCAGACTGAGCCCCCCCAGGAGGTAAATGAAGGAAAATCTGGATGTGGAAGGAGTCAGTGAGGGTGGTGGTAACAGCATTTTTAAGAAGACCCAAACCACCTCCTGCCACAGCCTGTGGAGGCCTCAGGACTGAGCTGAGAGGGTTTTTCAGTGGGCTCAGAAACTTCTTGCACACTCCTTGCAGAGTTCATGGCTTTCAGCAGGTTCTGGGGTGCTGTGAAGGGGTGAAAGTGTCTTTTGAGCTGTTTGTCTCCTGTCCCTGCAGCTGAAGGCTCGCTGTGAGGAACTGAAGCTGGACTGGTCAACGTTGTCCCTGGAGAACTTGCTGAAGGAGAAGCAGGCACTGAAGAATCAGATTTCTGAGAAGCAGAAACACTGTTTGGAGCTGCAGGTAGAGAGCAGGGAGGGGTGCAGAGCCACCAGCTTGGGGCAGCTCTTGGGCAATGGGCCAGTTATGGGTGTTACACTAAATGTGGGAAAGGATAAGCCAGTGGCTGCTTTGGTTTTCCTTTATTTTTCTTCTTTTTCCCCCTTTTTTTTAATTCTTCCAGAGGTGAATCTTTCTATTAGAGGATTTTAGTAAATAAGGATGTGGATAACTTACAAAGGAAAACTCAATACCTGATTCCTTGGTAATGCTGTGGAAGAAGGAATCATGGTGTACAATTACATGTAATTAAAATCCATGACTTGATGAAAGAAAAGGTTCTGCTTGTTTGTATGTGTGTTCTGAGGTCTCAGTTCAGGATTGCCAGCCTGGTTTGAGTTGGGAGGGACCTCAAAGCTCATCCCATTCCACCTCTTGCCATGGGCTGGGACATCTTCTACTAGCCCGGGTTGCTCCAAGTTTATCCAGCCTGGCCTTGGACACTCCCAGGGAGGGGGTGGGAATCAGTTCCCCTAGAATGGCACTTAGAGTAGTGACAAGAAATTAAGCTCCCCTGTGTGAAGAGCTTTCCTTTCCCTGTGCAATTGGCTCTAGAGCTATTCCAGCCTTTTGTTTGGCATGGGGTGACTGTTCAATAACTGTTCAACCCTTCAATAACTGGCAGTCCTGAGTTACTCAGACTGTCTGTATAAGCTGGAGATATCTTAACTTTGGTTTTAAGACCTGCAAAGTTCCTTCTCTGTGCCAACCCCTTCACCTGGGCCTTTTGCTCCAAAGCTCAGAGCAGCAAGTTAAACTTCATTTCTCAAATTCCACGTCCCCGTTTCTGCCTCGCTCCCAGAACCACCAACACTTTTCCCGAGGCAAACCACACTCTCCAAGCCTCGTCTTTAACCCTTCTCCTCCCATCCCCTTCCAGATCAGCATCGTGGAGCTGGAGAAGAGCCAGAGGCAGCAGGAGCTCCTGCAGCTCAAGTCCTACACCCCAGCAGAGGAGCCGCTGCCGCTGCCTCTGCCCAGCAAAGCCGCGGGGAGCCGGGAGCCCGAGCCCGAGCCCGGCCGCTTCCCGCTGGAGCTCGACTGCTCCAGGTTCCCTTTGGCCCCCGGCAATGGCATGAGCCCCGAGCTGTCCATGAACGGCCACGCCGCCCCCTACGAGCTGCAGCACGCCTTCAGCAGGCCCTGCTCCAAGCAGAACACCCCCCAGTACCCTCCCTGCCACCTGGAGCACGACATCGTGCCCTGCACGCCCAGCCACGGCAGCAGGCTCAAGGCAGACAAGGGCACCAGCCTGGCCCTCCCTGACTACACCAGGTTCTCCCCGGCTAAAATAGCCCTGCGCAGACACTTGAACCAGGACCACGGAGTCAACGGGAAGGCGACGGCGAGCGAGATGCAGAGGTGAGAGGGAGGGGCTGGGAGAAGGAGGGATTGGGAGAGGGAGGGGTGGGTGGCTTGTTGGGATGGTTTTCCAAAGTGGAGGTTTGGCTGGGTTTCCCAAAGTTTTGTTCTGAGGAAACGAGCGCTCCCGGGCTGATGGGGGGGTGAATAAGGTGAGTTTGGCCCAGGGGCTGCTCGCAAGGCAAAAGTCATCAGTGTTCTTGCATCCTGACAGTTGTGCATCTCCTTTGCAGAGCTGAGCATGTCAAAGAGAATGGCCTTACATATCCAAGCCCTGGAATTGCAAATGGCATAAAGCTGAGTCCTCAGGAAACTCGGCCCTCTTCCCCCGCAGCCTTACCCAGTGCAGGAGAGAAGGTGAGGGATGTGCCCACTGCCCCTGGCAGAGCAGAGGGAGGGCTGGGGTGCTGCTTTCTGGGGCCAGCCTGCCATGGGAAATGGCACAAAATACAGCAGGTGGGAGGCAGCAAACCGGAGCTGGGCAGAGGAAGGGAAAGATGTGCTTCCCTCCGAGGTGCTGGCTTGCCTGGGACCTGCACCTGGGACCTTCTGGGTCTGGCACGTGTCTGCTTGAGCTTGGAAAAGAGCCTTTCATAGGTACAAAAACTAACAAAAAGGTGGTCCCTGCACTTGGCCCAGGCCTGGATGACTCCAGAGCAGCAGGTGCCCTCCAGCAGCAGGTCACCATGGAATTGCCAGGGCCACTCCAGATAGGAACTCTGCCATCAGTGCTTTTCACAGAGCTCTGCCCAAACTACAGGGAAATGAAATGAGCACCCGAGGCTTTGGGCCAGCAGTGGCTTTAATTGCCATGTTTCTGTGCTCTGGGGTGTTGCTTTCCCAGGAGCCTGGTGCTGGTAACCAAACTGCTCCATCCCTGCCCTCTCTGTGCTGTTCAATCATTGTGTAATTATTTAAAAAAGGAGGGGGGAATGACACAAACATAGCAAGGAGCAGGTTATCGTTAGCTTAAAAACCCCTTTTCAGCAACAACATATGTGAGAACTTGGCTTTTTCTTCTTGCTTTGCAGGTTTTGAGAGAGAGAACCTCTGTGAGTAATGGAGAAACTATCACCAGCCTCCCTATCAGTATTCCTCTGAGCACAGTGCAGCCCAATAAACTCCCTGTTAGTATCCCTCTGGCCAGCGTAGTCCTACCTAGCCGTGTTGAGAAGGTGGTGAGTAAGGGATTGTCAACCCTTTCCATCCCTAACTAACCCCCCATGGGCAGGAAGGAGCCCCAGGATCCTCAGGGGGCTGCTAATCCTGCCTTTGTGACCCCTGGGGGAGGCTGCTGGGGGTGCTCTGAGGTCCTCTGTGTCTGTGGGGTGGGGGGATTTCAGCCAGGAAGGAAAGGAAAGTAAATGTTTGTCCTTGTCACACACGTGTGGAGGATGGGCTTGAACAGGACCCTGGGGCTGTGAGACCTGCTGTGTGAGTGTGTGCTCTGCAGCTGGGAACTTTTGGGGCCATGTCTGTTTGAAATGGGTCAAGCCAGTGCCTCCCTCAGTGGAGGAGGAGATCCAAAAAGCCTGACCCAACAGGTGTTGCAGTAGAGAACTGGGAAGCATTTGCTGCTGTTGAGTTTAGAATCCACCCCCAGGTGCTTGTCTTAGAACCCCATACTGGAAAAGCTGGACTTGCTTCAGAGTATTGAGCCCATGACATTTTTCCAGCTGAAGACTCCTGGTTTGAGCAGAAACTGTGTGTCCTCAGTGCTTGTCAGCCCTGGGTGGCACCAGTCCCTCCCAGACATTCTTTGGTCAGGCTGACAGTCCACTTCCCTGCTTTGGGAAAACTCCCTCAGGGAGTAGTGTCCCAGAAAACATGGCCTGATGCACTCCATGGTCAGCTTGGGGTTGTTTTGGGGAAATGAAACAACCATTAGTTTCCTCCCTGCTGCCTGTGGAGCAGTGGGTGAGGCATTCCTGCTCTCATGGTCCTAAATATTCTGGGATGCTGAGCCTGCTGTGTGCTGGATGTCACTGCAGTGCCATTAACCACAGTGTTTCTGTCCCACAACGTGCTGATCCACGTTTAGACCCAAACAAGCTAAATCTGGGCCACGCAGGAAGCACAGCCACCTCCCTTGGTAGTTGCAATGCATGTGAATGTGTTGGTTTCTGATGTCTCCTGTACTGAAATGCCTGTTTCTCTCCCCAGAGAAGCACACCTAGCCCAGTTCATCAGAGTAGAGACTCAGCGACACTTGAAAAGCAGATTGGTGCTAGTTCTCATAATGGCATAAGCAATGCTGCTGGAAACAAGCCTCTGGCTTTGGCTACCTCAGGTAACAGCCTCACCTGTGCACAGGTGCTCTCGTGTGGGGACAGCTCCCAGACACTCAGGGCTGAGTTTTCCCAGCACTCCTGGTCAGGTCCTTCAGGCAGTGCTGGGGGAATGTGTGCTCTGGGACCCAGAACTCCTGGGTGATGCTGGGAGACAGGGTGTGCCTCCAGCTTGGATGGACCTGGCATGAAGGGTTGGGTTGAGGTGCCGAAATAAATAATTGCTTTTGGGCACTCCACGTGGATCAAGAGATTCCCACCTTCACACACCTGCAGAGTATTGCCCAGCTGTGCCATGAGCTGCTGATCTGGCTCTGGAAGTTTGATTTTTACAGGGTGCTGGGGGTTTTTTCAGATCAAGATGAATTCCTTGGTGCAGGTTAAAGAGATGCCTCCTGAGCAGCTGTAAAGGCACAGGTCCCTGGGGAGGAAAAGGGCAGGTGGGAGGGGACAGGGATGCCTTTGGGGGCAGACATTGCTCCTGAACTCACTCATCTGTGGATGCCTTTAGGTACTCAAGGAATGGGAGTGTTGTGGGCCAGGGAGGGAGGTTCTATCCCACAGGAGTGATTGTACAGCTGAGCCCTCAGCAGAGAGGGCTGTTGTCTCAGTGTTCACCACCCCGAGGGGCTTGGGTGGCTTTAGCATCTGTTTGGCAAAGGGCTTGGCTGCACTTTTCTGTAAAACCAAAGAAGTGTTTCAAACCCCCTTGTTGTGAACCACTACCATGTTCCCTTCTGCCCCTTCCATTTAGAGAGCCCAGGCCTGACTGGAGCACTAAAGCCATTTATGATCCCCCAGGACAAACCCTGAATTCCCTTTCCAGGCTCCCTCCCATTGAGTCTCTGAAGATCCCTGTCTCTTCCTAAGTTGTTTAACTTTGAGGAGGTGGGCTGTGTGCATGACAAAGCCCTGTTTTGGGGAAAGAGAGGACTGAGCTTGGCCATCTATTTCCTTGATGAAAGGAAGGAGTTGAGAGTAGAGGAGCCCTGATTTCAAAAGGTGCAATAGTTCCAACCAAACCTACACTTGAATTCCATTTAAACTGGGAAGAAGAGTGTAGGATACCTCCATATAACACATGGATTCTCCTGGACTGGCAGCAGAGCAGTGAAAGTCCCTGACCCCAGAGTGGCACCTGAGCACACAGAGCCACGTTCTCAGTGCCCTGTGGAGCAGCAGCCTTGTGTTCCCATGTAATCCATGGGCCTGGCTGATCTCCTGCAGGCAGAGCTGGAGTCTGGACTCCCTCCCAGCCCCGCAGCACGGTGACCTCTGGCTCAGCCCCAGCAATGATCTATACTTTCCCTCTCAACAGGTTTTTCTTACTCTTCTGGCTCCGTGGCAGTCAATGGAAATCTTACAAACAGCCCAGCCCATCTTAACCATAGTGTTGATCAGGCAGCTCTGGACGACTCTGGGAGTCTGTTTAACTCTGTAGGGTCTCGGAGTTCCACTCCACAACATCCTTTGCTAATGATGCAGTCGAGGAACTCTGGGCAGAACTCCCCTGCCCAGCAGCACTCAGCGAGCCCCAGGCTGAGTGGCCCTGCCCAGAGCCTGGTAGGGGTTTTGCAGTTTGCAGATGCTCAGAAGATCTTTGCCGAAGGAACAAAGGGGGACCTTCAGTCTGATGCAGCGTTTTCAGATCCTGAGAACGAGGCCAAGAGAAGAATCATCTTTACAATCTCTCCTAATACAGGACATGTAAAACAATCCCCTTCCAGCAAGCACAGCCCTGTGCCCGCGGGCGCTCGGCTGGAGCTCGGCCAAGGCCACGCGCAGGACGGCAAGAAGCGGGGCCGGAGGAAGAGATCTGGGAATCTCAGCGGCACCTCCGGCGTGTCCCCGAAGCGCAAATCCCTCCCGCCCGTGTCGGGGCTCTTTACGCAGCCCTCGGGGTCACCCCTCAACATCAACTCCATGGTAAGAGCCCCTGGCAGGCCTTGGGGACGCTCTTGGGGTCAGGGGTGAGCCCCGGCTGCTCTGCTGGAGGGGGGAATGGGGGGAGGACTCTTTGGGAATTGCTGCGAGGTCAGTGAATGATTTCTATACAGGCGGAACATCTTGGAGGAGTTCTGTGCTGTCAGAGCATCAAAAGTTAAAAATAGTCTCTTCCTTTATTGTTTCTGCAGCAAAGTTGATATTTAGGGTGTAGATTCAATATTTTGAAAATAGTTTAAACTAAGATTGACTAAACAGCCCAAGAGTGCCAGAAGCATATGGCATTCTTGCTAATGAAGCCAGTTATAGAGCTGTGCTCATGTGATCCTGCAGTGCAGTTTGAAAAGAAAAGGATTATCCCCTCTCTTCGTTTCTGCCTTGAAACAGAAAATCAAAGAGTGAAAAGTTGCTGTTTCTCCAAGCTGTATCTCAGCTTTCAGCCCATGTTCTAGTGCAGGAGGGGGAATAGAACACCAGCAGAGCTAAACAAGCAGCTGTTGCATGTCCTAGAGCAAGTTAAGCCTGCCTTTAGTATCCTTAAGAGATGCCTTGTTTCTGAAGGGACTCTCTCATCTGTAACTCCTTTCTTTCCTTCTTGCCCAGGTCAATAACATTAACCAGCCCTTAGAAATAACAGCCATTTCCTCTCCTGAAAACTCCCTGAAGAACTCTCCTGTTCCTTACCAGGACAATGACCAGCCCCCCGTGCTGAAAAAGGAGAAGCCCCTCGTTCAGACCAACGGTGTCCATTACTCGCCCCTGACTTCGGATGACGAGCAGGGCTCTGAGGATGAGCACAATAGCAGCAGGTGAATGCACAGGCACAGCCCCACCAGGAGATCTCTCTGAGCTGATAACACTGCTCTGAACCAGAGGGGTGTGCTAAGGCTCTTTGTTCCCATTGTTGGACACCCATTCCATTATCCCAAGCCTCTGTGCTGGCTGAAGCTGTGAACAGGGAAGGTATTTAGGCAGCAGGATTTGAACGTGGGAACCCTCTGCTGCTGTGTTTGCAAGGCTGGCAGGGTGTGGCCTCTGAGAGAACTGGTGTGGAATGGTTTGGAGAAATAGGGGACACTGAGGGGACACTCCTGGGGGGCTGCAGCTCCTCCCGAGGGGACATGGAGGGGCAGGGGCTGAGCTCTGCTCTGGGACCAGGGACAGGCCCCAGGGAAGGGCTGGGGCTGTGCCAGGGGGGTTGGGATGGATCTCAGGAGAAGGTTCTTCCCCCAGAGGGTGGTGGGCACTGCCCAGGCTCCCCAGGGCAGTGGGCACGGCCCCAAGGCTGCCAGAGCTCCAGGAGGGTTTGGACAACACTCTGGGGGACAGGGTGGGATTGTTGGGGTGTCTGTGCAAGGCCAGGAGTTGGACTGGATGGTCCTTGAGGGTCCCTTCCAACTCAGGCTATTTTGTGGTTCTGTGATGTGTTTCCTGTGTTGCCTTGGAGGAGCACTGAGGCTCTGTGTGATCCCTAAGGATGTGTCTCCTACTTCCTCCCACTTGGAAGCTTTGTTCCAAATTCTTTGCTTTCTGCCCCAAACTACTGATGTGTTGCCCTGAAAATCAATTGGCTTTAAACTGCCAAAATGAGATGGGATATTGGGAAGGAATACTTGGCTGTGAGGGTGGGCAGGCCCTGGCACAGGTTGGGCAGAGAAGCTGTCTCTGCCCCATCCCTGGAAGTGTCCAAGGCCAGACTGGAGCACCCTGGGCTAGTGGAAGGTGTCCCTGCCCATGGCAGGGGTTGGGATGAGATGAACTTTAAGGTCCCTTCCAACCCAAACCATCCTATGGCTCCATGAAAAGTAACCACTGTAGAAATGTGGTTCAGCTCCTTGTGAAAGACAAACAACAGTAAAGTCCTCTGAACATGCACTAATCTTGTAAAAGAGCAGTAATTCTGTAACAGCTTCTACTTAACATTTGTGGTGGGTTTTTTTGGTGCTTTGAAGTTCCTTTAGTAACACCCAGCTGGTTTGCCTGGTCTGTGTGCTCTGATCATCTGATGTGATCACGAGGAAAGCAGGTTGTGATGGGAAATGTGCAACAGCAGGTCTGCAAGAAGTGCTCTAACCTTTTTATTTTCTCACTAGAATTGAGAGGAAAATTGCCACAATATCATTGGAAAGCAAATCTCCACAGAAGACTGTTGAAAATGGTATGTGTGGGGAGTGTGAGTTCTTTGTGGGGGTGGTTGGGCTTGGGGGTTGTTGTCTGCAGGTTCCTCTGTGCTGCTGGGCAGAGTGAAGCTCTTCATTATAATTCAGACAGGTGGCCAATAATTACATATTTTGGGTCACTTCCTTCTGTCACCAAAGGTCTGACCAGTGTTTGCACTGACTCAGAGTTTGGGGAGGGATCTGTAGGACAAAAATCTGAGGAAGAGGTAGATCAGCATTCTCAGACTTTTTCAGAGCATTACATTGAAGGTTTTTAGGTGATTTCACAAATATTTCTGCCTTTGGATAAACTGATAAAATGTTGACAGATAAAAATGTGAATGTTTCCCAGAGAAGGGAATGAAGCTGGAGAAGGGGTTGGAGCTCCAGGAGAGGCTGAGGGAGCTGGGGGGGCTCAGCCTGAAGAAAAGGAGGCTCAGGGGGGACCTTCTGGCTCTGCAACTCCCTGACAGGATGGGGGAGCCAGGGAGGATCAGCCTCTTCTCCCAGGGGACAGGGACAGGAGGAGAGGGAATGGCCTCAAGCTGCGCCAGGGGAGGTTTAGGTTGGATATTGGGAAAATCCCTTCATGGAAAGGGTTGTAAAGCTTTGGAAGGGGCTGCTCAGGGCAGTGGTGGAGTCCCCATCCCTGGCACTGTTCAAACAACAGGTGGCTGTGGCACTTGGGGACATGGTTAGTGGTGACCATGGTGGTGGGCTGACTGTTGGACTCAATGATCTTAAAGGTCTTTTCCAAGCTCAGTGATTCCCTGGTTCCATCCAACCCTGTTCTCAGGGGGCACATCCAGTGAGTGCTGCTTTTTGACCCTTCTGAATTTCCTCCCACCCCAGGCGGCCCCTTAAACGGGAGGAAACCAGCGCAGAGCAACGAGAGCATCAACAGCAGCAAGTGGAAATCGACCTTCTCGCCGATCTCGGACATCAACCTGACCAAAAGCGCCGACAGCCCCCTGCAGTCGGCCTCGTCCCTGAGCCAGACCTCGCTGTTCGCCTTCAGGCCGCCCTCCGAGGAGAGCCTGGACGGTGCCAAGGGCGCTGCCCACCCCAGGAAGGGCCTGGCCGTGCCCTCGGACGGGCTCAGCCCTGGCACCAACCCCTCCAATGGCTTCACCTACAACGGGGGCCTCTCGGCCGAGCTGGCTCTGCACAACTTCATGGACGGCGCTTCCCTCGCGCACAAGGCTGCGGACGGCGCCGCCCCCAACTGCTCCATGGCCTTCCCTTCCCAGCGGGGCAAGGACGGGGCCGTGTCGGACACGAACCTGTTCCTGAACAAGAGGCAGCTGGAAGGGCTGGCCAGCGCCAAGGGGGAAGAGCTGGCTCGCCCGGGGGCCAAGGGCAAAGAGCTCGGTGACCGCACGGGGGGCTCCTCGGAGAAGAACCCCCTGCAGCACAACGGGAAGGTCGGCAAGGGAAGGGACCGAGAGGTGGAGTTTAAAAACGGCCACAACCTTTTCATTTCTGCTGCTGTCTCGTCCGGTGGCCTTCTCAATGGTAAAAGCCTTTCTACTGCTGTTTCCTCAGCAGGCAACCCGGCGTCTGCTGTTCCGACACACCACCCCTTCCTCAACACTCTGAGCACTGGATCGCAGTTCCCCCTCGGCCCCATGGCCTTGCAAGCAAACCTCAACTCGGTGACAAACTCCTCAGTATTGCAGTCCTTATTTAATTCCATGCCAGCTGCTGCCAGTCTGGTCCACGTGTCATCAGCTGCAACCAGACTGACTAATTCTCACACTATGGGGAACTTCTCTCCTGGGGTTACAGGTGGAACAGTTGGAGGTAGGCAGAACTCTTTCTCTGGTATAAGACAGGGCCTAAAGGAAAGTCTGACGCTGCCTCTCCAGGGGTGAAACCCTTTCATTTCTACAGGATGTGAAGCAGATCTGTCCCACATGAGCAGTCTTCTGTCTGTCTTGGAATTGCTAGGATGAGCTCGGTTCCCCCCAGTGAAATCTCATGAGCTTTGGCTGCTAGATGAGCTTGTTGTATCACCTTAATGAACCAATACACCCAGCCTTTGTGATTGCTAATGTTTGCTTGGTCAGGTGTTGCTGTGTTGGAACCGACTTAGGGCTGACTGCGGGTAACAGATTGCACTTGGTGTGGGGCCAAGTTAAGGATCTCGTGACCTTGAGTCAAGGTTGGGATTGGGCCTTGGATGGCTTTAGCGTGACCCAGGAGGAGCAGAGTGTCAGAGGAGTTGGTGTTGGGGACTTGTGTAGCGATTCTGGCTCTTGACTGGACACAAGGAGTGTTTCTGGGCCGGGAAGGGCAGTGCCATATGCACCTTGCACTTCTGGGGTGCTGCTCAGGCCTGGCTTCGGTGGCCCACAGTGGGCACCAGCTGGCAGGACTCAAAGATTAGGCTGGACCTGCCATTTCTAAGTGTCCAGGGTGGTTTTTCTTACCTGTCCATGATCCTTCAGGCACCGTGTCGGGAAATCCTAACTCTCACATCTCTCAGCACGTAGATTTGCTGCAGTTGCACCTCCCCTCGGCTGCCCTGTAAGTGGGGGAGCACGAGGGTGGGGAGGCAAGAGCAGCACTTTGAGGCTCCAGATAACCAGCTCTAAAGACCACATAATCCCACCCCAGCCCTGCCCGTGTGCTTTAGAACTGACAGTTCTTGGGGCTCACCATTTGCCCTCGTGCCATTTAGAGGTTGGCAGTAGGCAAGGTAAGTGGACTCTTTTGTACCTCCTGGCCTGCACCATTATCTCCCATTGCTTGCTGCCTTCTCACGCTGCATATTTTTGTATGGGGCTGGAACTATTATAATTTTGCTTTTTTTTTTTTCTTTTGGCTTTTTTTGTTTGGTTGTTTTTTTTTTGTTTGTTTCTCTTGTCACTTTGAGACTGTACAAAGGCCGTGTGTTGAAGCTGAGTTTTTCTCTCCTGTTTGCAGGTATTTTTAACCACGCGGTGCCTTCTGCCTCCTCTCCTCATCAATTCGGAGCCAGTTTCAGCAGCAGTGCTGTCTCTAGCAGCACAGTGCTAAGCTTAAACCCTCTGCAGGCTGTTGCCAGCACCTCATCCTCATCCTTCCCACCCTCTGCCTCTAATTTAGCAACACCTAGCGAGCCTAGGGCCGCTCAGCACCTCCACAGAGCGCCAGTGCAATCCGTTTTCCACCCCCCTCCTAACGTTGCCTTGCCTCCCCCTCCTCCTCTGCTCGCCCCTAACCCCGAGCCCGCGCTCCTGCAGAACCTGCCAGCCCTCCCACCTGGAGAGCCCTTCCTGCCCTCCTCTTCCTCTTCATCCTCCTCCTCCTCTTCCTCCTGCTCTGCTGCTGTCCAGTCTAACGCTTCTTTGTCTCTTAAACTCGCTTCTCTCCAGCACAAACCCTCCCGCCCCTCCTTCACCGTGCACCACCCGCCCGCGCCCCGCGCGCCGCTGGCCCCGCAGCCCACCGGTGCCAGCACCATGTGGGTCACCCTGGGCGTGCAGCCCCCCCTGGCCTCGCACCTCCCGGGGGTTAAGCCCAGGTAAAAATAAGCCTGGCTTAAAGCTCCCCCCCCCCCCGGGGATGGCTTTGCAAGGTAAGGCCGGCTGGAGAACCCTGCGGCAGCGTGGGGGGGGCGAGGAGATGGGGAGTGGGGAGAGGGAGCTGGAAAAGGGGGATGGATCTTGTAAAAAGGGGGAAGAAACACCTAAAAGAGGGGAAGGAACCCCTAAAAGGGGGATGAATCCTGTAAAATAGGGAAAGAAACCTCTAAAATAGGGGAAAAACCCCCTAAAATAGGGGAAAAAACCCTTAAAATGGGGGAAGAAACCTCTAAAATGGGATGGGGGAAGAAACCTCTAAAATAGGGGAAAAACCCCTTAAAAT